>JAXQQM020068289.1:0-77839 GCA_034641835.2 Pinus albicaulis | reverse complement strand
AGAAGATAGTTGTGATTAATTCCTTTCTTAAGGTGGGGAGGCACGATGGATGTGACAGGGGCTCGACTGTTGCTTCTGCAGAACCTGCCAACAATCTTCCTTGTCCTTCGCTCTAGGCTCTCGGTTGGCTGCTAGACATACGATGATTAATTCTTCAGCTAACAGTATGGATCTTTTCCCTTTATGCATTTTCTGTTACTCTCAACGAAGTTTAGGAGCTAGGGTTTCTATGGCTAAGCGGCTTTTGTGCTTTCCTGGTGTTGCCATAAGAGGGTTAATCGGCGGTTACAATGGGTTTCGACAGTGTCTCGGTGGAGCTAGAACCCTCTCCTGAAGACCTTCTTACCTACTGGGGGCTTGAAATTTCAGAGAAAAACCTTGAGCTCTTTTTTCCTAACCCAGTTGTTTCTCACGACCTTGCAGCTGAGGCGGCTTTGGGGGGTTTGTCGCAAGGGGTTGGATTGTTAGGTGAAACCCTTGTCAGTTCCAGGAGTGGGCATCGTCTTCTCGGTCCACCGTATCTGAGCAGTGGACATCCTCAGACTTCAGAAGAAGGTTTCAAAACGTCGATCATCCCAGATAGGTCTTTGCCTCTGTCGGCGCCTCAAGATAACTATGCTCCCTTTGTTTCTACAGGGAGCTTAGAAGATATTGTGGGTTGTAGTGGCTTTCAGTTTTTTCCAGGCCCCCATCTACCTGGGGTTGACACCCCTGTGGGCTTTTCTCCTTTGGGCAAACCTCCTCATGAGGTTTCGGTGGGGTTGTGTTTTCCTGGGTTTGAGCAAGTACTTTCGAAGTCTGTCCCTCCAGGGGTGGCTGAGGGTCTATCACCAGTAGTGCAGAATGAAGGCGGGTTGCCCTTTCCTGTGAGGGATGGGGTTTTAGCCCCCTGTGATCAATCAAGGGTCTCCTCGAACGAGGCGGTTGATCTACCACCGAAATCATCGGCCTCAGAAAATCAGGAGCGTGCCCCTCATTTAGAAGCTGCATCCAGGGCCTGTGCCTAGCCGGGCCTAAGTAAGGAAGTAGTGCCTCTCAGATCCCTTGAGGATCTCAGGCAGCTCTTGCTCAAGTCTATAGGGGTGGATGTTCCCATACCCAACCCCATGGTAGAAGAGGAGGGTTTCAAGAAAGCTGTGGGAGAGAAGCGGAAAAAATCTAAATCCATCAAGACGAAAGAAGTTCGACCAAAATGTCTGTTGGGTGTGGACATTGGCATTGAGAAAGCCATGGAATTATCTGAGACTCTGATTGTTGGAAGAGTAAGGGGCCGGAAGTATTCGGCAGATTATATCACTGACTGGGCTCAATCAGTGTGGAAAGAATCTCCAGGCATGCTTGTAGAAATTTCAATCCTTGTAAGGGGCTGGTTTTGTATCACGTTTGACAGAAAAGAACAAGTAGATTGGGTTTTCGAAAGGAACTAGTTTTTTGGAAAGAGACCCATTCTTTTCAGAAGATGGACCCCCCTGTTTGATGCTAAAAAGGAAAAAATGGCGGGATCTCTGGTATGGGTCAAGCTCCCTGGTCTTCCTCTGCAGTTCTGGACTAACTCTGTTTTTGTCTCTATAGGAAACACTCTGGGAACTTTTTTGGATGCTGATGAGTCATATATTCAAACCAGGGATAGGAGTGTGGCCCGTATCCTGGTGAGTTTGAATCCTAGGGAAGGTCTTATGGATGCGATGACTCTCTATTACCGGGACTTGGAGTTTTTGCAGACTCTTGACTATGAGCACCTTCCCTTTCGGTGCAATAGATGTCATAAGACTGGCCATCTGGCGAAGGAGTGTCCGCTTGGTCACCGTAGTAGGCGCAGGCAGAAAAAGCAGGGTAGGAAGGAGAAATTCATTTTCTCAGATCTGGATGAGCCCCCTAAGGAAGCAGAGCATAGTCCTATGGTGCAGGAGGCTCCCCCTCCCCCTGAAGTGAACACAGAACAGGACCAGGAGGCAGCAGCAGTCCCTCCCTCCTCCCCTCTTGAGGATCTGGCAGACTCCCTGGTTCCCCTATAAGTTGCTGAACTAGTTGGGGCGTCTCAGGCGAGTATGTCTTCCTCTAATCCTCTCTCGTTTCAGTCCTCTGCTTGTTTTTCTTTATCTAAATTTGCAGAGCCTGGTCCCTCCATGAAGATTTTAAATGACCTATCGGCTTTGAATATTTCTCTGTCGTCCTTTGAAAGTGTTATCCTTTCTGTTCCCGACCCTCTTGATCTTTCATCCTCACAAGATGTTGGTGTTCCCCAGCCCCCCAGATCTCGAGCCTCTTCTTCTAACCCTCTTCCTTATAACCTCAGACCTCGGGCAAACATGGTTGGGTTTGGTCTAGGAGTAGGTGGTCTTGCTCCGAATCCTGTAGTGATTGGGGCCAGGAAAATGAGAGGCAGAAAATCAAACCTCTCTAAAGCTCAATCAAAAGCTGTTGTGGATATTGCTGATGAAAAACAAATGTCTCTTACCGGGGTTCTTAGAGCAGAGCGACCACCCCCTGAAGGTGTGCTGTGATTTTCCTTTCTTTTAACTATAGAGGCTTAGCTAGCTAGCTAGCCAAAAAAGCTAGCTTTTAAAGAACTTGTGCGTTCTCAAAATCTGGATATTGTTTTGCTTCAGGAAACTCTAGGGAAAGGGGATGATGTAATCAGTTCTATTTCCAAACTACTGCCTGGCTGGACTTTTTATGCCCTTGATGCAGTGGGGAGATCAGGGGGTGTGGTTAATGGTTTTAATCCTAAGAAATTTAAATATGTTTCTTCCTGGGGTTCTGTGAATGTTCTGGCCTTGGAGATTTTCTCCAGTGAGCTCAACCTTACCTTTCTCTCCATAAATATCTATGGGCCTTGTGTGGACAAAGAGAATTTCTGGACCTCTGTCTTCAGTTCCTCCTGGTTTTCTCATCCCAACATAATTATTGGTGGAGACTTGAACTTTTCTTTGGGGGAAGCAGAGTCCTGGGGCGCCTCGGCCAGAGCTGACCCGTTAACTGATTTCTTCAGGAATCATCTGGCCCTGTCCCATCTGGTGGATATTCCCCTCCTAAAGTTGCGACCTAATTGGAGAAATAGAAGAATTGGGAAAGACTAGGTGGGTAATACGATTGATCGTTTCTTGTTATGCGAAGATTTGGTGGAAAAACTCATGATCTATCGGCATTAGGTAGGTGAAGGAGGTGTCTCAGACCATTTTCCTATCCTCCTGGAAATTAAAGGTGATGGCAAAAAACCAGGAATCCCCTTCAGATTTAACTCATCCTGGCTCAAGGATGACTCGTACAATGAACTATTTACAACTACTTGGGAGAAAGATACCTTTAGCTCTAAAACATCAAGGAGTGCTTTTCTTATGAACAACCTAAAGAAAATGAAAGCATCTTCCAAAGCATGCGCTACCCAAAAAAAGGCGAAAGAAGAAGAGGAGCTTAAGAAGGTCAATTCAGAGCTTGCTCTGATGGAAGATCCTGAAGGGGGTGGATATGCTTCTGCTAAATCGAGGGTAAGAATTAAGGAGCTGGAGGCCACTAGGAGAAGAATTCTTCAACTCAGGGAAGAAAGCTGGCATTTGAAAAGCAGAGCGATCTGATGAGAATACCAAATTCTTTCAAAACTATGCAAAAGGTTGGAAGCTTGCAAACACAATTTGGGAAATTCCTAAGGATAATGGTGAACATGCATCTTCTTTTGAGGATCTGGCCTCCTTGGGTATTCGTTATTTTAAAGAACTTTTCAAAGCCCCCGACTGAAGCTTCCATAGCATAAGTTATCAGAGTAGCCCAGTTCTTTCCTAGATTCATTGATGAAGAAGGCAACAAGGCTATCATGGCTCCTGTTATGAAATAAGAAATAGAGGACATTCTCAAAGGAATGCAAAGGGAAAAAAGTCCAGGTCCGGATGGATGGATTGTTGAATTATTCCAGCACTTTTTTGATGTTCTAGGTGATGACCTGGTAGCTGTAGTAGAAGAATCCAGAGTCTCGGGAACCATTTTCCCCCCTTTCAACTCCACTTTCCTCACCTTGATTCCAAAATCTGATCAGCCTAACTCCTTTGCTGACTTCCGACCCATTTCTCTCTGCACTTGTGTTTACAAATTAATTGCAAAAGTCATAGCTTCTAGGATAAAGCCTTTCCTTTCCAGTCACATCTCTCCTGAACAATTTGGGTTCCTAAATGGTAGACAAATCCATGAAGCTGTAGGTGTTGCTCAAGAAACCCTTCACAGTCTGAAGAGAAGTGGAAGAAAAGGGGCTATTATAAAAATTGATTTGTCTAAAGCTTATGATAGATTTAGCTGGATGTATCTGCACCTTTTGCTCACTCACCTTGGTTTTAGATTTGATTTTGTCGGATGGATTATGAGCTGTGTAACCTCTACTGCTATTGCCTTATTGATTAATGGTGCTGCAACCTCTTTTTTCAACCCTAAACATGGCCTCAGGTAGGGTTGTCCTTTATCTCCACTTATGTTCCTCCTGGCAGTGGAAGGGTTAAGCTTAATGATACATAAAGCCAAAAGGCAAGGCAACCTTAAAGGCATTGAAGTGGTGCAAAATCTCTGGATTACCCATCTCTTTTTCGTGGACGACATTTTGTTGTTTGTCAATGGGATTTTGGAGGATTGTCGTGTTTTAAAAAATATTTTGGAACTCTTCCTAAAAGCTACAGGTCTCCAAATCAATGAAAAAAAGTCGACTCTCACTCCCTCTGGTCTTTCTGTTGAAGAAATTGGAAGAGTTAGAAGCTTTTTGAATTTTGAAGTCAAATCCATGCAGGACAACTTTAAGTACTTGGGCTTTTATCTCAAACCTGACAACTATCGAATTCGTGACTGGAAGTGGCTGCTTGCAAAAATTGAAAAAAGGCTTAATCATTGGAGCTTCAAGTGGCTCTCGAGGGCAGGTAGACTGGTCCTAATTAAGTCAGTGCTGATGGCCATTCCGGTTTATTGGGCCAGCCTCTCTTGGGTCCCGAAAGGCATCTTGGCCTCCATTGATAAACTGTGCAGTAAATTCCTTTGGGCAGGGTCAAAACTGGAACATGTCATCCCATGGGTTGCTTGGGATAAAATCACTAGACCCAAGGAATGGGGAGATTGGGGGATTAAAAATATATCTTCCTTTGCTAAATCCCTTGCAGCTAAAATTGCTTGGCATTTGATCTCTACAGATTCTCTTTGGGTGTCAATCATCAAAAGGAAATATATTAACCAAGTTTATGTTCTGGATTGGATTCGCTCTCCAGTCAAGTCCTCAAAAAATGCTTTTGTTGTTTGGAAAGTTGTTGTGGCATCGGTTCAGACAATTGAGCAAGGATTGGCTTGGAATGTAGGAGATGGCACTCAAGTCTGACTAGGTTGTGATCCATGGGTTGGCTGCTCTGATAGTTTCTCTCTCTCTCCGGCTCTGGTAGTTTTTCTTAATGAAAGAGGTTTTTATACCTTGAACTAGGTAGCTGACCCTAGATCAAACTCCCTTGTGAAACAAGGCTCGCTCTCAGGCATGGATCTGCATTTGGATGACAGGTGGTTGGAAGAATGGAACCGTTATGTCTCAGCCTTATTCTTTTCTTCAGTTCGAATTTCGGATTCAAGAGATGAATTGCGCTGGGTTCATGCGCAGACAGGTTTTTACTCTCCAAAATCGGGTTATAAATGGTTGATGTCCCAGGTGGGGAGGGGGGCCTCGAGCTGGTGGTATAAACCAATCTGGAAGCTGAAATGCCTAGCCAAGACCAGAATTTTCTTTTGGTGCATCCTTCAGAATAAGGTGCCAACGTGGGACTTCCTTCAAAAGAGGGGAAAATTGGGTCCGAGTTGGTGTACCCTCTGTAAGTCAGCTGAAGAAACCGCTCTCCACCTCTTCCTTCAATGTCCTTTTAATTCCAGCCTCTGGGTAGAAACTTTAAGACTGATCAATATTCCTTTTAGCTGGTGCGGTGATGACTTTCTTCAAGCTTGGAACCAGTGGTGGCAGGAGGTTCCAAATGATAAAGACAGATCCATCCCTCTTCTCATAGCGTGGGGAACTTGGATTGCTCGTAACATGGCTATTTTTAATGAGCAGTCCTTTCCTATTATTAGATTGGCAGTAGAAGGAGCTACCATCTACGACAAAATTCCTACTTCTTCAGGACCAGGTCCCCCTCGAAACATTCAACCTGAAGTTATCAATGAATCAATTCCATGGGCCTTCTTTGATGGGGCCTCTGAGTTAAATGGCTCATGTGGCACTGGTTTATTTATTCACCTCTCTCATGCTATCTCCCTTCGTGCTTCGGTTTCATATCTGGGGGATGATGAATAAAAGGAGATGCATTGGTTTCTTGAGAGGTTTTTTTCTTTTTACTGTTTTCTTTGCATCACCGCAAGTCTTGTAAAGCAGCTGTTTCACCATCCCTCTTTGAAAGAAGGGAATGGCTCTGTACTGAAATGCTCTGCATATGCTTTGAGACTATCTATTTCTAATAGAAAGTTCGATTTTTTTTTCTGTGGAAAAAAAAGAACAAAATTGTAGAAAACATTATGAGTTCTAGAAATATCACTACCTTAATCATTTTAAGTCCATTAGTCCACTGAAATCTTCATCTATTTTCCTAAAAATATTATCTTGTTGTTCCTTAAAGTGTTGTTCCTATTCCGTATTCAGAAACCTTGAGAAACACTATTGAACAAAAAGAGACTGCATGTAGGTTATTTTTCATTTACTTACTAAGCCTATTTCACTCATTTTTTCCCCTTTTTCATCCTTTATATTCCCCTGAACACCTTCAAAATCCATTTTAAACTCATAAAAATTCCTTGATATGGTTTAAAAACTCCCACTTTACCTATCGGATTCCACCAAAATAATCAAAAACCCCTCTGTTTGGTCTAAAAGACAGTCTTTTACAAATAAGAGTTTAAGCCCTTGAGGGCTTAGATATTTCGCCCATATGTCTGAGCGCCCACGACCAGGCGCTAGACTCATCACATTGGGCATTCCCATCGCATCGACCTTCCTCTATAAAATCTATTTTTTCTTTGAAAATTCCTCCCTGCCGATGCGATAAGTCCCCTCCTCCTTCGCCCCTGGTCACATACCCCTCCACATGACTGTGTCTCGGGCCTAACCTTGGCCCTCATCACAATCGCCCCATCGGCTGATCCCTTCCATTTTTCTTTTCCCCTCCGAGGCAATGTGCCGATGCGATAAGCTCCCCCCTCCTTAGCCCCTGGTCACCTTATCCCTCCACGTGACCATTACCTAGCGCCTATGCTAAAACCCCATCACATTGGCCTTTCCATGAAAAACCTGCCTTTGCTTAGTATTTTTATCCACTATGATAACGATATCTCGATAAGATCTACACCGTAGATCCATAGGATCTAACGGCCCATGTTTCACCCTATGATCTCCCGAAACCTTTCTATCTGTCACCCTCCGCACCGATCTCCGCCATTGATCTACATGATCTAACGGTCCTCGTTCATCCCAACAACCCAACTCTTCTGGACCCACCATCCATTTCGCAAAACCCTCATATGATCATGTGCTGACACCTAGGCCCCATTAAAATCTCATCGTGCACCTCTCTCCATCGCACTTCCTCGTAGCCGTTGGATCTTCCCCCCCAGATCCAACGGTGTACAATCAATATCGCGCAACTTTCTCTCTCGGAGTTTAACACTCCAAAATAACGCAATATTGGCAGTATTGCAATGGCCATGCTGCGTATTATAATTGGATCGCGTTCCCTCCAGGAAAAACTACTAATCGCCCAACTACAAAGCGAAAACCACCAATGGTTTTCCAAAACCATTTTTACTGAAATTTCGCACCAAGACTGTTCTAAAACCCATTTATTCATGATTTTCTCTATAAAACCCTTCTGCGCATTCATTTTCTCCTCTTGGCTCCTTCCGCTTCCACCCGACCTCTATAAAGCAGTTTATCCAACACTTGCAGGTTTTATTAAATATTTTTGTCCTATGCAGGTTTAATGGCAGTTTAAGGGTAAAATTCTCCCCACTGTCTATGAGAAGACAAGGTCGAAGATCATCATCCGGGGAAGACTGTTAGATGAAGAAAATAAATTTCCAAGGCATAAATCCGGTCTTTTAATCAAATATTGCATGAATATTTGTTATTCAAATCAAACCCCCGTGCATTAAGGTCTTATGTCCACAACAGCGAAAGGAAAAGCACAGTGGAAGAAACAAAGGGTTAAAAGACCGAGAAACAAAGAAAGGGGATTAAAAACTAGTCCAAGTGAGCAGGAAAAGTGTAAAGCAATGATGACAGAGAATATTGAGGATGAAGGATTACATGCAAAGACCAAAGGTTAGAAAGTTTAATCTACGTAGTCTCAAGGTTAAATGCAGTTTAAAAAATGAATACAGTCAACAAAAGGATAATTACAGGCCCAAACATCATAGGATTAAAAGCTAAAAAGAAATCAGATGAAGTGTTAAAGGACAACAAAGAAGATTAATTTAAAAAGGCAGATCAAGGTTAAAGGGCCTTAAACACAGTTTTATGATTAAATCAAGAAGACTTCAGCTCAAAGATAGCCTCGAATACATCAAAGGAGCAGTTATTCATCTAATAACTCATAATTGACACCATTCACTTACTTTATACCTCAAAGGGAAAATTGGCAGTTATTACACAAAAGGATATTTTATAAACTGTCAGACAATTATTGTAAGAGGCAGAAAAGAGCCTCAAAGTCAATTTTTTCAGCTTTTTTATCCTTAGGAAATAAAGATAGATTTATTACACATAGAAGTAGTTGAGAAGCATTCCTACCTTATGCCTTGCATGGTTTTTAAGGATAGGAGTGCATTTACTATGTCATTAATGACATTTTGAACCCTAGGTGTTTCCACCTCCTCATTTGCAACATAAATACTGCATTCAAGCTCATTGTATAGGGGGCATCTGATAACTCTTTGAAGTAATACATAGTTCTACTAAGATTGAAGAGAAATTGATGTACTGGAACCTATGGATGTTTTGACCTATTTGTGGATGGAGAAAGCTCTGTCATTGGATCCCTGAGCTTAGTTATTGGTGAATTATTCTAAACTGTTTAATGTTTTTCTTGTTTTCATTCTGTTTCCATCATCTCTCACTTACAGTAGAGTAAAAGGTTTAGGCTAAGAAATGTCTCCTAGAATCGCTTTAGACCTGTTTACTCTTCACTATCTTTATGTTTTCATTTGCTGAATGTTTAATTTAGTAATTTTAACTGTTTTTTCAACCTTAAAGCTTGTTTATTTCAGAAGTAATTCAATACAGTTGGCCTCAAGATGATTTATGGTTTTCCCTGTTTCTTGTTGACACTTTAACAACTATTTTTGAAGTCTCCTTTCAAAGTACCATTGTCCAAAGCTTTCCAAAGAGGTATGTTTTGATCATGCCCTTTGTACTTGCTCAAATAATTGTTTTGAAAGTATTTATAATTGCAGTCCTAGATGTTTAGGAGTTCCCTCTTCAATGAATGCAGTTATTTGTTTATCTTGAATGTTTTCTTATCCTTGAAAGTGAAATCTTTGATGAAATAGAGCGTTCCTCGACTCTTAGATTTCATTTTGAAAGTTTGTCTTGAAATTATTCTGTTGAAGTATAGTTTCTAGACTTCATGGTTAGCTTTGTCTATAAATTACTTCTTCATGTTCAAATGATGCTTTAAGTCCCTTCGTTGAAGAGTATGTATAATTAAGGATTCTTAATTGACCTTAGTTCTACTTTTCATTCTAAAACCTTGATGTTCATTTCATTTCACCTGAAAGACTTTGTTAATCCAAAAGCCAAGTTAGATTTTCCCTTTGACACCCCTGATCCATCTACAAACTTGTTACCATTTCCACTTGACTCCATTGCCTAATGACTTAGAGATTTTCCTTTTCTATCTATGCTCCCTAGATCATCATGTCCCACAAAACAATTAAACAAACTCAAGCTTAATAACTAGCCTAAAATCAACCCTTTACAAACAAAAAAGTCATATCTTTACAAAACATATTGAGAGATCTCTCTCCGAGACTAGGAGGGCTAGATCCTAGAGCTCTAAAGACTGGTTCTGTGTTGCCTTGTCATTTGGTTTACCAATCGGCCAAATCACAGGATCCCAACATTATGGCGATCATGGTGGGACCTATGAGTTCATAGTTGCCTAGCAAGCTCTTATAGACTCATTAATCTTCCGACAAAACCATAAAACTCAGAAAAACCCAAAAATATTTCAGATTTGTTTTTAAATAAACCACTGGTGGTGGACCATAAAACATTTTACCTTCAGAAAAGCTAAAAATTTCCACCTGGCGACTCCACTAGCCCTAGTAGGCCTATTACTTCACTAGATCTCCAGATTTCCTTAAGATTGTGTTAACCAGCCTTGAGGAAGTTTAGAAGCCTAGTTATCCTATTATAGAAATCACTGTGAGAGGAAATTTTTTGAAAAACAAACCTAAAAACCTCTTCCTCTCTAAATTTTGAAAAAACTGAAATCTGGCTTCACATAGGATCAATACTAGATCCCATCCAGATCCTAATCCCCCTACCATAGTTGACAATCCAGAGAGGATTTTGTGGCAAACTTATAGACATGGAAAACCAACTACTGATAGGACCATTCTAATAGCAAGATCTGTTCCTGAAAACCTCACAGTATTGAAAGATCTTCACTTTGACTTACCTCACACAAATAACCTCTTTAGAAATAAGCCTCAGAGTGATTTAAACCAAGCTGATTTTGAAACTAGAGATTTGCAACAGAGCTCTAACAGAGAGGCCTCGCCTTCTACTCCATCTGATTCTTAGCTTCTCCATCATTTCAGCTCCTTCCACAACAAATCCGTTCATCATCAGTTTGCTGGCCCAAGTGTTTCTTCCACTCCCATCCACACATCCACTGTTCAAAACACTCCATTTCAACCCCCTTTCTCTCTTGTTAATCCACCTCTTGTAAATCCCCCATTTTTTCCAATCATGGCAGCATGGTATGCTCCACTAGTGTTACCACAACCTATGGCTCCCTTACCAAATGATTACTAGTCCAAAATTCCTCATTTCACTGCAAATGAACCTACTACTGCACAACAACATGTAGACAAAATGAATGATGCTTTTGATTACATGGAAAAAGAAGAAGAGACCATTAAGATGAGAATTTTTGCTCAAAGTTTAGGAGGAGAAGTCAAGAAATGGTTTAAAAAATTAGCTCCTCATAGCATAAATGATCTCCCTTCTCTATATCAAACATTCATAAAAAAATGGGAAATTAGAAAGAACCCTCTCCAAATCCTTTCAGACTATACTAACCTCAAAAGGAATATTGGGGAAATTGTGCATGATTATTGCACTAGATTCAATAGTGTGTATAATGCACTTCCTCTAGACATGAATCCTCCACTAGGTTTAGCCTTGGCTAAATTCCCAGAAGGCTTTGACCCTGAAATGGCCTACCAGCTTAGGGAAAGAGACCCCTCAACTTTAGAAGATATGCAGAGGGGAGCCATGAGTGTGGAGGAAAATCTGATTGAAAAAAGAGCTAAGTTGAGAGCAGAGAAAAGAGTTACATACAAGGATGATACAATACCATCAACCTCAGCATCAGATACTAAAATTGATAACTTAGTAAAGGTAATGGAGAGGATGCTTGAAAAGATAAATCTAAATGATAGAGTGCCTCCTATAGAAAACCAAAACAGAAATAGAAACCAAAATCTTAGAAGAGACCCTAATCAAGATAGACAAAGAGATAATGACCAACATATTAGGCCTCCCTTTCAACAAAACTATGTTGATCAAGAAGAAGAAAGGGAAGTTGAAAGGTTGGAAGAAAAACATGTAAACTTGATAGGATTTGACAATGAGACAAATGTTTTTCTCACTGAAGAAGAACAAGGATTATTCTCTTCAGAACAAAATTATTACAATAATGAGGATTCGGAAGATTATAGATTGGGGTTTGAAAATGCTATCATGGAGGTACACAAACAATACAATCTTAGAAGCAGAGTTAGCCCAGAGATTTCCAGTGACAAAAACACTAGTACTGTTGTCAAGAAAACCTCAGAAAATTAGCCTAAAAAAACAACAACTAACACCAACACTTTAACCAAGAAAAATGACCAAAATAAAGAAAAAAACATTCAACAAAGTGTTGAACAAAGTTGCCCTAGTACTTCTGCTAGTGGCCCTAACAAATCTATCACAAATAACAATTCAAATAAAAATCATCAAATCAGAATTGCTGAAAGAGTTGTAAATGACAAAGCAGATGTAAATATGTAAAAAACAATAGTTCCTTTCAGCCTTGAAGGGGAAATTGCCAAAATTAAAATCACCATACCCTTATCTGAACTAGTAACTTAGGATGTATATAAAAAATAAGTTTTGAAAGCTTTGAATATGGGCAGTGACACTGATACTTTAAACTTGGAAGATGATAAAATAGAATTATTGTTTGGTCCCGAAGTTGAAGGAAAATACCAAGAAGGCACTGTCCCTCCCTTCTATGTCAGCTTGAATATACATGAGAAAATATTGCACAATGCCATGCTAGACTCAGGTGCTTTTCACAATCTTATGCCAAAAGTAGTAATGGAAAGCCTAGGCTTAGAAATTACTAAACCATACAAAGACCTGTATTCTTTTGATTCCAGCAGGGTCAAATTCTTAGGCTTAATTAAAGATCTGTGTGTTAACTTATCTGGAATTCCTGCTAAGAGTCTAGTGATGGACATAGTGGTAGTTGATATCCCCCCTAAGTATGGCATGCTTTTATCTAAATCATGGGGAGCCATAATTCAGGGGAGCCTTCAAATGGACATGTCTTATGCCACTATCTCGGCATTTAACCAAACTAGAAGACTATACAGGGAATCCCACATGAAATACATGGTGAGCAACATAGATAGACTAAAAAATTCTCCTATCTACTCCATCCATTCAGATTTGGATTCCTTCATCGTATATAATGAAGATGAAATAAACCAACTAGAAAAGGAAAACAAAGGAGAAGTTAGTCTACCAGAACAATCAAATATGCCATTAATTCAAGAAAACAATAATCCAGATTTCAGCAGCCTTGAACTGCAGAAAGAAAATAAAAAAGAAATTGAAATAACTTGGAAAATAAACTTTGATGGCTCTTGCAGTAAACTAAGTGCAGGGGCTAGTGTATGGATACAAAACACAAACAAAGGATTCTCCTACAAACTGCACTTTACATTCACAAACAATATTGCTGAGTATGAAGCCCTCCTTGTTGGCCTACACTTACTCAAAGATTTAGGAGCCAAAAGAATATCAGTCCAAGGGGATTCTAAGCTAATTATCAGGAAAATTAAAGGGGAGTATTCAACCAAAAACCCAAAACTCAGAGAATATAGGAACACTGCCCTCGACCTCCTGAAAACCTTTGAAAAATATGAACTCATTTTCATCCCAAGAGCTCAAAATCATCTAGAAAATGAACTTGCCTTTGCTGCTAGTAATTGCCAAAAACCAGAGACCAATGAACAATTTGATATAAATGTAAAAAATAGACCTGAAATACCAGATAATGAAGATTATTGGCAAGTATTTGAAGGAGAAAAACATATAGAGGACTTTTTGCAATCAAAGAATGACTTTTCCATGCCAACACCTATTTTAAGCCATAAGGAAGATTGTTTTAATGAAGAGAAAAACCCTGAAACAACGCTATCCTTTTCCACTGATATAAACCATTTTGAACATCCATTTGGAGCAGAAATAGTTGACAGTACGGACCAGAAAGACCTAGAAATTTTACATTGTAAAAATGATACAATTCCAAAAGGTCTTACACCATTAGAACAACTTTTTGAGTTCAACGATGTAGCCAAAGAACCAAGGATGGAGCCTATAGAAACCGACATAGAAGAACATAACATAGGCAGCCCAGTAGAGCCCAAAATGATCAAGCTGTCCAACACTCTCCCAACTCATATTAAACAGAAATACATAGACCTGTTCAAAGAATTTAAAGATGTATTTTCATGGGCATACAAAGATTTAAAATCATATGATACTAGCATCATTCAACACAAAATTCCTCTTAAAGAAAATCAGAAACCTTTCAAACAAAAACTTAGAAGAATAAACCCTGTTTTATTACCTTTAGTTAAGAAAGAGATTAAGAAGATGTATGATGCTGGCATCATAGTTCCCATCAAGTATTCTGAATGGGTTTCCAACTTAGTATCTGTTAGGAAAAATACTGGAGAAATTAGGCTCTACATTGATTTCAGGAATGTAAATAAAGCCTCCCTTAAAGATAACTATCCCTTGCTAAAGATGGATCATATACTGCAAACAGTGGTTGGGGCTAAAATAATTTCACTGTTGGATGGGTTCTCAGGATATAATCAGGTTTTAGTACTCCCAAGTGACCAACATAAAACTTTTTTTACTACACCTTGGGGTACATTCATGTATGTCAAAATGCCATTTAGTTTAATGAATGTAGGGGCCACCTTCCAAAGGGCCATGGACATAGCCTTCTTAGAAGACATAGGCTATTTTATAATCATTTACCTTGATGACATCACTGTTTTCTCTAAAACTGATAAAGAACACTTGATTCATTTGAGGAAGTTTTTTGAGAAATGTAAGAGATATGGCTTATATTTGAATCCCAAAAAGACACTCTTTGGTCTCTAGGAAGGAAAACTTCTTGGCAACATTATTTCTGAAGAGGGAATCAAAGTAGACCCTAAAAGGATTGATGGCATATTGAAGATCAACCATCCTAGAAACCTTACGGAATTACAATATTTCATTGGGAAGATAATTCTTTTAAGGAGATTCATCCCCAATCTTGCTGAGCTATTGAGAAGTATTAAAAACACGCTGAAGAAAGAGGTAGGTGTTAAATGGACCATACAAGCTAAACAATCATTTGAACTGGTAAAGAAATCTTTAACTCAAACACCTGTTCTTATTAGTCCTGATTTCACCAAAGATTTTTATATCTTTTCCTTTGCATATAAACATACAATAGCTGCAGTATTGCTGCAAAAGAATGATATGGGGAATGAACAACCAATATCCTTTTTTAGTAGGGCTTTGAGAGATGCTCCTCTCAAGTATAACATCATGGAGAAACAAGCCTTAGCCTTGGTAAAAGCATTGAAAGACTTTAGAGTCTATATTCTGCATTCTCACATCATTGCTTTTGTTCCACACACAGTTGTAAAGGATATTATATGTCAAGACCCTGATCGTAAAAGGGGAAAATGGATTGTTGTTATTCTAGAATATGATTTAGAAATCAGGCCTACCAAACTGACCAAAGGACAGGGATTAGCTAAACTCATGGCCGAGTCAAACTCCCAATCACTTGATATGAATATGATTGATGTCTTAGAAGAGATAGAGGAATGCACAGCTCCATTCATTAAAGAAACATTTGTGAATTCACCTTGGTATGTTGATATCATATATGTGCTGCTTTACCTAAATGCCCCTCCTTCTTTGTCCAAAACTAAAGCTAGATTTTTGAAACAGAAGGCTTTAAATTATTGCATATTATATGGGGTTTTATACTAGAAGAATGTTGTTGTAATATTGCTTAAATGTTTGCTTGAGGTTGATGCAGGAAAAATCATGCATGAATTGCATGAAGGAGAATGTGGGGGACATTTGTATTGGAAGACCACAGCAAATAAAATCCTCAAATCTGGCTACTTTTAGCCCACCCTTTTCCCAGATACTCAGAAACTTGTCATGTCTTGCCATAAGTGTCAAATTTTTTATGGCAAAAGAAAAATCCTACCCTTACCCTTACATCCCATCAGTGTTGAGGCTCCATTTCAACAATGGGGCTTGGACTTCATTGGGGAAATTCACCCATCTTCATCAGCCCAACATAAGTGGATCCTCACTGCCACTGATTATTTTACCAAGTGGATAGAAGCTATACCCTCTAGGAATGCTAGTGACTCTATCATTATCAAGTTCCTACAAACCAACATACTATCCATATTTGGTTTTCCAAGACAAATTATCATAGACAATGCTGCTGCCTTCAAATCCAAAAAATTGGTTGACTTCTGCTATAAATATCATATTACATTGGGTCATTTCACTGCCTACTATCCCCAAGGAAATGGATTAGCTGAATCCTCCAACAAGAGCCTTGTAAATATCATCAAAAAACTGTTGGAACAGAATCAGAAATCATGGCATAGTAAGCTTGTTCATGCTTTGTGGGCTGATAGACTAACCATCAAAAAGTCAATTAATATGTCCCCCTATCAGCTTGTTTATGGCATGGATGCAGTCTTCCCAACTTCACTAGGAGTCTCAGTCATGAAGCTCCTCCAAGAAGTATAATATGAGGAAAATGATATGCAGAGAAAGATAAATCAGACCATTCATTTACAACAGACTAGAGAAGAAGTGTGCAGCAGAGCACAAACAATACAAGAAAATATCAAGAAATTATTTGACAAGAGGACTAAAGAAAATGATTTCCAAATTGGAAATGTTGTCCTAAAATGGGATTCCAGAAGGGAAGAGAAAGGAAAGCATGGCAAATTTGAAAATCTGTGGAAAGGACCCTATATTATTCATTCTATCAACGGTCATAATGCATTCTTTCTGCAAGAGCTGAATGGAGAAGATTTGTTTGGAGGTCCTGTCAATGGTAGGATGCTCAAGCACTATTTCTGCCAAGAGTCCTAAAATTTAGAGATTTATTTTCCACAGTATATAACATTGTTTTTAAATTTGAAAAAAGAGAAAAACACCAAAAAAATAGAAAAAGAAAAGAGGGCAGTTTCAAAAAAGGGTACAGCCCCATACCCAAAAAGAGAATTTTTTGAAAGTGAGCAAATCTAAATACCACCGCTGATTTGAAAGTGATAAACTGTTCAGTCATCTAGCCTAATCATGGCTGAACATATTTTAAATTTATGTTGATAAGTTAGTAGAAGCACAAATTGATAAGATTTTTTCCGACTTGACTTATCAGTAGAATAGATTAGGATAGAAAGGAAATGGTTCTAAGAAGCTCAAAATCTGAACCAAGAAAAGGAAAAAGATAGCTCTAAATAGATCAAAATCAGAGCTGGAAAAGACTTGAAGGATATTCATAAATTTCAGATTTTAAAGCCTTCATCATTTTGTTTTATTGTTCTGCAAATAAAGTCTGTGTAGCTTGTACATCAGCCATAGACACCCTAGAAAATCAAACAATCTAATCTTGATTTGACTATGTTTAAATTTCCATTTTAGAAATAGAAATAAAATTTGTCTAGCAATTTAATCTTGACAGATAGTAGCTAGGTAGAAAATAAAGAGTTCAACAGTTTAATCTGGACCCTTGGAAGAAATAAGGATAGGATTAGATAGTTTATTTCTGTTTTCAAACATAAAATGTCAAAGAGTTCGCTAGTTCAAATGCACTCAAAAGAAGAAGAAAAAATGCTAGAACAAGTAAGGTTGGGTAGGTAGAGATGTTGTTTGAAGAAATTTCATGTTACAAATTGGTAAAAGTTGCCCTTTTCAAAGAGAGATTAGCAAGAAAAGAATAAATCTACCCAATGGGTAAGGCACTGATCTACTAAAATCCAAAGATCCGTAAATTGAGGTTCTGGACACCTAAAAGGATAGGTGTCCTCTCCAAATGGAGCCACTGTTAGTCATCCATAATTCTGATTTTATCCAAAGATGACTAAATTTGACAAACCTAGATTTCTAGAACAAAATTGCAGAAAAAATTCTGAGTTCTAGAAATCTCACTGCCTTCATCATTTTAAGTCCAGTAGTCCACTAAAATCTTCATCTATTTTCCTAAAAATATTATCTTGTTGTTCCTTAAATCGCGTTGTTCCTTAAATCGTGTTGTTCCTGTTCCTTATTCAGAAACCTTGAGAAACACTACTAAACAAAAAGAGACTGTATGTAGGTCATTTTTCATTTACTTACTAAGCCTATTTCACTCATTTTTGCCCCTTTTTCGTCCTTCATATTCCTTTGAACACCTTCAAAATCCCTTTTAAACTCATAAAAATTCCTTGAGATGGTTTAAAAACCCCCACTTTACCTATTAGAATCCACTAAAATGATCAAAACCCCCTCTGTTTGGACTAAAAGAAAGTCTTTTACAAATAAGAGTTTAAGCCCTTGAGGGCTTAGATCTTTCACCCATATGTTCGAGCACTCGCGACCAGACGCTAGACCCATCGCATCGGGCATTCCCTTCACATCGGCCTTCCTCTATAAAATCCACTTTTTTCTTCGGAAATTCCTCCCCGCCGATGCGATAAGTCCCCTCCTCCTCCGCCCCTAGTCACATACCCCTCCACATGACCGTGTCCCGGGCCTAACCTTGGCCCTCATCGCAATCGCCCCATCGGCTGATCCCTTCCCTTTTTATTTTCCCCTCTGCAGCAATGTGCTGATGCAATAAGCTCCCCCCTCCTCAGCCCCTGGTCACCTTATCCCTCCACGTGACCATTACCTAGCGCCTATGCTAAAACCCCATCACATCGGCCTTTCCATGAAAAACCTGCCTTTTCTTTGTATTTTTGTCTGCTCCGATAACGATATCCCGATAAGATCTACACCGTAGATTCCTAGGATTTGACGACCCATGTTTCACCCTATGATCTCCCGAAACCTTTCTATCTATCACCCTCCACACCGATCTCCATCGTTGATCTACATGATCTAACAGTCCTCGTTCATCCCGACAACCCAACTCTTCTGGACCCACCATCCATCCCGCAAACCCTCATCCGATCATGTGCTGACACCTGGCCCCCACTAAAATCTTGTCGTGCACCTCTCTCCATCACGCTTCCCCGTAGCCATTGGATCTTCCCTATGATCAATATCATGCAACTTTCGCTCCTGGAGTTTAACACTCCAAAATCACGTGATACCGACGGTATTGCAATGGCCACACGACGCATTATAATTGGATCGCGTTCTCTCTAAGAAAAACTACTAATTGCCCAACTACAACGCAAAAACCACCAATGGTTTTTCAAAACCATTTTTGCTCAAATTTCGCACCAAGATTGTTCTAAAACCCATTTCTTCGCGGTTTTCTCCATAAAACCCTTCTGCACATTCATTTTCTCCTCACTGCTCCTTCCGCTTCCGCCTGACCTCTGTAAAACAATTTATCCAACACTCACAGGTTTTATTAAATATTTTTGTCCTGTGTAGGTTTAATGGCAGTTTAAGGGTAAAACTCTCCCCACTGTCTGTGAGAAAACAAGGTTGAAGATCATCATCCAGGGAAGACTGTTAGATGAAGAAAAGAAATTTCAAAGGCATAAATCCAGTCTTTTAATCAAATATTGCATGAATATTTGTTATTCAAATCAAACCCCCGTGCATTAAGGTCTTCTGTCCACAACAACGAAAGGAAAAGCACAGTGGAAGAAACAAAGGGTTAAAGGACTGAGAACCAAAGAAAGGGGATTAAAAACTAGTCCAAGTGAGCAGGAAAAGTGTAAAGCAATGAAGACAGAGAAGATTGAAGATGAAGGATTGCATGCAAAGACCAAAGGTTAGAAAGTTTAAATCACGTAGTCTCAAGGTTAAATGTAGTTTAAAAAATGAATACAGTCAACAAAAAGATAATTACAGGCCCAAACAACAAAGGATTAAAAGGTAAAAATAAATCAGATGAAGTGTTAAAGGACATCAAAGAAGATTAATTTAAAAAGGCAGATCAAGGTTAAAGGGCCTTAAACACAATTTTATGATTAAATCAAGAAGACTTAGACTCAAAGATAGTCTCGAATACATCAAAGGAGTACTTATTCATCTAATAACTCACAATTGACACCTTTCACTTACGTTATACCTCAAAGGGAAAATTGGCAGTTATTACACAAAAGGATATTTTATAAACTATTAGACAGTTATTGTAAGAGGCAGAAAAGAGCCTCAAAGTCAAATTTTTCAGCTGTTTTATCCTCAAGAAGTAAATATAGATTTATTACATAGAGGAGTAGTTGAGAAACATTCCTACCTTATGCCTTGCATGGTTTTTAAGGATAGGAGTGCATTTACTATGTCATTAATGACATTTTGAACCCTAGGTGTTTCCACCTCCTCATTTGCAGCATAAATACTGCATTCGAGTTCATTGTATAGGGGGCATCTAACAACTCTTTGAAGTAATACATAGTTCTACTAAGATTGATGAGAAAGTGATGTACTGGAACCTGTGGATGTTTTGACCTGTTTGTGGATGGAGCATTAGGAGAATTTTGAGGTCTAAAATGGGCCTCATAAGAAAAATGTACAACAAAAATAAATTTTATAACAACCAATAGGATTCAAGATGATGATGTCATCCATAATGGATGATTCACCATTTTTGGAGTAAAAAAGTAAAAATATTAAAAAATAATAAAATAATAAAACTACTTTTCAACTCGTATTTTAAACTTATCTCCCAAAATTTTTACTCAAATTTCGAGCGGGAGTAGTCGTTGGATGCGGAATTTAATTCCTCATCCAAGGAGTACCCATGTTGCATACTTTCGATGAACTCTTCTACACGAAAAATGAGAAATACATAAAAAAACGTGATTAAACGTGATTGTAATCACGTTTTTTTATGTATTTCACATTTTTCGTGTAGTAGGACCCATTGAAAGTATGTAACATGGGTACTCCTTGGATGGGGAATTAAATTCCGCAGCAGAATAGGATGAAAAATGGGTTGAAAAAGTAGTTTTCATTTTTCCCTCTAAATTTGATGATGTCATCAAATCTTATTAGATTTTTCACTACTATTTTATAATTTCCTTAGGAGGCCCATTTTAGACCTCAAAATTCCCCTAGTGACTCATAGTGGATCCACCGAAGGCCGGTTGTTGGTCGAAGTATTCTAAACTATTTAATTTTTTTCTTGTTTTTTCATTATTTTGTTTCATCATATCTTACTTACGAGTGAGAGTAAAAGTTTTAGGCTAAGAAATGTCTCAGGAAGCACCTTGGAGCACATTTTACCCTTCCAACATCTTTATGTTTTAAATGTTTAATTAAGTTTAACTACTTTTTTCAACCTTAGCTTGTTTTTGACGAAATTAATTCGATACATTTGGCCTCAAGATGAAAGTTTATGGTTTTCCTTGTTTCTTGTACTTTAAAAACTGACCGAAGTCTCCTTTCAAAGTACCATTGTCCAAAGTTTGCCAAAGAGGTCTGTTTTGATCATGCCCTTTGTACTTGCTCAAATAATTGTTTTGAAAGTCTTTATAATTGCAGTCCTAGATGTTTAGGAGTTCCATATTTTATTAATGCAGTTATTTGTTTATCTTGAATGTTTTCTTATCCTTGAAAGTGAAATCTTTGATGAAATAGAGCGTTCCTCGACTCTTAGATTTCATTTTGAAAGTCTGTCTTGAAATTATTATTTACTGAAGTATAGTTTCTAGAATTCATGGTTAGCCCTATCTATAAATTACTTCTTCATGTTCAAATGATGCTTTAAGTCCCTTCGTTGAAGAGTACATATAATTAAGGATTCTTAATTGCCCTTAGTTCTACTTTTCATTCTAAAACCTTGATGTTCATTTCATTTCACCTGAAATATTTTGTTAATCCAACCGCCAAGTTAGATTTTCCCTTTGACACCCCTGATCCATCTACAAACTTGTTACCATTTCCACTTGAATCCATTGCCCAATGACTTAGAGATTTCCCTTTTCCATCTATGCTCCCTAGATCATCATGTACCACAAAAAAATTAAACAAACTCAAGCTTAATAGCTAGCCTAAAATCAACCCTTTACAAGCAAAAAAGTCATATCTTTACAAAACGTATTGAGAGATCCCTCTTTGAGAATAGGAGGGCTAGATCCTAGAGCTCTAAAGACTGGTTCTATGTTGCCTTGTCATTTGGTTTACCAATCGGCCAAATCATAGGATCCCAATAGTTTTAAATGAAAATGATAGTTATATCCACTTAGGATTTGACTCAAGTTTCAAATAACTAAGATAAATTATATGTAATTTTATATGTTTTTTTGGATAAGGAAACAAAAATCATAGCATTAATAATCATTAATAGTCATTAGGGAATCCTTAGTGGTCATTAAAATAATGCTAGGGAAATCCTCTCTATTACAATCAAATTGGCGATCAATATAAATCTAGTTAAAATGGAGGCAAGCATACTCTTCAAAATGACATACTATCATGTAAAGAGAGAATTAAACACTCATTCTTATCTCTAGGCTAAGAAATCCACAAAGCTTAACTTAGGATATTATATTAAAAATGGGGGCCATTCTTGTTACATCATCTCCTAAGGTTTGGTATGGTGTGACATGTTAATCAATCTTTAATCCTAACATTATTCAACTTGAAACAGATCGACTTTGTTGCATTAGGATGGGAGTATTGAGCATAGTATTTAGTCTCCATAGCATGTAAGACTTTATCACAACTATAGTTAATGAATTATTTGGGATGTATCACCATAGACTTTGTGGGATAATGGATATTTTATGGTTAGGAATTTGGAACAAATGCACCATATGATAACTGCTACCTTCACATTCATGCAACCTACCAGTTCTATTTGTTTTATTAGAATTTGGAAATATTTTCAAAGGAATGTGGCAAATAATGTTGGTCTTCTTATAGTGAAACTATGTTAAATTCTCTCGATGGGAAGTTTTAGTTTCCATCTCTTTCCTTTTCTTCTTCTCTTTATTTGTGTGCTTCTTCCTAGTATTTTCCTTCATGGGACATATTGTGGGGAAATTTTGGGCTTTGGTCTCATAATAGATTCAAGCTTTAGAGAGAAATCAAGATCTTGAATGATTCCCCATCTATTTTATTGGTTAGGGACTCCTTCGGCCCTAACATCCTTTGGAATTCACACAAGGAAAATAGAGACATTGTGGAATTCAATAGAACTTTGAGAAGGCATGAGATTCATATATTCCAATAGGAGTTTTCTATTCGTAGTAACAATCAAAATGCATGAGAATGAACATCATTGTGTCTCCTAGCATGCAACCATCATGAGTTTATTGGTTCAATAGGAATATGGGATTTATATATTAGAAGCAAGATGTAGTGTGTTTTGGAACATGGCCCTAAACCTTTGTAAGAACTCTTTATCCACAACCTCAAACAACAAGGTATTGGTTAAATCTACTAAGTTCTAACTCTAGGAAGATTAAATGGTTCATTAATTTAAGGAACCTTGAAACCATGTTTGTGGGGTCTCAAGTTTGTATAAAGAACCTACTTAGCATAGGGAAAAACATTTTTTTTTTACTACTATGTATTTTCTTTCTATTCATTCCACCATGTATTTTTAATTTTTCATATTTAATAGCATAAGAAATTCAAATAATTGAAAATAAAAATGAACAAGAAATTTGGCTAATTAACAACATAATACCTATTTATAGTGGCTCGATATACTTGTTTACGGTGACTCAATTGTGGTTCTCCTCCTAGGACCACCTGACTGAATATGCCACCCTACCAAATACAAACAACCTATCTGGCTTCCTAATCCAAGAAATCTCTATAGGTTCCCTAACCCTCCAAGCACAAGTCCATACTGCAGTTGTAGTGTGTCTAAGTTCTCAATCCAACGTCTTCCCAACTCCAAACTCCACTCCATTGTCTAGGTTCCCACTCCTTTCTCTTAACTCTCCCTTCCCACAATTCTCTAGAAACAAAAAAAAAAACAATGTCTTTGTTATTCTCCATGCCAAGTGCCCTTATCCCCATTCATCATTTAGAGCTCCCCCCTAACACCATCGTCGAGCCACACCCCCCCTTATCTCTCCACCTACTCCTTTGCCTCTTAATTATGTTGGGTGATTGATTCATCTAGCTACCCCTCATTAATGAATAAAATGATGAAATATTTTAATGTCAAACAATTTATGGATTCATAAGGATCCTAAAATATTAATTAAATCATGATAAAATACAAGTAATTAATTAATTATAAATTAGTATTAATGTTTTATCAGTTAATTAATCACTAATCAATATTAACCATTATTCAATATTAAGTCTGATGATAAAATTAATCATTAATCAAGCTTAGGGTTAATCATAGCTTATTCATTGATCAAGCTTAACCATTATTAATTATCTAGCATAATAAGCTATAGAATATTAGTGTATTCATGCAAGTTGTGAGTATGTAGCTATCTTATGGATATTGTATTCATCTACTAATAACTTTAACAAGGATATATCACATCAAGAAATATCATAGTGGATAGGTTAACTTCCTAACATAGCAAAGTAAGATTATAAGGGAGTGGGCATTATAGAACCAGTCATATCAAGCAATATAACTCTCCCCTTCCATATGTTTTATAAGAGGAAGAAAATAGTCATCATTTATTATGTTAGTCTCTATGTTATGCTATTTAATAAGGCTTTTAGGTGTTTTTATCAAACATGCTACTAGAGGGAGAACTTGGAATTCTTATTATATAGTATGTTGTTAAAAAATATAACATTAGAGAAATGCATATTCTAACCACCCCTTCCCACATTTACTCAATTTCACCAACCTACTAGGGAAAACACGAGATGAAGATTTACTATGACATAACCCAACCTTCTTTTCTAGGTAAGGAACTGGGGCCTACAATTGACCAATGAATAAAAACTCACAACATTCCTCAGGGATACAGGACAATCATGTCAAAAGGACCACCCCAAGTGACCAAACCCTGAGTTGGGGATCCTTTTAACTGACCTAGGCTCACAACCTCATGCATGACAAGGCTTGGGTGCGGTTGAAGGCCTCCAACCGCATGCACAACACTGCTTGAGTGTGGTTGTGACCCAAAATGTCTAGTTCAGAGGTTGTGGTCTCGAGATCTAAGCCATAGTTTCAGGTCAACCTCTAGACCACTCCCATAACTTCCTGAAACTTACTAGAATCATAAATGACATGACAACAAGGATAAACATACAAAAATGAGTCATAAACTTAACCTAGACTGACCATAACAAACTAGGCATTTTGTCAAACACATGGTAAACATATAAGCTATAGGCTAGGAATGCATATATGATCATAAAAGTTTGAGATTCATCAGAGAATAACAGAGAAGGCCGTATGCCCTCTCCTCATAGCTACAACAACACTTTTTAGTCCATACATTCACCATGGGGGCTTCACTCAGTGAACATCTAACATATCGTGTGCATTCATGGTAAACAAAACACTACCCTTAATTTGAATACATATTGGAAAATACCTCTAAAAATTAGATTATTTAACCCCATACCGATACGAACCCAATACGCCTTCCCAATTAAAAAAAACCCTATTTTCACTATATATTGTAGGTATCCGTTTTTTCATTAACATTTTTTATAACCCTTTATATTTTTTCATTAACTTTGAGTTCTATTTTTTATACCTTCCAATAGAACAACCCTTTACCTCCTATTATATGCTTGATATATTATGTTATTTTTTCCTCAATATATATCCCCCAATATGCATTAGGATAATTTAAAGGTCTAAAGTGGGTCTCCTAAGGAAATTATAAAATAATAGTGGAAATAATAAAATAAGATCAGATTACATCATCAAATTTTAGAGGGAAAAAATAAAAAACTACTTTTTCAAATCGTATTTTCAATTTATCTCTCTATGGGTTTACTAAAATTTTGAGTGGGAACACTCGTTGAATTCATAATTTGATTCCTCATTCAAGGAGTACCTATTTTGCATACTTTTAATGGACCCTGCTACACGAAAAGTGAGAAAAACATTAAAAACATTATTGCAATCGCGTTTTTTATGCTTTTATCAATTTTCGTGTAGCAGGGTCCATCGAAAGTATGAAACATGTGTACTCCTTGGATGAGGAATTAAATTTTTCATCCAGCGAGTACCCCTGCTCGAAATTCAATTAAAACCTTGGGAAGATAATTTGAAAATACAAGTTGAAAAAATAGTTTTATTATTTTATTATTTTTAATCTTTTTACCTTTTTACCCCAAAAATTGTGAATAATCGCCCATGGTTCACATCATCATCTTGATCCTATTGGTTCTTAAAAAGTTTATTTTGGCTATACATTTTTCTTAGGATGCTAATTGTTAGACTCCTATACGAATAGGTGTCATTTTTCATGATTGTCTTGATTGAACTATGGAATATGTTCAAACCTTTTTCTTGGACAAAGGTGTTCCATATTCTTGAAAAACCAAAAAATCAAAAAATTTAAAAAATGTAAAGAGGGTATACCCTAAAAGAAAAATCAAAGGGTAAAAGTAATAAAAATGGCCAAAAAGTAAAGGAAATGAACCCCATCAAAAACAAAGGCCAAGGAAAGTGTGCAAGTCTAAATGCCACTACTTTTTACTCTGATATAATAAACAAATTGTGTGCAGCTTGTCAAACTTTTGCCACAATTTATGAAGAGTCAAACTGTTTAAACTTGACTCATTCATTTTCAATTTCATGTTGTAGAATAGAGAATAAATATCTGACCAAACAGTTTAATCTTGGCAGATAAGTAGATAGGTAGAGTTAATAAAAGGTGCTCAACAGTTTAATCTGAGCCCTTAGATGTAATAAGGGTAGAAATAGATAGATTTACCATGTAAAAGAAAAGAAGATTGATAAGGGTTTGCAAGTCTAAATGCACCCTAATAAAGAAGAGAAAATGGTAGTAGTAGATAGGGTAGGTAGATGGTGTTACAAAGTTTTATCTGATGAATGATGTTGCTACATGTTTTTGATCCTTTACTTTCATCACAAATACTGAAGCAGGAAATACACTGGAAAATCACAGCAAGCAAAGTCAAAATCATTAACTTCCCTCATCACTTTCCCCTTAAATTTTTACTAATTTCCCCCAAAGTACTAAGGTACTTGGAGATCAAAGGGGCTCAAGGCATTTCCTTGACTTTTGGAGGGACCGGACCCTCGGCCCAATGATCAAAAGACCTAAGTACTTAAGATAATTCATCATTATAATCATTCACCTTTAATCTTTTCCTAAGTAAAATCTCATTTTGCTTAGTAAAATCCCATTTTGCTTAGGAAAATCATGCAAAACTTCCATAAAATCCCTCAAAATAACTTACTATTCTAAGTTTAAGTGTTGAAGATGATATATTGTAATTTACTTCACAAATTGTCACTTTCTTAGATGTGCAAAGTATTTTGAGTTCCCTTGTCCTTTTGTCATATTTACATTTAACTCTATTTACTAAATCCCTAGTAAAAATGCCTTATCCTAAGTATATAATTCTTTTTAAATTAATATCCCAAAAACCCCTCTATTATGTTTTAACCAAAGTAATTACTCCCCAAATATTTATTAAAAACCTACTATACAAACCCTTTGGTTAAATATATCCTTATAGCATAGTCCCGCCCCTATGGTAATTAAATAATGTTTATTTACTACCATATAAATAGAAATATCGAAATAACGTTTAAACATGTAATTCTATATGTTTAATACAAAAAGGATCAAACCCGAAGTTTTGCTTTTTAAACTAAACTTTGGAAAAATCCCATGCCAACGTGGCTCATCCACCTGGCATCCCACCCGACACTTTAACTTTCATACCCGCGCCCAACAAAACCCCGCCACGACTCCTTTCTCCATCATAATTACGGGATTAATTAGTTATCAGAACTAATTAATAACTTTCCTTCCACCAATCAACTCCCGCCCGGGGTGATTAGTTAACAATAAATATATTGGGCCCGCACCATTTAACTTCCCGCGATCTCCCCGTCATTGCAACTGTCCGATCGCTCCTCCAAAGATCAACGCTCCTCGGCGATTCCGCTACCCATCCTTTTTCAGAACTTTAACGCGCGGGGGATTGGTGGTATTTGACTAGTCACCCATCCACGTGTCGATACTTTAATGGAATCGCTGTCCGCTCATCTAATACCACCTTTGTCCATAAGCGGTGCGGGGACTAACCGCTTACCGCCCGACCCCACGTCAGCCCGTACTAAAGTGACGTCACTCCTCGAAAAACTAAAACCCCTCTTTTGACTTTGGAAATAAAACAAAATTTCGTGTTTTTATGTCATTTTCACCATTTGAACGCGACTGTGCTTTCGGCTACGAATTTCAAATTTCCACTGAAATCCACTGTTCTATTCAATTCCGCTCCAGAATTCCGCCAGACCTGTGTTCAAGCATCCTCCTGCTACCGCCTGATACCTGTTAAAAGCCAGCGTTCCTCTAAGAACATGTATTTATCCTATAGCGCTTCGAACTTCAAAAGAAAGTTTGTTTTCCTTGTTTTCCACTGGATTAGTGATTAAATCTTATCACTGAAATCATTCTCTGAGGTTTAAAACTGTGAATTGTTCCCCCGAACCTGCAATTGTGCCAATTTCCCTCATTAAAACTGAAATCACGACATTTCTGTGAAGAAAACCCAGAAACTGCCATTTTGAACACACAAGAACCAAAATGGGAGTTCCTGTAGCCTTGAATGATGCTCCATTTTGAACCTAGTTAAAACCTCACTCCCTTGTCCATTGAGAAATTGCTTGAAAAATCTACTCAGCTGTCCCCTGAAGAGGTGACCAGAAGATCACATCCTTGGATAAACAGTCTTAATACTAGTCATAAGATTTGTTTACTCCAAGATTGTTATCAAATCTATTCAAACAGAGGTTAGAAAGCATAACAGCTAAAGAGTATCAGTGGTTAAAGTGTATCAGGTAAAAGTCAGTGAAAGTTAAAATGAAGTTACAGAGCAGTCAAAGGTAAACAGTAAAAGTAAATATAGAAGGCAGTAAAATGGTAAAAAGAGATGATAATACTTTCACCAATAGTGATTTTTGTCTAAAGTGAAAGTAAAACAATCAAAAGAGCAAGAAAGTAAAAAGATGAAAAAACATAACAAGAAGGAACATTTTTGCAGAAATTGCATATTTTAGTCATAGTTTTGCAGAAACTATTGTGATCAATCCAAGATTAATTTTACAAAACTGAAGGAGGTTGATGTTCTTAAGAGGGCCATCTACAAAAACCTCTCTCACTTTTCTAACAGCCATTATGGTTTTGGACATATTAAACAATGTTGGAAAGCACTTTTTGCAGAAAATTCCAGTTTAAGTCATCATTTTTCAGAGAGGATTGTGGCCAATAAAAAATACTTCATAAAAAACTGAAGGCGGTTTGTGTTCCTAAGACACCCATCTACAAAAACCTATCTCAGTTTTTTCACAGTGATTTTATAATGAGAGATACAGGTGCATCTTTACAGGCCATTTTTCAGACTCTGTAAAACTCCTTTTTACACATATTTTTTACAGAGACTATTATGCATAGCTGGAGAGGAATTTTGGGAAAATGAAAGAGGTTTATCTCACCAACATATTTAGCTACAATAACCTCTTTCACTTTCTACATATCTATTACGGATTGAGAAATACAAATATATCATTGGACCCCAAGTTTGCAGAATTGTTGGAGCAGATTGCACAAAGAAAGGAAGCAGTTAGTGACTTGGATGCCTCATCATCAACTAAGAGTTGGATCAAATTCGAATTATTCTCTTTGTCATCACCTATCCATACAAAATAGTGCCAAATAGATGCATTAGTTTGAGTTTCCTTTAATTAAGTTCTATTTATGTAAATAGTTGGAGAGATTTGTGAACCAATTTTGATATTTGTTTCAAGATATGTTAGTTTAGAATTTGTATAAATACTCCACTCTTGGAAGCATTTGGGGTGGATTCTATTACTTTGCTGTAACATTGAGATTTTCGGAATAAAAGCATTTTGGAGAAGTTTATTCGTGGCTTACTGGATGACGATTTGAAGCTTCGGGACTTTTTGCAGGATTCATGTGTTGGACGGCAGTTCAATAAGTCTTTCTACTCTTTGTCTTAAATTTTATATCAGTTTATAATATCATTATGTCCATTTCTGAATAATTTACATAAATGATTGAATCAGAATTTACTTAATTGTACTCTGATTTCAGATGTGATTGTTCTTAATGTTTTCCTCTAAATTGGTTATAAGCACGAATTCTTAAATGCTCTTGCTTTGTTAATTTAAACATTCTTGATTACTATAATAAAGAATTCTTCATTGCTCTTTGTTTGTAGTCATTTCATTTCTTTCTTTTGAACATGGTGAAAGATTCTTAGCTGCCTTTCATCTCTTCAAAATCATCCCATCCACTTTAAATTTTAAGGATTGTTCTCTGTCTGGCTATCTTGCCCTGTAAAACCATCTTGTGTGTAGAATAGAAATCCAGTAAGGCCATCCTTTGACTCCATAGCCCAATGGACTGAAAATCTTCAACCTTGCCCTTAGTTAGCGGATTCCACCATTCAAACAAAATCAAACTCTTGGATCTATAACTAGCCTAAAACCTTCTAAAAACAAAGATAAATTATAAAGAGAGAGCCCTCTCTGGATGCAGATTGGCTAGATTCTGCATCTGAAGGTTGGTTTGTGGTTACCTCGGGTATACTTTCCTTTTCCACAACTTCAAGGAAAACCTGAGTGATAACATAGTGGCGACCATACTGGGGATCTGAAACATTTTATTGATACTATTGTTTGATTTATAAGCTATAGAAGGAGTCTGAAGATCAGCCAGGTAGCCTTTGAAATGCTTTTGCTCTGCAACTGCATAGTAAACAAATGATGCTTCAGTCTATCTCTGGTTTAGCTTATAAACTGAACTTTGGATTCAAAACATTCAATCAGACTCTCTAGTTCAATAAATCTTTGAGAAAATTTTAATTGAAAATCTTAAATTTCTTAAAGAAATCATAGAAGTTGTTTTGAAAATTCATAAAAAACAAAATAATCATAAAATACTCAAATTTTGGTTTCCTGAAGAACTAAATTTTTCTTCAAAATTGTTTTACAGGTTCAGATCTGATCTATGATGGTGGACAGGGATCAGACACACAAAGGTTAAAATCATCCACCTGGCGACTCCAAATCAATTTCAGAATCAAGACTCCACTGGAGGAATGAACCTTAAAGGACAATATGGAAAGATCAGGTTTTCAACTTGGATCTTAATCCAAGACATTATGTTCTTTCTCATTAAGAAATTTTTTCAATGTATATTGTGTTTTATAGAAGATCTTAGATTAGTTTTTAGTTATTTTCCTTTGAAGTTTGTAAGTAATAATTCTCCTAATCTCTTTGAGCAGCTTTCTTATGAATCTAATGATGATCATTTTCCAATTAAGAAGCCTCAAATAATCAAGACTGATCTTACAATCCCTCTACATATCCCTGTACCATATAAAGTTCCATATAGATATAATCCCCTTATTTTACCTCCTATACTCCATGATTTTCCTAAAAAATACTACAAGTATCTTCCTAGATTTGATGGAGAGAATGGTATCAATGCCCAAAAACATATTCAAGGTTTTGAGAATTATTTGGATTTATTTGAGATTGATGAAGATGATGTTAAAATCAGACTTTTTGCTCTTTCTTTGCAAAATAGAATAAAGAGTTGGTTCAAAAATCTGCCTAATGCTAGCATCTCAAATTTCCAGCAGTTTATCAAAATTTTTCTTGATAGATGGATAATCAAAGTTAATCATTTTGTGATCATGGAAGAATATAATCAATTAAAAAGACATTCAAATGAAACGAGACAACAATTTTCTGACAGATTTAATCAAGTTTATTATTCAATGCCAGAAAATATTAGACCTCCTCATGATTCAGCTCTCTTGCATTATCCAAGTGCCTTTGATTCAGAAATAGAATTTCGGTTAAGAGAAAGAGATCCAAAAACACTTGTACAGATGCAGAACATTGCAGTTGATGTGGAAGTTAATCTCCAAATCAAACTTGAAAAGTTGAAAGTAGAAGAAGAGGAAAGGAAAAACATTGCAGAGGTAAAACTCAATCTTTTGGTAAGAAAACTAGATGAAATAACACAGAAGATCACTATGAAAGAAGAATTTTTTATTCAAAATCACCATGAAGAAATAGAAGAAGTTGATAGCCATGAACAAATTGCTCTTAATTCAAATTATCATAAATCAGAAAATGAATTTACAAATCAATATGAGGAAGAGGAATCTGTTGTTCTAATGTGTATGTTTGATGACATTCCTTATTTTGATGATTTGCCTAAGTATGATCATTATGATGATAGTTATGTTCTCCAAAGTCAAGCTAACTTTACAAAGATATCAGAAGCTAGTTTGGAGGATGAAGAAAATCAGTTTCAGCAGATTGAAGACAGTGATCAGCCAATACAGATCAGCCATGAGAGTGAGGAAGGAAGAGTAGAAAATGTGGAAATAAATGAAGATTATTTACCTCTTTGTTTTGCTTCATTTCAGTTCATTAGAGAAAACTATCATGCCATAAATAATCAGCAATCTTTAGGAATTGTGATTGACAACAAAGAATATAATGAATCAAGATTTTTCAGTTTCACAATTGCAGTTATCAGTTCCCATTGAAATAAATGATCAAATGACACAAGAAAGTTCCATACCACTATTTTTTGAACCATTTCAGCTTTTAAAGGAAATGTGGTATAACATATTTAAAGAAAAGAATGGGAAACTTGTTGAAGTTTATGAAGTCCCATGGAATTTTATATGTCATAGGTTCCAGCAATTTTCCCAAGATTTTCAGGATCCAATAGCAAATATGTTGAATATTGAAGGCATTAAAAGAATTCCTCTATTAACTAACTATGATTTTCAGAATCAAGATGATAAAGGATTCAACACTCAAACATTACAATCAGTAGGAATATCATCACAAATCTTATCTGAAAGTTTACAGGGAGATAAAGATGAAAATAGCACTTCATATTCATGGTATGGAGGCCATCCGGAACAGATGTACAGTTGTTCAGATCAGTTAAACATCAGTGTATATATTTTGGAAGATCCTTTTGTACAGTTTCTAGAGTCAACAAAGGAAATCAAGTGTTTCCTTATCCTCTCATTTGTTGACAAGTTTCTAATAGGTTGCAGAAGTACAATTTTGATAATCAACAAGAAAATACAACAAAATCTATCAAAGTACATAATGCTTGAATGGCTGCATTGGCTATTTCATTTTACCTAACTAGCAGTTGAACAGTAGATTGAGTAGGTAGATGAGTGCTAATAAGCTCAGAATTTTGAGCAATTTTTTTAGTTTTCAATTTACAACTAGTTTTTCATTAAGTTGGTTTGAAAATTTTTGTGTGTTGTTTTAAGTTTCAAGATTAGATTTCAGGTTGCAGAAAAAGGACTATATTCAATTCAATATTTTCAGCCACAGCTAATGCATCAGTTTTAATTGGATGGTGACTTCTTGAAGTTGAAGCTCGAAGTGAAGGCCCTAAGCTTCAAAAGTTTCACTATCATATGTACAATAAAGCTACCAGAAGAAGGAGATTACATAGTTCATTTTGAAGACATGTTTAGGCATCTGATCTGTTGTTCTTGACTTTTCACAAGGAAAAGCCATCCCCAAGTGGAGCCAGTGTTAGACTCCTATACCAATAGGTGTCATTTTTCATGATTGTCTTGATTGAACTATGGAATATGTTCAAACATTTTTCTTGTGCAAAGGTGTTCCATATTCTTGAAAAATCAAAAAAATCAAAAAATTTTAAAAAATGTAAAGAGGGTATACCCTAAAAGAAAAATCAAAGGGTAAAAAGAATAAAAATGGCCAAAAAGTAAAAGAAATGAACCCCATCAAAAAGAAAGGCCAAGGAAAGTGTGCAAGTATAAATGCCACTACTTTTTACTCTGATGTAATAAACAAATTGTGTGCAACTTGTATTTTATGCCACAATTCATGAATAGTCAAACTGTTTAAGCTTGGCTAGTTCATTTTTCAATTTCATATTGTAGAATAGAGAATAAATATCTGACCAAACAGTTTAATCTTGGCAGATAAGTAGATAGGTAGAGTTAATAAAAGGTGCTCAACAGTTTAATCTGAGCCCTTGGATGTAATAAGAGTAGAAATAGATAGATTTATCATGTAAAAAGAAAAAGAAGATTGATAAGGGTTTGCAAGTCTAAATGCACCCTAATAAAGAAGAGAAAATGGTAGTGTCAAGTAGATAGGGTAGGTAGATGGTGTTGCAAAGTTTTATGTGATGAATGATGGTGCTAAATGTATTTAATCTTTTACTTTCATCACAAGTACTGAAGCAGGAAAGACACTGGAAAATCACAGCAAGCAAAGTCAAAATCATTAACTTCCCTCATCACTTTCCCCTTAAGTTTTACTAATTTCCCCCAAAGTGCTAAGGTATTTGGAGATCAAAGGGGCTCAAGGCATTTCCTTGAATTTTGGAGGGACCGGACCCTCGGCCTAATGATCAAAAAAACCTAAGTACTTGACATTATTTGCCATTATAATCATTCACTTTTAACCTTTTCCTAAGTAAAATCCAATTTTACTTAGGAAAATCATGCCATATTTCATAAAATACCCTCAAAATCACTTGCTATGCTATGTTTAAGTGTTGAAGTTGATATAAAGTGGTTTACTTCAGAAATCTTCACTTCCTTAGATGTGAAAAGTATTTTGAGTTGTCCATGTCCCTTTGTCATATTTACATTTAACTCTATTTACTAAATCCCTAGTGAAAATGCCTTATCCTAAGTATATAACTCCTTTTTTATAAATACCCCAAAAACCCCTCTATTATAAAGTTTAACCAAAGCAATTACTTCCTCGTGCATTCAAATAAAAACCCGCTATACAAACCCTTTGGTTAAATATATCCTTATAGCATAGTCCCGCCCCTATGGTAATTAAATAATGTTTATTTACTACCATATAAATAGAAATATCGAAATAACGTTTAAACATGTAATTGTATATGTTTAATACAAAAAGGATCAAACCCGAAGTTCTACTTTTTAAACCAAACTTTGGAAAAATCCCATGCCAACGTGGCTCATCCACCTGGCATCCCACCCGACACTTTAACTTTAATACCCGCGCCCAACAAAACCCCGCCACGACTCCGTTTTCCGTTATATGATGGGATTAATTAGTTATCTGAACTGATTAATAACCTTCCACTCACCAATCGAAAGCCTCCCGGAGTGATTAAATTAAACTTTAATTGCTTTAAAAACCCGATGGGCCCACACCTTAATCCTCCGCTTATTCCCCGTCATCGCAACCGTCCGATCACTCTTCCACAGATCAACGCTCCCTATCAATCCCGCTACCCATCCCTTGTCAGCATTTTAACGAGCGGGGGATTGGTGGTATTGGAACTGTTCACCCATCCACGTGTCGATACTTTAATGGAATCGCTGCCCGCTCATCTAATACCACCTTTGTCCATGAGCGGTGCGGGGACTAACCGCTTACCGCCCGGCCCCCGTGCCCCACGTCAGCCCGCACTAAAGTGACGTCACTCCTCGAAAAACTAAAACCCCTCTTTTGAATTTGGAAATAAAACAAAATTTCGTGTTTTTATGTCATTTTCACCATTTGAAAACGACTACACTTTCTGCTACGATTTTCAAAATTCCGCTGAAATCTACTGTGCTATCTGATTTCGCTTCAAGATTCCGCTGCACCTGTGTTCAAGTACCCTCCTGCCATCGCCTGATACCTGTTAAAAGTCAGTTTGCCTCCAAGAACAGGTATTTATCCTATTTCACCCCGAACTGCAAGTAAAACTCTGTTTTCTTTGTTTTTCGCTGGATTAGTGATTAAATCTTATCGCTAAGTCATTCCCTGAGGTTTAAAACTGTGAATTGTTCCCTTGAAACTGCAATTGTGCTAATTTCCTTCATTTAAACTGAAATCGCACCCGGTCCGTGAATAAAACCCAGAAACTGCCATTTTGAACACACAAGAACCTAAATGGGAGTTCCTGTAGCCTTGAATGATGCTCCATTTTGAACCTGGTTAAAACCTCACTCCCTTGTCCATTGAGAAATTGCTTGAAAAATCTACTCAGTTGTCCCCTGAAGAGGTGACTAGAAGATCACATCCTTGGATAAACAATCTTAATACTAGTCATAAGATTTGTTTACTCCAAGATTGTTATCAAATCTATTAAAACAGAGGTTAGAAAGCATAACAGCTAAAGAGTATCAGTGGTTAAAGTGTATCAGGTAAAAGTTAGTGAAAGTTAAAATGAAGTTACAGAGCAGTCAAAGGTAAACAGTAAAAGTAAATACAGAAGGCAGTAAAATGGTAAAAAGAGATGAGAATACTTTCACCAATAGGGAGGTTTGTCTAAAGTAAAAGTAAAACAATCAAAAGAGCAAGAAAGTAAAAAGATGAAAAAACATAACAAGAAGGAACATTTTTGCAGAAATTGCATATTTTAGTCATAGTTTTGCAGAAACTATTGTGATCAATCCAAGATGAATTTTACAAAACTGAAGGAGGTTTATGTTCTTAAGAGGGCCATCTACAAAAAACTCTCTCACTTTTCTAACAACCATTATGGTTTTGGAAATATTAAACAATGTTTGAAAGCACTTTTTGCAGAAAATTCCAGTTTAAGTCATCATTTTGCAGAGAGGATTGTGGCCAATCCAAAATACTTCATACAAAACTGAAGGAGGTTTTTGTTCCTAAGAGACCCATCTACAGAAACCTATCTCAGGTTTTTCACAGTGGTTTTATAATGAGAGATACATGTGCATATTTACAGGCCATTGTTCAGACTCTGTAAAACTCTGTTTTACACATATTTTTTACAGAGACTATTATGCATAGCTGGAGAGGAATTTTGGGAAAATGAAAGAGGTTTATCTCACCAACATATTTATCTACAATAACCTCTTTCACTTTTTACATATCTATTACGGATTGAGAAATAACAAGGTATCATTGGACCCCAAGTTTGCAGAATTGTTGGAGCAGAATTCACAAAAAAAGGAAGCAGTTAGTGACTTGGATGCCTCATCATCAACTAAGAGTTGGATCAAATTCGAATTCTTCTCTTTGTCATCACCTATCCATACAAAATAGTGCCAAATAGATGCATTAGTTTGAGTGTCCTTTAATTAAGTTCTATTTATGTAAATAGTTGGAGAGATTTGTGAACCAATTTTGATATTTGTTTCAAGATATTTTAGTTTAGAATTTGTATAAATACTCCACTCTTGGAAGCATTTGGGGTGGATTATATTACTTTGCTGTAACATTGAGATTTTCAGAATAAAATCATTTTGGAGAAGTTTATTCGTGGCTTACTGGATGACGATTTGAAGCTTCAGGACTTTTTGCAGGATTCATGTGTTGGACTGCAGTTCAATAAGTATTTCTACTCTTTGTCTTAAATTTTATATCAGTTTATAATATCATTATGTCCATTTCTGAATAATTTACATAAATGATTGAATCAGAATTTACTTAATTGTACTATGATTTCAGATGTGATTGTTCTTAATGTTTTCCTCTAAATTGGTTATAAGCACGAAATCTTAAATGCTCTTGCTTTGCTAATTTAAACATTCTTGATTACTATAATAAAGAATTCTTCATTGCTCTTTGTTTGTAGTAATTTCATTTCTTTCTTTTGAACATGGTGAAAGATTCTTAGCTACCTTTCATCCCTTCGAAATCATCCCATCCACTTTAAATTTTAAGGATTGTTCTATGTCTGGCTATCTTGCCCCGCAAAGCCATCTTGTGTGTAGAATAGAAATCCAGTAAAGCCATCCTTTGACTCCATAGCCCAATGGACTGAAAATATTCAACCTTGCCCCTAGTTTGTGGATTCTACCATTTTCAAACAAACTCTTGGATCTATAACTAGCCTAAAACCTTCTGAGAACAAAGATAAATCATAAAGAGAGAGCCCTCTCTGGATGCAGATTGGCTAGATTCTGCATCTGAAGGTTGGTTTGTGGTTACCTCGGGTATACTTTCCTTTTCCACAACTTCAAGGAAAACCTGAGTGATAACACTAATTTTAGACCTCAAAAGTTCTCTAATGAATGCATGTGGTATGTTATTGCTTCCCCAGTGAAGCCCCCGTAACATTTATCAATCAATCAATAACTAAACAATTCATGATAAGATCCATAGAAGATACTGTACATCATATAAATAACATATAACCATAAAATAACTAGCATATTAAACATGGCAACCCAACCATAATATCACCAACATAATCTCTACAAATAACATGAATCATAATAAAATAATAACTATTATTAACATATGAGAATACCAACCAAGTCAAGGACTTCCACGTACCACTTGATCATAGATTGGGTTGAAACAAATCTCTTTTTCATCCAATCACCGTCATGCCATATTCCAAGCATGAATGTGGGATCTCATGGAATAAACCAAAGAAAACTAAACCAGGGCTTCTAGAGGCCCAACCACCTCAACCCTCAACCAGTGATTCCACCTCACAGTTGGACATCATTAACACCAACCATATCAGTCTCTACCCAAGTTTTTCAGGGCTCCAGGAACTAGTAACTCAACCCACAACTTTTAGGGCTCTAGAGTGTTTGTCCAACCTAGCTCCAGGGAGTAGTAACTCAACCCACCAAGGGCTCCAGAGAGTTTGTCCCAACCTAGGCTCCAAGATTAGAAACTCAACCCAATTTGGTCCATGGATTCCAAAGTTTTTTTTCCAACCCATAGCCATAAGGAATTATGAGCACCAACCAAAAAGAAACCAAGTGGAAAAACCCACAACACCATTACTATGTAGGAAATTACAAGGCAAGGATAAAACCACTATCAATCCAGCCATATCTCCATGCCAGTGACATCACATAACTAGAAAACCACATGCATGTACCATGCATCCATAAACCAGCAGGGAAATCACACGTGCAACTTGTTACATGAAAATAATCCTGGTTGTAGTTGATGATCCAATTTTTCCCTTGAAATTTCATGATTTCCTTTGCCTCCTATGTCCAAATCCAAGTGAATACTAGAGTGATCCAAACATGCTGCAAGAATGCTCTAAGTGTGCAAGAGTATGAGAGAATGAGAGAATGAATTAGAGAGCCAAATATTGAACTGACAAAAGTTGTGAATTGATCCTCAAAATATTTTTTTATAATTAAGGCCTCTATTTTCTTCATTTTTCCTTCAATTTCCTCCTCATGCAAATATGTGACCTTTCATCTCGCTTTTCTCCTATTTCATTTATTTTCATAAATAAATGTTAATTAATGCCACTTTACCTTTGCGACACCTTTTCCAATTTCCATGGCCATTTATTAATCACCAGCGATACCCATCACTATGTTTTACCCAACATTTAGATTGTAATAAGTGTCCCATGACCTTGGTATTATTTTATTTACATAGATAATCAACCAAGGGCTATTAAAAACCCCTTCCCCTAGGGGAAAATTGTCCTCGGTGTTCAATGACATCTATAAACTAGAAAAACACATGTTTCCCATGGAGCTTTATAACACAACTCGATGCAGTAGTTACACGATATCATACTACTGAGACCATGACCATCATACCATGAACACCATACCACTTATTGGAGCTTTATAACACAACTCGATATGGTATTTACACGCATATGCATATATATAGACATAACCAAAATACAAAATAAAAACATATAGCAGAATATATCTTCTCAACCAACAAATAGAGAAGGATACACAACCCTCATTTGATCAGTCATCTCCCATGTAGCTTCATTAGGCCTAAAGTGCTTCCACTATAGTTTAACTTGCTTGATTACTCGATTTTGGAGCATGAGTATCTTTCGATGAAAAATGGACTCAGGTTTCGGCTTGAACTCCCCTTCTAGTTCCACCTACAATATAGAACATCCAATCACATGATCAACATATTTCACATACTTCTTAAGAAATTACACATGGAAAACACCATGGACTTTCACTATCGAAAGTAGTGCAAGTCGGCAGGCCACTTGATGTGCCAGCTTGGCACATGATCCAATCCTCAAGCAGCTCCTCTTGGGCTTTATGCACAAGTACATATGCTACCCAATCTAAAACTCCTTAAAACCCTATGTTCATCTGCATAAATCTTCTATTTGTTCTATGTTTCCTTTAGATTCTTCTTGATAACATTCATTTTCTATTCCATCTATGCCAACATGTCTAGTCCAATCAATACCCTATTCACTGGATCACTCCAACTGATGGGAGTATTACATCTCTGCCCATAAAGTGCCTCAAACATACTCATCTTCAAGGAATCCAAATACCAATTGCTATACACAAACTATACCAGTGGAAAATACTCTTCCCACCTAGGCTTCATTGGTACATGACATAAATCCTCAAAATGTCCTCAAGAATCCTATTGACCCTCTCTGTATTTTCATATTTCTACGGATGATCAGTTGTACAAAAGTCTAACGTTGTACCCAAACCTGCAAACAACTCCTTCCAAAACCAAGAAGTGAACTTGGAATTTATGTCAGATATAATCTTCTTAGTAATACCATGCAATCTCATTATCTCCTCGACGAAGACCTGAGCTACCTCACTAGCTGAATGAGTAGACTTCACTGGAATGAAGTGAGCTACCTTGGTCAAATTTTCAACCACAACCATGATGGAATCATGTTGTCTAGATGTCCTCAGCAAACCTATGATGAAATCCATGGAAATGACCTCCCATTTCCACTTTGGAATCCGATTCAGCTGTAAAAACCACCTGAATAATTACACTCTGCTTTTACCTATTGAAAATCCAAACGTCTTGCAACATAATCAACTACTTATTTCTTCAATTTCTTCCAGTGATAGAACTTATTAACTATTTTCAATGTATTATGATATTTTGGGTGACATAAATATGACTTGACATGAAATTCCCTCAAGATGAGATTCTTGAGCTAACTGTTGTCTGGCACATAGATATTGTCCCTAAATCTGACCAAACCATCTGTCTTGAGATGATAATCCACATCTTGATCACTTGTACCCTATTGTTGTAACATGTGTTTAAGCTGCTAGTACTTGTCATCTTGTTTTCATGCTTGCAAGATCTGATCCTACAAATATATCCCATATGAACTCATAGTTGCAATGTGATTTAATTGTACTCTTCTGCTAAGATGATATGTAACATTTTTCTCCTTTCCCTTGATATACCTAATCTTGAATTCAAAATCACTAAGAGTAACCAACCACGTATATTTCCTAGCATTCAGATTAGGTTTTTCAAACAAGTACCTTGGCCCACTGTGATTACTCATCAAGATGAACCTCCTGCCAAGAAGATAGTGTCTCCACATCTTCAAGGCATGTATGATATATGCCAAATCAATATCATGAGTCACATAGTTTTTCTCGTGCTCATTAATTTTCCTTGACTCGTAGCATACCACCTATCCTTCTTGCATCAGGAATCTACCAAGTTCTCTCTTTCAAGCATCTATACATACCACAAATGATTTGTTTGGATTTTCAATATTAAAAACTAGAGCATTTGTATGCAACTGCTTCAATTGCTCAAAATTGGTTGCAAATCCCTCTTTCCATTCAAAATTCTTCCCTTTTCACTGCAAGGATGTTCTAGGATAGGAAATCTATGAGAAGTTCCTAATGAACCTCCTGTAATAACATGTTAGTCCCATAAATGATCTGACCTCATCCATATTCCTAGGAGTTTCCCACTCCATGATAGCTCTGATCTTTTATGGGTCTACTGTTATACATTCCTTGGAAACCACATGCCCCAAGTAATGAACTTCTATTTGAAAGAAACTATACCTACTAAATGTGGCATACAAATGATTCTATCTGAACAATCTTAACACTACTTCTATATGTTCTGCATGTCTTCATCATTCTTAGAATATATTAATATGCCATCAATGAATACTATCACAAACTTGTTCATATAAGGATGCAACACACTATTCATCAAAAACATCAAAGTAGCTGGAGCATTAGTCAAACCAAAAGGAACCAGAACAAACTCATAATTCCTATACCTGGTATGGACATAAGTCTTGTAGGTGTCCTCTTCTTTGATGCATACCTGAAGATATCTTGATCTCAAATTAGTCTTCAAGAACACCACTTCTCTCTTCAACCGATCAAACAAGTCATCAATGTACAACAAACAGTACTTGTTCTTGACTATCACCTTGTTCAACTACCTGTAATCAATGCACAACCTGAGAGTACCATCCTTCTTCTTCACAAACAATACTGGTGCACCCCAAGGTGACACACTTGGCCTAATTTTTCCCTTATTAAGAATTTATTTAGGCAACAATTTCAATTCCACTAACTCTAGAGTTCCCTTCTTGTAAGTTTCCATTGATGTTGGTGTTTCTCCCGACATCAACTCAATAGAAATGACCACTTCTCTATGAGGTGGTAACTCTAAAATATATGTTGGAAATACATCATGAAACTACTATAAAACTAGATACCTATTCAAGAATTTTTCATCCTCAAAATCCTTACCTGTATCACTGGAAATATGAACTGAAAAAAATACAAATCCTTTCATGCTACTGCATTTTTCATGCATAGTTGTAACCATTTTCACTGATGTAAGTTTCTTCTTACCCTACATGTATCTCTTCTCTATGTCATCTTCCAAGTACTCAATAGCCTTATCATAGCAATCTAACTTAAGTCCTATTAATGTACAACCAATCCATACCCAAAAACATACTATATGATCCCAACAGAAGCACAATTAGATGCGCTGATACAGCCATAAAATTCATGTCAAATGCACAAGATCCTACCCAATGATGAATTATTTTCGTAGTACATGTAGCCAAATGCACCAACCAAGACTCTACATGCACTTATTTATTCAAGCAACACTTATCCATTAGGTCATGAATGATATAACTATAGTTATATCTAGGGTAAATCAAAATAGAAACAACTTGATCACGAAGATTACCTTCCATCTTGATAATAGATGCTTGATGATCATTCTTCCTATTATCCAATGTTTCATAAATCTGAGGAATACTCTATCCAACATCCACAAATTTTTTTGCCTTAGCACTGTAAATATGTGGTTTTCCACCCTAATGATCCTTAGCACAAGTCCAAGACTGCAAAGGCTTCCTGCCCCACTCATGTTCTGCTCCTCAAACTGAAATCCCTGTCCTATTTCAATTGCATTGAATTTCTTGTATGATGTTGCATTCTCCTTGTCATCTATATCCTAAGGTTTTCCTCTCTTCTTAGCCCACTTTCCATTATTCTTCTCATTACCTTTCCAATCCTTCTTAGACTCATTATTGTGCTTTGATTTCTCATAACAATGCTTCAACTTTATGATGGCTTTCTCTAGCAATCTAGGCTCATCAAAATCAATATTGTCTTTGAATGATATAGAAAACTCATTGATGAATCTCTAAATATTTTCTTTCTCCTCCTTAATATAAGGTACATATCTCAACAACTCCAAGAATCTGCTAGTATACTCCTCATTGGTCATAGATCCCATCTTTAATTCATATAACTCATTTTCCCTATCATCATAGTATAGATACTTCTTCCTGAAAAGTCTCTTGAACTCACTCCAAGTCATCTCCTGTTCTCAAATTCCTATGACATTCTTCACATCTTCCCACCAAACATATGCTTTTCCTATAAGACTGAAAGTAGTTATCCTGTCTTTCATATTCTCTGAATAATCATGCAATCTAAAAAACTTATTCATCCCAAGACACCAATCTTTTGTATCTTTTTACTTTTTCATTTATTCATCAAATGTAGGGGACTTTTATTTCTTTAACTTCTATATAAAATACTGCTTCTCACTCCTATATGGATGGTGTTGATGATGACGATAATGTCTCTCTAAAACCTAACTAGAATAGAACCCATAACCATTACCCCTCCCATCAGGTGTATCCGAGAACCTACCATCTCTAACTATGTCATCCTCGTCAAATTTGTATCATGATTGAGACTTGTTGCCATATGCCCCATTTATCATTTCCTCCTGTCCACGACTGATCCTAAGCAGTCCATGTTTTAAAAAAATTGATAAACTCTAAAGGATGACTGCACTAACTCTTGATTTCTTTTCCTGTGGTCTGGAAAGTTTTTCTTGTGACTAAATGAGAATGTCATTATCTACCTTACAACTTCTTATATCTGCTTTCAAACTTATCAATGAATATTTCATGTTAGGGGATTACTCATTTCCATGTTATTCATCTGATATGTAGGGAGAATAATGTGAATTGTAGTCCACCATTTTTCTAGTCATTGTGATCTTCTTCCTGCAAACATACTATGTCTTCTAAAATAAATATAAATATGACCAAACATACCACATTGAAGTTTAAGGGAGGCTATCTCATTTGCAAAATCAAATCAGATTATCACAAAATATGTATATATAAAGAAATCAACATATCAATCATCTCAACATCAACATCATCAACCTCTACATGAAGATGCAACTACAACAATGGATATCACAATGCATGCATAAAGAACACATAGAAAACAAACATGCATTCATGACAAGCACATTTCGCCCATCTAGTCCAAGTGTTGAACATGGGGGTTATGATACCAATCTAGACCACCCCATCCCACATTTACCCACTAGCTTGCTAGGGCAAACATGAGATGAAGAGTTACTATGACATGACCCAAATTTCTAGTTGCAGATAAGGAAGTGGGGCATATAATTGACCAGCTACTAATAACTCACAACATTCCTCATGGATACTGGACACTCAGGGACCAAAGGACCACCCCTAGTGACCAAACTGTGAGTTGGGGCTCCTTTTAACTAACCTAGGGTCCCGACCACATGCATAAAAAGGCCTGAGTGTGTTTTAGTGCCTCCAACCACATGCACAACACTAAATAAGTGCAATTGTGACCCAAAATGTCTAATTAGAGGGTGTGGTCCTGAGCTCTGAGCAAAAATTCTAGGTCAACCTCCATACTAGTACCCATAACTTCTTGAAATTTCTCATAATCATAAATGACATGAAAACAAGGCTAAACATACAAACTTGAGTCATAAACTTGACCTAGACTGACCAAAACAACCTAGGAATTTCGTCAAACACATGGTAAGCATGTAAGCTATAGGCCATGAATGTATATCTAATAATAAAAGTATGAGATTCACCATAGAATAATTGGGAAGGCCCTATTCCCTCTTATCATAGCTACAACAACACTTATTAGTCCATACATTCGTCAACTGATCAATAGATAAAAAATTCATGACAATAGCCATAAAAGATACACATAATATAAATAACATATAAAGAGAAAATAGCCAACATATAAACCATGAAAACCTAGCCATAATATCACCAACATAATCTCTACAAATATACATAAATCACATAAGAATAATAACTCTTATTAACATATGAAAATACCAAACAAGTCAGGGACTTCCACATACCGTCCGACCATAGATTAGGCTTAACTAAATATATATTTGAACCAATCACCCCTATGCCATATTCCAAGCATGAGTGTGGGATCTCATGGAATAAAGCAAACAAAACCAAACAAAGGTTTCTAGAGGCCAAACCACCTTAGCCTCAACTAGTGATTCCACCTCACAGTCATACATCATTAACACCAACCAAATCGCTCTCTACCGAAGAAGTATAGGGCTCTAGGAACTAGTAAATCAACCCACAACCATCCAACATTCCATAACATTTGTCCAACTCGGATCCAGGGACTACTAACTCGACCCAACAAGGGCTCGAGAGTGTTTTTTCCAACCTAGGCTCTATGATTAGTAACTCAACCCAAGTTTTTCTAGGTCTTCCAGAGTGTTTGTTCCAACCCACACCCATAAGGAATTATGAGCACCAACGAAAAAAAAACCAAGTGGAAAAACCCACAACACCATGGCTATTTAGGAAATGGAAAATCAAGTCTAACCTCTTTCAATCCAGGAAGGTCTCCATGCCAATGAAAACACATAACCAAAAAACCACATGCATGTACCATGCATCCATAAAATAGCAAGGAAATCACACATGAAACATAACTTGCAAAGAAACCCATTTGTAGTTGATGATCCAACTGTTCCCCTTTGTTTTCCTACTTTCCTTTCCTTTCTTTCTCCAAATCCAAGTGAATACTAGAGTTCTCCAAGCATTCTCCAAGAATTCTCTAAGTGTGCAAGAGTATGAGAGAATGAGAGAATGAATGAGAGAGCCAAAGACTAAAATTACAAAAGTTGTGAACTAATCATTAGAAGCATTTTTATCATTGAGGCCTCTATTTTCTTCATTTTCCTTCATTTTTCCTTCAATTTCCTCCTCATGCAAATTTGTGACCTTTCATCTCCATTTTCTCCTATGTTCCTTTATTTTCATAAATAAATTCTAATTAATGCTACTTTATTTGTATAGCCATTTATTAATCACTAGTGATACCCATAATTATGTTTTACCCATAATTTAGCTTGGAACACATGTCCCATTATCTTGGTATTATTTTATTTACATAGAAAATAAACGAGGGGTTGTTACACATATTTTGGCTAGTGAAACTTTGAAATAGTCTTGTGTATATTGTTGTTCCTAATGAAAACCTTTTGATATAATATATTTTTTTATGCTTCAATTTTTAAAAAAGTAGCATTCACTTATAAACAATTTCACGGGATCTTGAATAATCATTTTAGTTCTCATTGTATCAAATCATGTCATAAAGGTGAAGAAGTGGAGAGATTCTACAACCCAACATTTCCACGATATTCCTTTTTAGGATTAATAGTGTGAATTTTAAATATTCAAGGAATTCATTATGACTCATATTCTTACACGAGAATCCTTCACTAATGGCCAATTTATAATTATATTTAATAGTCCAAATTGAATTCATTATGTGGCTTGATAGTCAAAGGGTGTAAATGTAGGACTGAAACTAGCAAAATGGATTGCATGCCTAAATAATTACCTTCAAGACTTACACCTAGTAATGTAGATTTCCTAACAAGGACACCCATCACAACATGGATATAGATCAAGTGGGCTTAATATTGGAGTGGCTTTGTAATCAAACCTACTTAGTATCTTACTCATATAAAAAAAAACTTAACAAGTATTGTATTTAATAAACAACTCATTCTTTTGTAACTATTTTATTTGATTAAATTAATAGATTATTGCATATAATCTAACATTGTAATATATATATTTTTAGAATTAATTATAAAAAATAAATAATTCATTATCATCTATCTTATATATATGTATGAGATCCTATATACTATATATCATAACAAATGTTCAATTTGAATTAAGTAGCTATGGAATATTTATTTGTAGGTATGAATTTATCGTTATCAACTTGAAGCTTCTAATTTTCCAATATTAATTCCTAGTTGTAACAAATTTTCTATGAAATCTAATCTCGAAGAAATAATAGTTGACAAGTATGCTTGGGGTTTAGGAAAAGAGACCAGAAATCAAGCATAGGTTTATGGTCTCTACCTAGGGCTCCTCTTAGCTCGGAAGAGGGGAGTTAGGGATATCACAATCCTTGTGGATTCCTTTATCATCACAAGGAATTTATGATCAAACTCCTCCGCTTAGGATAACAAACTAAATCATAAGTTGCAACGAGCTCAAGATATTCTCCTCTCTTTCAGAAGCTATCATACTTTTCATATACTAAGGAACCTTAACTTGGAGCTAGATATTATGGAAAAAAAGGATTGTTGCTTGAAACAAGGGAAGCAAAAAGTCAATGGGTTCGAAATTGTTTTCCCCCATACCCTAAATTGTTCCCATGGTGTCCCACTCTAACTCCCTATTCCCTAGTCCCAACCATGAAAGGAACCCTCTGATTACAATTACTCCCCCCAAGACAAATTTTATTTCCACTCTGTCCCGTTGTCCCATCAATCCATGACATCAACCCACTTTTTCTCCCCACTCATTTTCATGATGATTCCATTCCCTCTCTCCATGACATGAGGCACTTGTTTCTATCCCCATGTGACAATCCCCGAGCTATGTCTGCAACTAAGTGTGTGACCGTTCATGTCCTCTCCATTGCCCAAGGTTTATCTCAAGCTCCTTTAATGGCACCTCATGCAAACTCCCTCAACGTGTGAGTTGCATTTACTCTCCTTGGACCAGACTAGACAAATCAATTGTTCAAGATACAGGCTGCATGAGGAGGAAGTACCCTCACTTCACAAAATAATGATGGAGCCACCTTGGGATCCTAGTAGTTCTATCTCCTCTATCCACCATTGCACGAGGCACATGAATGGTAATTTCTTTAAATATCTTTGGCATTGTATGAATTTTCCAATTCCGATGATTTATTACAAGTCTGGTCTGAGGCTATCTAGGGTTTTGTTCCTCTCTCCCAGTGAGGGGAAACCAGGAAAGACTCAGATTTGAGAAGATTTCATTCAAATTTTGGGTCATGCCTCTCTGTTAGGCACTTTTGTTTCACTTAGAGAGCTTCGCGGGTTGAAATTCCTCGAAGTTTCCTTCATTGTCCCACTCTTTGGGTTGCTTATAAGCTTCAGTTCCCTACTTTACATTTTAGTCACAGTGGTATTTGCAGGATTTTTTAGCACAAATTTTGTACCTTTCCTAAAGGTTCACAGGTTATGGTTTTCAGTTAATTGTGCAAGAGGTGTAAGGGCCTATCAATTTGTTTTTTGTGGAAATAGAAATATAAGCTTAGGAACATGTCTAAATAAGTTATTTAACCTAATCCTAAGAAATACCTAAGTTTTTGCAATGAAATTATCCTATCAGAAGCCTATATCTTGCACTACGAAATATTTTTGTAGCGATGTGCTACATAATATTTTTGCAGTGGTCATAGAAAACATTAAAACTTATGTTTTCAAGATGTTATCCCTATAATTTCAAATGCCTAAGTGGTTTTTCACAAATTTTTATTCCTTGTTATCCCTGATATGAAATTTAGCAACATTTTTAGGCCTAATAAAGAAGTTTAAAATAAAACCCTAAAAACACATAATTTTCCCTAAATGGTACAACATTTCCATAAAACCATTTGTAGTGCATAGGAAGGTCGTGGAAGGTTTACAACATCTGGACAAGAGGATTGAAGGTTTTGGAAGGTTTACATCATCTGGCTAGGAGGATTTAAGGTTGTTGAAGGATTTATAGTGTTAAAGCATTTGCAATATGGGAAGATCATGCCATGTAAAACGATTTGAGCCGGATGGAATGTATTTTGAGGTTAATTAAAAAACATTATAATCGTTCTTAAATGAAGGCTAGGAATCATAATTTCATCGCTTCAATGATATAACCTAGGTTGGTGTCATAAATTTATACATTCTTTTGATGGCAGCACAACATGAATAAGAACCCTGCATTTTCCAACCACCGAGGAATCCATTACAAAGGCCATGGGTTTTCCTACTAAGGGTGAAAGATGGTTTAAAAAGAAGAGACTACAAAACATGGACCTAAAATTCTTCTTGAAGGAGGACATTCAAGACCAAGACTGGAATGTAGGAGTCCCCTAGAACATGTTGAAACTTGAATGGTCTAGCGCCCTAAGGACTATGCAGCTCTTATTTACCTATGAAGGGAGGTACTATAAATCTTATTTATATCACATAATATTTTTGTGTCATTTAGTAGGTTTATTAAAATGAATTTGCTTTATTTTCTTCATCAAATTTTGTTGAAAATGTCTACCAAAGCTAGAACTAGTCTCGAGTTTTTACCTCATGACATCTGTCATCACATTATGGTAAAGATACTATACACTCATGAGTTTAACAAGCAAGTGGAATAACCGAGACAAATACATATGAGAAACCCTACAACTAGAAGGAAAAGAGAGGTCAAATTAAAATTTCTGCCAAAACCCTAGCTTAGGAAACAAAAGGAGATCCTAGCCATATCCTTCTTGAAGAACATATTAAAATTTTTGTAAATGAACCATATGTTATGGTCTATGAGAGGAGAACAAGAACAAAACAGAAGCAAATGCTAGAAGAATATGAGGAAAAACATAAAATAACATAAAGTGAAAAAGGGAAACAGAGTATGGAAATAGGGGATGAAGAAATAGAAATAGAACCTAGGATTTAATGTAGAAAACCCCATATTCGTTCTACAAATAAATTAATACTAATCTTAAAAGAAAATATAAACCCTACTATAAAGGATGCGGTGATTATTGATGAAGGAGAATTAATCATGAAGGTATCAAAGGGAAAAAGGAAGACCACTAAACAAAAGAAAACAAAGTATGTAGGCAGAAAGGGAAAAAAAAACCTAGAAGCTAGCAGAACCATACATAAAGGTAATAGAAGGATGAAAATAAGCCAACATAAGTTAAACATCCTTTATTGGGCTGCAAAATCTATGGAAGAATGATAAACTTACCTCGAAAAAACCGTAGTTTTACATTAACGTTTTGGTATGCTTCAATTTATATTTTGACAGTCAGTTTATCTTCAATATATTATGGTAATATGTCATAAATCTTTGTGAATGAAGAGGAGCATATAATATGAGTCAACACAAGAGAAAATTGCCTTAAAATTTGAAAACAATTACACAGGATAGTTGCACAGTTTCAGTAGATTTCATAGGTCCATGTATCTTTTTTTCTAAGAGAGAAGTGCGAATTACAGTTCCAGATATGAAGCCTACATTACAGTTATGTCTTGTCCTTTTCCTAGAAAAAGTTGAGGATGCGTACAATAGTTTCAAAATGCTTTGGCAAATGTTCATATGTCAAGTAGAAATTCGAATAGCTTGGATAGCTAGGATAGTAAATTTCATTAGATTTTGTAACAGGTTTTATAATATTTTGTAAATTCTATTATTAAATTATTTTTATATTTAACAGTTAAACTTCCAGAATTGGTAGATCTTGAAACCTTTATGTAATTTACTATATAAAACATCAGAAAGAAGTAAAAAAGGTCGGATTCTGAAACAAAATTAGTATTTTTTATGTGTGTGATCAATTTGTTATATTTTCTAGTGCTAAGAGGACTAGGATATTATGTTCATTATATCGATATTCTCGTGATGGCATGCTCAGTCAATTTTTATTTTGTGAAAGTTTCCTTTCTATTTGATATCATTTATATTCTATCTATTGATGTTTAAATTAGATTATGTGATAGAATTCATTAGTTAATGCTCTAGTTCATATGGTTTAGGAATTTTCACTCTTTCACCTAAAAATTCTTGGATTCATGTTTCATGCCCCACTATAGTGGATTGTTTTCTCCTTCTACTACCATTCAGATAATGTTTAATATTTCTAAAGTTTTCCATATATCCTTCATTTTTCCCTCTTGCTTCATATAGTCAAGATCTTGGTATCTGTATCTGAAAACCGATTTGTTGGCTCCATTGCCCAATGGATTAATTGCTTCATCCCAACCAAATCTTATTTCCACACAACCCCACTGAAGATCTATCCATTGTTTTAAGATACAACTAGTTGTTAATATTAATGAGTAGATTGTTAGAGAGAGCCCTCTCTGGATTGAAGGGGCTAGGAAATCTTAGGCTTAGGAGATCAATGAAAAATAAAGTGCCATGAAACTGATCAAATTCATCTGCCCCCCCTTCTATGTTTTTGTTTCTCTACAACGGTGCTATGTCTCCATGGCTTTTGGTTCCTAGGGTTGTTTGTGTGCACATTCATATGGGGTGGCTAGAAGTAATTTCAAGAATTGTTCCATGGATAGAACATACCCTCTCTCTGCACCCTCGATTTCCTCGGTCTACGACCAATGTGTTAGTGAGCATGCTGAGATGAGGGCTAAAATATTCGACTTTGAGGTTCTACTGTGTAGAAAAAATGAGGCGACTACTGAAATTTTGGACATCATTGAAGCTAAGAGAAAGCATATTTATCATTTAGAGGATGAGTCTGGGGCTCTCTATAGCATGATAAAATACCTCTAGCTAAAGGTGGCTAACCCTAGCACCCCTTCACAAGATAAAAACCCAACCTTTGACTTAAATCCCCTGACAAATCTTGATTACTAAATTACATGTGTAATGGTTGGTTTCTACTTCATTCTCCTTCTATCAAATTTTTTTTTCGGGTCTATACTAGTAGAATAAGTAGCGTGCTGTATTTTTTTGTAGTAAATAGTGAAAATTAGGAATGACATGGTTGTTTGCAATTGCTGAATTTGAAGCCCGTGTATGTAACTGAACTGTAAATCCCTCGTGTATTTTTCCACGCCTGGACGCAAAATTAATAGAAAAGTACTCACTTTTGTTATAAAAATTAAAAAAAACAACTTTTCTTTGAAATCTCAACATTATTTGTGAATTGTTTCTCTTCAAGTTAGGTGTATTATATAATCACTTATAGTAATAGCATTGTATGGCCCTATATTCCCTCACAATTTTTTTCACTTATATAGACCTAAAATATGTGTTGTACTATCTTATAATAGTCATAGTGACTTAGTCATCCTAAGCTAACTAAAACTAGACTACCCCTTAATACAATACCCAACAATAATTCTCCCAAGTTTAGTTAGTAGTTATTCAACCAACCAACAAACTTTCAAGCTTTTGAGAAACCACGGTTTCTAAAGCATACCAAGTAAACAATATTCAATATTTAACCATTTATTTTATAATGAAAAAATTACAAATAAATTTATTGTATTTTCCTAATTAAGGAATACAAACATTACTATAAGATTATACAATCAATTCCTTACAAAGTGAGTCTTGTCAACGATCACTACTCTACATACATAGAAATAGCATAAGTCCCTTATATAATTGCAACCACACTATTGTAGAACCACCATTATGAAAATTTTGATGTCATAATTCTTTGAGCAAGGGAGCCTTTAACTAAAAAACCTAGTATTCACCATAAGAAACCTCTTCTTCTTCCTAGGAATGATTTTTCCTACAATGCACCATGTATTCCTTAGTCATCCAAATCACTTGAAAATTTCTTCCACTCAAGATGTCCAATTCAAGGCATACTCCAACTTTAGTTCGACCTTAATATCAATACTTCCACTTGCCTCCTCTGGTCAAACCTATTCTTAAACCCTTGAACTTTTTGAATGGCCTTCAAGTAGCATGACCACTTGCACTGCAGACTTAGACATTTTCTCTTCAATCCTTTCATGAATTTTAATTGAATAAATAAACTCGTCAAATTGAAATCCTTTGATTTTAATTGAATGAATGCCTTAGAAATTCCATTATATCCACTTTATATCATGGAAGGATTCCCAACCGATTCCATTAAACTAAGGCAGTTATTTTCTCTTCCATGTCTCCATGTGGACCAACGACCTAACTTCTTATTTAAGTCATATGATGATTACAAATGTTTCCTTAAAATGATGGAATGCATTATATTTCAACACCCAAGTCATCCACCTTTTAACTCATGCATTGTATCCATGTCTAAAACTTTACCTAGGTAGTTAAGGCATCATAATTATCTTTACTATTGGGATCACTTTTTTTCTTAGCACATGCCTTCAAACTAGGTTGTCCCATAAAATTAATTTTTTGCAACCTCCTACCTTATCCAATAGATAAATATCTTTGCTATATATTAATGTTTGATATAGACCCTCCATTTCTTCCCTAAACTTGAAGTTCCTACAATCACAAATATATTCCAACTACTCAAGCATTCATGGAACACTACATTTTTCTACTAGCCATAAAATAGAGGTGACCATGCCACTAGGTTGAAACTAGCACTTCCCATTATTTCTTACAATATACGTAGTGCCCAACTATTTTGAACATCAAATTCTTCTACCATACGATCATTCAATACATGTTCAACTAAGAAATCTCACCATGTGCACTTTGTTGTGGCATTATATCTAGTGAAAAACTCCAACTCTACTCACTACCTATGACCTACAACTTGTCTTCAACATATAATGTATTCTCCATTTAACCCTAGTTAACATTTTTCCAATTATTTTACACTCTACCATCACAATTCTAGTATTTTTTTAAACCTACAAAAAATACCACAAACACCACTCATTCTACTACAAGTGATTTCTCACTATATTGCATATCTACCCATTCATGAGGTTGTGTGTAGAATTATTAAGTCACAAACGACTTTGTCTATCATTTTCATCATATTTTAGATTGTACCCAAGTAATGTGCCTAATTTTCCCATTAGAAAATAAAATTCCTCACATCCTTCCCTACTTAAGCTTGTTTCCACCCTAGCAACGTCTTAACAAACCTACTCACTCCCATCATTTTTTCTATTGCTCATACTCATCATCCATATGCAACTTGAACTCCATTCTATTTTTTCACACTATTATATCCACATGCACCTACCTTTAATTCATCTAGAAATACCTAAGTACACTTTGGATTTCATGCTTTAAAATAATATAGGTAGATAGGCCAACTTAAAGTCCAAAACTCATAAAATTGCATAATCTTGTGCCAAAAAATCAAACACTACTACTAGTTTTTTAAGCACTAATCCAAACGTGATATTTTTTAACATAGTGAAGTACCTTATAAAATTGCAAAAAATACACCTAATTGGGAGCATATGGGTGCCTTGGCTCCACTACCTCCCAAAGTAGTGAATTGTTTTACCAAATTATTTGGTGAAAATAAGTTGGAAAGTGGCCATCAATGCCACTATAAATCACCCCTTCTCGTAAGTTCCCATCAATTTATTTAGAAATACCTAAGTTAAATGAGCCATATTTGAAACCTCTATAACTCTTACTTAAATACATTAAGAAATATATTTTTCTTTGATCCCTCATTGAATTTAAACCATGAGAGTTTATATTATTGGTTCTACCTAGTAGTTCACATGCACAAGTTAATCAATAACTAGTTGTCTCCCTCTTGATTATATCAACCCAAGGCATGGGTGAATCCTCTTGTTCATTCAAGTATTTTTTGAATTTTGCACCATATTGCTTGAACATTATGCCAATATACTGATGCAGGAGCATCAAGCTCAATTTTTAATTATTTAATTATGTAATAGGGGGGTGAGACATTTTAATTATTTTATTTTTTTTCTAAATTATGCTAATTCTATTTATGGAAACATACTGTTACAAAACTGCCTCAGTTTAGCTATGAGAGCCTGAAGACTGGGCTTGATGTCCATGCTTTTACAGAGTGACTAACTACCCGGAGTGGGAAACCAGTTCTTTTAGGAGAAGTTTCACCGCCCTTGAAAGGGAAACCAGTGTATTGTTCATTACATACATCATAAGAAAACAAAACGACTGTAGTAGCATGCAGCTTCTGTTGCTGTAGAAAACAAAAAAAAACAGTGTATCTTTCAAAACAGTAGAACAAATGTACCATGTTGAACCAAGGCAAATCGGAGTTACTACGCGTGATCTGGAGAAGGCGGCTCCTCCACTATGCGACACCAGTACTTTTCCTCTGTATCTTCTACATCTTTTTTCTGATCACCATATTTGCCTATGATCCCTGTCTCCACCTGCATTGGTTGCTGACCCAAGTCAAGAGGAGTAGAAGCAGGGGGTGCAACGGGTCGTTCAGGAGAATTCGCATCCGGGGCGAGGTTAAGACCAAGAGGAGAGGGAGAAGGACCGGGCAATGGAGGAGGACAGAGAGTCGACTCTTCTCTCAGGGTGACCATAATATATGTAGTGACAGTGGTTCGATTAAAATAAAAATCAAAGCGGAGCTCCGCCCTCTGAGAGGTTTGACGCAAAATGTGACTACCAGAAGCACGGGAGGCAGGGGAAGCGGGTCTTGATGGAGCAAAAAAAGGATGCGGGGAGGGCTGAGTTGCACGAGCAGAGCCAGGAGGGCTAGCATGCCCCAGTGACTGTGGGTGTCCTGATTATGCCTCCACTAAACATCCTCAGAGGAGGTCTCTTCGCTAGAACAGGAGGAGGGACACGAGTGCGCAGACCGGCCACGACTTGCACCCCGGCGACACCGCATTCGGTGACGGAGCCTAGGCATGGCGAGTGCAACAACTTGAAATGACCTGAGACAAGTAGAACAAGAAGGGGTTGGAGAAAACCCACAGTGAATGCCAAAAGGAACTTGTAGGCTAGAATTGGAATAGCAGAAGGCACTATGAGAAAAATGACAACCAGGCGTGGTTTCCATACAAATTAACAAAGAGCAGCGATGCCCCATATGTGTGTAGGTGTTGGGCTTGGCATAAGCATCAGGGCAGGTGCTACACATGAAATGCAATGAGCGGTAAGTAGATCAAGAATAATCTAGAGAGCCCGAGACAAAAGCCATAATGAACCGACTGAGCAAGACGAGAAGGAGAGAGTGCTGGCAAGGGAGAGTAAATGCTATTAGCGCTGGCGGATTAATGTCAATATTAATGGAGCTACAGGGGGCCATATGGCCATCCCATGCAAGTCTCCTTGAGATATGTCCAGGGACGGATGCCCCATTAGTCCGCGCAACCATCTGCATCCGGAGACGGGCGATCATTGTGCACCAGCTTGAGGCAATTTTGAAGAAGATCTCTGTCATGGATGATCTGAAGGGGGCCATGATGGAGATTATTGATGCTATCAACTCCTAAATTAGCTAGGAGATCAGCCACTTTGTTTCCTTCCCTTTTGGTGTGGGTGAAGGAGATTTCCTGGTTGTTTTTAAGCCAGTTGCTTATTTTTTCAATTATGGAAGCCATTCTCCAACTTGTGGCTACTTTCGCTGAACTGGTGCCCTGAAGCAGCTGGTTGGCTAAACTGATGAGAATCTGGGAGTCCCCTTCCATGATGGTAGGGGATAGGTTGAGGAGATGAATTAAATTCAACCCTTTCCAAAGCCCTTCCAGTTCTGCTGAGTTGTTGGTGTCCCAACCAATGGAGCCGTAGTAGATAGCAAGGACGTCTCCTTGGGAATTTCTGAAGATGCCACCAAAGCCCGCTGGACCTGGATTGCCTTTTGAGGCTCCATCAAAGTTCATCTTGAAGATTCCTGGAGGTGGAGGAGTCCAGTGGAGTTGGGAATCAGGAGTCTTCCATCTATTGGAGTTAGGAATGATCGAGATTTTGAGCTGCCATTTTTTCCATATGGTGATTTCCTTTGGCTGTTTGGGAAGATCCTCATCCTACTAGGAATGTAGAGAAAGAGACTCTTGGAGATAATTACTGAAGTTGTTCCAAATCATGTCCAAGGGAGTGGATTGATTTTTGAAAATTCTCTTGTTTCTCTCTTTCCAGAGAGACCAAAAGAGAAGACCTGGAATGATTTGACAAAGAGTATTAAGAAGAGAGCTGCTATAAGGATGTCTGGGCCAGTTGCGCATGATGTTAGTTAAGTCCCCATTTGGTTTGATTTTTTGACACCAAAGCAGACTTTGTCCCAAAGAGTGCTAGCTAGCTTGCAGGAGAACATGAGGTGTTGGATCGTTTCATTACTTTGCTCGAAATTTGGACATTGTGAAGGACCACAGAATCCTCGTTTGAGCAGGTTGTCCCAAGTGAGGATTCTTTTGTAACTAAGTAACCAGAGAAACGTTGAGACTTTTGGCCAGGTACCAGGAGCCCAGACAAATTTCCAAAGTGGATCACGCGGTAGAGGGACCAGATGCATGAGAGAGAAGGCCTCTTTTGTAGAGAACATGCCCCTAGTCGAGTATCCCCATCGTAGGATATCTGGTTCCTCTAAGCATCTAATTTTCCTGCGTTGTAGTTCCTCACTGAGTGCTTCCCATGTGTTGTCCTGAGCAAGAGGAATGATATGAGTCGGGTGCTTCCATTGTCTGAATTCATTGCAGTTTGTGGGGGACCAGCACTGGCTGACTTTGACTACCTCAGGTCCAATGATTCTCCTACCATTGATGAGGGTGAGAGTATCAGTCAACTTTGGGTTTTGCTGCTAGGAGTCTACCTAGAATCTGGCTGTGTGCCCATTGCGTATTTCCCAAAAGCTGTGTTGCTGTATGAGAGAAAAATGTTGTTTGGATGCATTCCAGATAAGGGAGCCAACAATTCCTGGGGAGAGCCTGATCAGATCTTCTAAAGGTCTATTATTAGCATACTTGGCTGTCCAAAGTTTAGCCCAGGGCGTGTGAGGATTCGATAGCCAATTCCATCACAAATGGGCTCCCATGACTTCATCGCTGTGAAGAGGATCTCTGAGCCCGAGTCCTCCTACATCCTTAGGGGAGAAAACCGTGTTCCAGTTGACTAAGGCCCATTTCTGATTTTGGCTTGAAGACCCCCAAAGGAATCGACGTTGCAAAATCTTGATCTGTTTGAGAACCCATTTCAGAGCAGCAAGAATGGAAAAGAGATAGAGGGGCATGTATTGCAATAAAACTTTGATGAGAATGAGTCTGCTTGCCAAATTGAGAGCTCTGTAGGTCCAAGAAGAGAGCCGGGCTTCCAATTTTTCCAATAGAAGATTCCAAGAAGAGTGTTTGATGGCAGTATCAATGAGGGGTGCACCCAGGTATTTGGCAGGGAGGTAAGCAATAGAGAAACCAAGAATTCGGGCTATGCTGGCTTGGGTTAGAGGAGGGGTGTTAAAAAAGAAGAGTTGGGATTTTGATTCATTAACAGTCATACCAGAGGCTACAGAGAAAAGGTTCAAAATGGCTTTAAAGGAGTGAGCTTCTTGGGCAGATGGGAAGCCAAAGAGCATATTATTGTCAACAAATTGTTGGTGGGTTGTAGTGGGAGAGCCATGAAGGGAGATTCCATGAAGTTTCCAGGATTGGACAGCATGATGAATAAGTCTGCTAAGGCCTTTAGCCATGAGAACAAAAATAAAGGGGGAAAGAGGATCTCCTTGTCTAATGCTTCTAGACTGCGAAAAAGGAGTGGAGGGGATACCATTGATGAGGATGGAATATAAGGGGGTCGAGATGAGGCTCATTATCTATCTTATCCACATCTGGTCGAAGCCAAAATCACTCAAGATGTGCTGAATGTAACGCCAACATAATTTATCAAATGCTTTAGATAGATCTATTTTAAGGAGCATACATGGCTTCTTGGCACTTTTTAGGGAATGAATAACTTCATGAGTTAAGATAATGCCATCCATTATTTGGCGTCTCTCCACATATCTCATTTTCTCAGGAGAAATAAGAAGTGGAAGAAGAGGCTTTATTCGATTGGCTATGACTTTGGATATGACTTTGTAGATCACATTGCAGAGAGCGATGGGTCGGTACTTTTCAGGAGTACTTGGGTGCTCTTCTTTTGGCACCAGAGCTATGAAAGTAGCATTCAGAGAGGGGAGAAGCCAATGTGAAGCTCTTGATTCCTCGACTAGCTGCCAGACTTCCATTTTGATGAGATCCCAGAAATGATGAAAGAAGTTCGAGGTGAAACCATCGGGTCCTGGCGCCTTCCCATCCTTAGATTGAGCCATCATTGTTTCAACCTCATGAAGGGAAACTGGGTGTAATAACATCTGATTGTGCTCTACGGTGACTAGCTTGGGGATCAGCTGGGAGATTTTGTCGATGGCCGGCTACCTATCTATAGTGCGCTCTTCTTGCTGTATTCCTTTAAAGTGATCCAAGAGCACTTGCTCGATCTCCTCGTGTTGCTCCACTTATTCTCCTTGCTGATTGGTGATGTGGGCAATGCGGTTTTTCATTCTTCGTTGAACTGTAGACCTGTGGAAGAATTTTTTGTTTCTTTCACCTTCCTTTAACCAGTGTATTCTAGATTTTTGTTTCCAAAAGATTTCCTCTTGCTTGCGCCTCTCTTCTAGCTTCTCCTGTAGTTCCTGTTCTTTGGAAGCCAGGAAATCTGTTCTTCCCTCGTGGATGATTTTTTGTTGAGTTTCTTCCATTTTTTTCTCGAGAATATTTATCTCCTGGAATATGTTTCCAAAGACAGAGGAGTTCCAATTTTTGATGAGCAATTTGAGATGTTTAAGCTTTTGCTTGAATTGGTACATTTTCGATCCTTCTGGAGGAGTAAAACTGTTCCAAGCATTAGTGACCATGGATTTGAATGAGGGATGAGAGAGCCAAAAGGATTCAAATTTGAAAGGCATTTTGAATTGGGTGCCAATATTTTGCCAATGAAGCGAAATTGGCCAATGGTCTGAGCCTGCCAGCGGAAGTATCGAAGCCGAAAGATCCCCTCCCAAATAGACGGCGTTGTCCGAAATGAGAAAGCGATCCAATTTTGAGGCGATCTACTGATTACCTGTCCTCTTGTTGTTCCATGTGAAGGATCCATTTGAGAAAGGGAGGTCTATTAGCCAACTGTTGGTTATAAAGTCTTTGAAGTGAGAACTTTCTGGATCCAATCGTGGCCTTCCTCCAGTCTTTTCTTCCATATTGGTAATCATGTTGAAATCCCCTACTACAATCCAAAGAGGATGAGTTCTGTGAGAATTCAAGATTTCCATGGTGTTCAAAAGCGCTATTTTCCTGGCTTGGTCCTGGGGAAGATAGACATTTGAAAGGTGCCCATGTATATTTGTTCCGGTGGGATGAAAATTAGCCTGAATAAGATTATGCGCTGCATGAAAGTTTGCTAGCCTTATGGATTGAGTATCCCAAGCTATTGCAAGTCCTCCAAAAGAACCTGAGGCAACAACTACTACCGAGCTACAACTAGGCCAAGCTTTGGACAAGATTGAGCCTAGTGCTTCACTATTACATTTTGTTTCTTGAAGAAAGAGAATATTTGGTCTTTATTTCTGAATCATGTTTTTGATCATCTTGTGCTTCCCAGGGCTATTGAGCCCTCTAACATTCCATGAGATGAGATTCATGGGGAACTGTTTGCAAGGGGTTTAAAAAACCGTGTTAACTTGGGGTATCGTCTTGAGTTCACCAACATTTCCCCTACGGTGATGGTGCACTGCCAATCTAGTTTTCGACCCCTTTTCTTGGACTCTTTTGTGACTTTTAGGCTGTCCCAGTGGCTACCCAGCTGAACGCCTAATTTCTTTTGTTGTTGTACTCTGGTTAAGGCCATTTCAAGTTTGTCAATTTGATGTGGATTGATTTTGTCAAAGTCCTTTCTTCTGCAAGCATCTTCTAGCCCTAGGATGTCAAGCTCCCCAAGGTCGAATCCTTCTGAGTCCTCTTCCATGAATTTTGGTTGACTGCTTCCAAGATTCTCCTCATTTGATACTTTAGGATTGGCTTTTGGATCATCAATGTCCACGATTACGGGGTGCCAGGTCAGAATTTTGGTTTCAGGGGAAGAGATGGGCATGGAATTTTCACTAGAAAGCTTCTCATTCTGAGAATGCATGGGGCCAGGGTGAGCGGGAATGCGTGAAGGAGTAGAGGGTTTAAGGGAGGGATCAGGGGAGATATGGTTGGTTTCTGAAGACAGATCCGAGTTGGAGAGCACGGAAAAACTATTACTGGTTGAAGGAGCATTAGAGGAGGGATTAGGTTTCTTTCTCATTGTTAAGGGTTTCTTACTATGCTTTCTGCGTGAGGGAACCTTGGTGAAGCCATCTGGTTCTGATTTATCTTCGGACTCCTTATTCTGAGCTTGAGAGTTAAGGGGGAAATCTCTGAACAAATTCCCATGAGCATGAAACCTGCGACATCTGAATGGAACATCTTCATAGTCTAAAGGTTGGATCCATTCGAAATCATCATGATAGATACTTACCGCATCAGGCAGGGCGTTGTCCAAATGCATGTAGACACAGATTCTTGCATAGGAGGTGTATCTGCGGAGCTTTGTCTCTTCTGCTATCTTGATAAACTCTCCTAGTCCTTTGCCAATTTCTTGGAGTGAGTCTTCATCCCAGTATTCAAGCAGCAGCGAGTATAAGCGTATCCAAATTGGTGCCCAGTTGAAAATTTCTTTATCTGGGTTGAATCGTTCCACCCAGTTTCTGAGATATAACCCTGTTGAGTTGAAAAAGTAGTTCCCTTCATCCATAACCCTATTTCGGTCCTCAATGCAGTTGAAGACGGCGGTGAAGAAGCCTTTCGGTCCAAGCTGGAGTGAAACGTGTCCCTTGGGCTTCCATTTGAAGGCAATCCATCCTTGCAGAGCTTTTTCAGTTGGCTAGAAGTCGATGAATTTTCCTACGAGGGCATGATCCCTCATGTATTGGATCCGAGTGTTTATACGATGGCTTGGCAAGTCGATCTTGGGTCTTTCTAGAGTGATGGGCTTGCAGGTGGAGGATGTGGGAGTAGCTGCGTCCTGCCGATTCTGCGTAGTCGGCATCTGAGGTGTTGCCGCCCCCGGATTTTTGTCAGCGGCTTCATTGTTTTGGTCAGAATTGACACGAGTTCCTTCATTATTTGCAGGGGGGGTTGTCCTCCCCCCCCCCGAGCTTGTTGCCATGGCTGGTCACCAGTCGCTGTGTGCGGGTCAGATTTGTGCTGCCAAAGCTGAGCAGGTCTGCAAGAATTCTAGGGTTTCTGCATGATTGTACGTCCTCAAGTTTAATTATTTTATTAATTAAATTGTTTATTTTAATAAATTAAGAGAAAAGGGAGGATTTTTGTATATATTCTTTTAATAATTAAAAGGATATGAGTGAAATAGGATTAGGTAGCAAATTTAGGGAGTAGGAATTCTATGTACGAGACTTTGTTGAGTCCACACCTAGAATGAATCTAAATTAGATTTAGTTGAGATTTGTGTGGAGAGATTTTTGGAGTGGAGTAAATCCATATTTTTGTATAAATAAGAGAATTGTATGAGAGTGTAAACAGAGAAAGAGAGAAGTGAGAGAGGTGAGAAGTGAGAGATTAAGAGTGGGTGTGAAGTGATTTGAGAGCTTTGAAAGGGCCAAGAGCTGAAAGAAGCTCTCCATTGTAATATATGGCCGAAGGTTTCTAATGTTATTTTATATATGCGTTTTATTTGTATAAGCTCTCTTTCGATTATATGTATATTTTTTTGAAAGAAATAGAATTTGAATGAGTTTTTCTTAAGTATTTAAGAAAGGAGGAAGAGTTCATTATTCTATATGCAGGAATTTGATTTAACCCAGATTTTCTGCATCATTTGGTATCAGAGGCTAAAGATATTTGTGTTGAATTTTCAAATTTATATAGGCATAGACTGTGTGTGCAATGTGAGAAACTAATTTGAATGCAGGAGCCAAATGGAAAATGGAGGTAACTATCCATAAACGTGGACGTATTGGAAGAGTGCCATGAATTGGTGACATCTCGTGCAGATTGATCAATGTAGAGATTTATATAAGAATACCATTGCCGAGACATCCCAAAAGGGTGCATAGCTGAAATCATCTTCGTGAGAGCCGTGTCATCAATGTGAGGCGAGTCAACAAAAAAAATTAATGTATAGCACACAGTAGTGAACACAGAGCAACATTGATTATAGAAGTGAATTGACATGGTAAGCAGTTTTATATTTATGTTGAATAGGAGCATTGAATAGCAATATTAATGTTAAGAACCAGCGTTACTAAAGGAAGGCGAGACCATTAGCATGAAAAAGCCACGATTAAAGAAGATTAAGTTGCATACGGTAGAGCAGAACCGACATTGATTAATTTGCAGCATAGATCGAGCAGCATGAAAGTAAATCTACAGCCCAGGACATGAGGAATGACAGTTAAATCGACATTTGACCTAAGTTAGTCAACGCAATTTCAATCGATTTGCAAATAGAGGTTGGTCACGGGTAGTGAAGTTGCGTTGAGTTTATATTGATAACCATCGATTCTTAAATCCCATTGCTATATATAACGCAGAGTTTATGGCTAATCCATTCATGTATAATGTATAATTTATATTGATAACCATCGACTCTTAAATTCCATTGTTATATATATATATAGTTGCTCCCTTAAAGATTCAAATTGTTTCTGAATGAAGTTTGCATAATAATGCTGCAACAAAGATCAAATTTTTTTATGGATATAGAGCTGCACAAGAAAAAAAAACAAGGGACAATTATATTCTATCATTTGAGAAAGGAAGTCTGGCACTTACTAAAAAGGGACATTTTGCTATAAATTACATCTTATTGAAGGATGCAAGCTAAATAGCACTAGAATTTGTGTAGCTACTACCTTTGCAGTGTAAGTGTAGGATTATTTAATTTTCCTACATCATTTGTCATAAGATGCTTGCGTAAGGGAGTTAGAGATGGTTTTCAAACGATGGTATGGTTTGATGATTGCGTTATATAGAAAATGCATGATTGATGAAGGAATTAAAAGGGGATCAGACTTTGAGTCTAAAAGATGATCGCACATGGAGATACAGTGCAGATGAGAGATGGAACAAGATCACACAGAGATCTTGAAGGTGAGCTGATATGTTTTATTTTAACTCTAGTTTGAAGATGATATTTGCAAAATACAGGTTGCAGATAGTTGAAGGAAATATCAGCAAAAAAATATCACAATTTTAACAGTACTGATGAAAGAGACTAGTAATAGTCTATGAATGAAAGCAAAGTGTGGAGCGGAACCTTGAAGAATTCCAATAGATATTGGATAAAAAGGATAGTTGTGCTCTTAAAAAATGCAGGTGAGTTGAAGCCTAGAGGGTGTAGAGAGGATGCTCAAGAGGTTCCAGAAAATAGAGAATAGATGCTTGCCAAAAGACCAAGTCCAGAGAGAGGATTGGTGAGGTAAGTGGCAGCAGGGAAGACTACTGTTGCAGAGGCTTTAGTATAGCTCATGGTGAGTGAGTGATGAACTCATGAAGATAGAGACAAATATGACTAATGAAGGTCATTGTAGAGTTTCTGAAGAAAACCACAGCAGGGAAAATGAGAAGGAAGATGCCAAGTCAAACGGCATGAGAATGAGACAAGAGCAGATTGACAGAGAGAGAGCTAAGATAAATTTCCATCTTGAATTGTTGATGGAAATGTTACGGAGGAGTAAAGTAGACCAGAGATGTGGATGGAGTATGAAGAGGAAAGTCATGTGGTAGAGATTGCAAGTGAACTGGGAACGTAGGGTGAATGTTCAGTTGAAGGAAGAGTTACTCAGTTTAAAGGAAGATTTGATATGTGAGCCAGAAATTGGTCCATTACTTTCTGAAAGTAATGATGGGACAGAAGTGAAATCTACAAAAGAAATAAATCAAATGAAAGATTCAGAGCAGCAAAGAGAAATGTTGACTGAAGCATCAAGTGAGACCACAAGGTCTTATGTTTCTAAGACTAATGATTTGTGTGTGATTGCAGGTACATCACAGGGTGTTGAAAAAACTTTGAAGTTTGTTAAACAAGAAGAGTTGAATCTGAAATCTATTCATAATGATGCTGAGATAGCAAGATCTCATAAAGAAATGAAGATAGAGGGGTTTCATGGAAATATTCAGCAGAATATTGAAGCAGAGGAAGAAGGGCCATCTGATGATTGGTCAACAACAAATGAAGGTATGGAAAGTTGTATAAAATTTCCAAGTTATACTCCAATTGAGATTGGTAAGTTATATAGAAAGTTAGATCTTCAGAGAAGAGAGTTGGAAAAGCAGAGGATCTATACTCAGGGTGAGTTGTTGAAAGAGAAAGAAAAAGAAATTGTCCTGAATAATAATCAGGAAACAGAGGATAAGGATGTAGGAATGATTCAGAAATTCGAAGAAGTTCATTATTGTGAACCAGAACAAGGAGACATTCTTGAAACAGATGATCTGGAGGAGGGACTAGATGATAGTCTCATGGAGAATTTAAATCATCATACTAATGTGTTGATGGAAGAGGAAATTTCAGAGCAGCATAATGAAATGCTACCAGAGAAGAAAGAGGCAATGAGGCCTTATATTTTTTATTTTAATAATTGTTTTCTGAGTAAAATTTTTATTGCAGATGCTGGAGAAGATCTATTGGATAGAGAAATTAGACTGATAAGGAGGATAATGATGAAAGTATTCCAGAAGCAGCCAGCAACAGTAAAAAAAAAGAAGTAGCAAGAGGAATACAACAGAAGACTGTGAAAGCATAGCCAGTGGCGCAATGCAACATAAAGTGTGGAGACCTGGAGAAAAATAACAAACAAAAGCAGCAACAAATGGAGAATTGCAACACAAGATATGGAATCCAAGAAGACAAAGATCTGAAACACATGATCAGGCGATCATGGTTAATTTCAACCTTAGGAGTCTGATGCAGGAGCATCAAGCTCAATTTTTCATTATTTAATTATGTAATAGGGGGGTGAGACATTTTAATTATTTTATTAATTAAATTGTTTCTTTTAATAAATTAAGAGAAAAGGGAGGATTTTTGTATATATTCTTTTAATAATTAAAAGGATATGAGTGAAATAGGATTAGGTAGCAAATTTAGGGAGTAGGAATTCTATGTACGAGAATTTTTTGAGTCCACACCTAGAATGAATCTAAATTAGCTTTAGTTGAGATTTGTGTGGAGAGATTTTTGGAATGGAGTAAATCCATATTTTTGTATAAATAAGAGAATTGTATGAGAGTGTAAACAGAGAAAGAGAGGAGTGAGAGAGGTGAGAAGTGAGGGATTAAGAGAGGGTGTGAAGTGATTTGAGAGCTTTGAAAGGGACAAGAGCTGAAAGAAGCTCTCCATTGTAATATATGGACGAAGATTTCTAATGTTATTTTATATCTACGTTTTATTTATATAAGCTCTCTTTCGATTATATGTATATTTGTTTGAAGAAAACAGAATTTGAATGAGTTTTTCTTAATTTTTTAAGAAAGGAGGAAGAGTTCATTGTTCTATATGCAGGAATCTGATTTAACCCAGAATCCCTACATCATTTTCTCTGTAAGTATTGACTCTATATCAAGACATTGTTTTGAGCTCTCATGTATCCCCAATAGAGGTTATTTTGGACATTTATTTTCTATGTGACCATTGTCACAATTTTGATGAATATGCCACAGGCATCTACAACATGTAATTTTCTTCAATATAATGAAAATTACGATTTTTCCTCAGGGAAACAAAAACAATTATATATATTTTAAAAATACTATTTCATATCTTTAAATTAATTAATTAATTGTAATCTTTCTAAAACAACATACTTTATTTCCAGGAATTTTTTTTAATCGAATTCCTCCATCCTATATTAATAAGATTACACTCATAGTAAAAATTATCATCCTCGAAACATATGTAAAATTAATCAAATCTCTAGAGGTGAAAACCTCTTTCTTGAGTGCAAAACTTGAGGAAATGTTTGCACCTCCAAATATTTGATCCCTCTCGGTGCTTGATAGACCTAGAGTTAAGATGGATCTAGGATGGAGTTAAATGGATCTAGGATGGTTTCTGTCGTGTGCTAAGAAGGAAAATATATAGAATATATGATTAAATTTATCAATAATATGTAAATAAATCTAATATTAATATAATCATTGAAAATATGCTAAATATGTCTGAGATTAATGGAGATGATAAATATTGTTAATAACTTTAATGATGAAAAATGATTAAATAAAATTTTTGAATGGAAAATCACAATGTAATAGTGTTGAATGATAGAAAATGTGAATAATAAGAATGTAGTCAATTACAAATAGTCTTCATTGTCAAACTATTTTCTTCTAATATTCTTATTGTCACTCTTGTTAGTTTACCATTTTCTTCTACTATTCTTATTGTCACTCTTGTTAATTTTGTCATCTTCACTTTTTATTGTCACTCTTGTTAGATTACTATTTGCTTCTACTATTCTTGTTCTCACTCTTGTTAGTTTTCTCATATTCTCGTATAGATTATATGAAAATGAAAGTTGAAATTGTAAGCCATTTAAATATTTAGCTCGATTTGTTGTAGTAAAAATCATACTTTGTCTCTCTTGTTCTCCAATATTAATAGGTTGAATTAATATAACAAAAAAATCAATGTACATTACCAATAATATTTTGTGCTTACACTAAAATCAATGTGCATTGTTTATCCAATCACTTTAAAATTAATGTACCATCATGCATCCAATTACATCAAATGAGAAATCAACATCTGCACTGAAATCAATGCATCTAATTTAAGAATTTAAATAAGATTAGAAAACAACTTCTACATTGAAATCTCAGCATCTAATGTAAGCAATCAATAGGATTAGAAATCAACATCTACACTTAAATCATTGCATCTAATGAAAGTAAGTAAATAGGATTATAATCCAACATCTACACTGAAATCAATGCATTTAGTGCAAGACATCAAATAGAATTTGAAATCACCATCTACATAGAAATAAATGCATTTAGTGAAAGCAATCAAATAGGATGAAAAAGCATCTACATTGAAATTAATTGATCTAGTGCAAGGAGTCAATTATAATTAGGAATCAACATCTACATTGAAACCAATGCATCTAGTGCAAGTAATCAAATAAGGTTAGAAATGGCTATCTACATTGAAATCAATGCATTTAGTGAAAGAAATCAAATAGGATTAGAAACCAACATCTACACCAAAATGAATGCATTTTGTACAAACAATCAAATAGGATTAGAAATCACCATCTAAATGAAATGAATGCATTTAGTGCAAGTGATAAAATAGGATTAGAAATAATCTGCATTGAAATTAATCCATCTAGTGCAAGAAATCAAATATAATTAGAAATCAACATCTACACTAAAAATAAATGCATCTAGTGCAAGCAATCAAATAGGATTAGAAATCACCATCTACAATGAAATCAATGCACTTGGTGCAAAAAATCAAATAAGATTAGAAATAATCTACATTGAAAGCAATTCATATAGTAGAAGTGATCAAATATCATCAGAAATAAACATCTACACTAAAATCAATGCATCTAGTGCAAGAAATATTCTTACCTCGGTCACCCCTCCATCTATATCTATAAGTCCCTCCATCTCTCCTCTTTTATATCTCTATATCAACCCCCAAAACACACACGCTCTCTCACTCAATATATATATATATATATATATATATATATATATATATATATATATATATATATATATATATATATATATATATATGTCAATCTCTCTATCCCTCCCTCCCTCTCTGAGCTACCTCTTCACCTTCCATCAATATCTCTATCTCCCTTTGTCTCTATATATCACCCCAAAAACATACACCTTTTTCCTCCAATATATATATATATATATATATCCCTCCATCCTCCTCATCTTTCTCTCCCTCTCTCTTTCTCTCCCTCTCTCTCTTTCTCCCCATTCTCCGCCTCTCCCCCACTTCTCTCTCTTTCCTCCTATTCTCATGTCTCCATATCTCTCCATCTTCCATATCATCCCTCTCTCTCTCTCTCTCTCTCCACCTTTCTATATATATGTATTTCTTCTTACCTCCCTCACTTCCCCCCCCTCCAACTTCATATATATTTCCCTCCCTCTCTCCACTCTCTCACATACTCTCTCTTCATTCCTCACTCTCCCTTTATCTCCCACCTCTCTCTCTCTCTCTCTCTCTCTCTCTCTCTTCACCCTCTAACATTGTTACTCTATCCCTCCCATTCTCCTTCACTCTCCTTCTCCCCCCCTTCTCTCCTTCTCTCTCTTTCTCCCCCTCCTTATCTCCATCTCTCCTTATTTGTCTGTTTATCTCACCCAAAAAGATACACACTCTCTCTTACTATCTCTCTTGTCACTCCATCTCTCTTTCCACTTCCCACTCTCTATGTATTTCTTCTTTCCTCCCTCTCTCCCCCTCAAAATCCATCTCAATATCCCTCCCTCTTTCCTCCTCTCTCCCTCTCTCTCTCCTCGTCTCTCTCGTCCTTCATTTGTTACCTTCCTCTCTCTTCCCCCATCTCTCTCTCTCTCTCTCTCTCTCTCTCTCCAATCCTATCTATTCCCCCATCACTCTCCTCCTCTCTCTCAAGTCCTATCTCTCATCCTTCATCTCTCTCCATTTCTCTCTTACCTCCCTCTCTCTTCCCCCATCTCTCTCTCTCTCTCTCTCTCTCTCTCTCTCTCTATAAATATGTTACTATATCCCTCCATCTCTTCTTCTCTCTCATTATCACCCCCCCTTTCTCCATCTCTTCTTCTTTTTCTATTTATCTCACCCCTAAACATACATACTCTCTCTCTATCTCTCCCTTGTCAATCCCTCTATCTCTCCACTTCTCACTCTCTATGTCTTTCTCCTTCCCTCCCTATTTCCCCCTCCAAATCCATCTTGCTATCCCTCCCACTCTCCTCGTCTCTCTCAAGTCATCTCTCTCATCCTTGTTCTCTCTCCTTTTCTCTCCTACCTCCCTCTCTCTCTCTCTCTCTCTCTAACCTCCAATCCTCTCACTATATCCTTTCCTCTCTCCTTCTCTCTCCCCCCTTCCATATTTGTGTCTCCTTCTCCCTTTGTTACCCTTCTCTACCTCTCTCACTCCCCCCACCCTCTCACCCTCTCTCCCTCTCTCTCTCTCTCTCTCTCTCTCTCTCTCTCTCTCTCTTCATTCCTTCTCTCCTCTCTCCGTGAGTTTATCTTCATCTCTCGCTTATGAATCTCCCCGTATCTCCACATCTATCACTCTATGTCTTTGTTATTCCCTCCCATATATATATCTTGAGTTAATATATATCATGATATATTAATATATATTATAATATACAAAATTTAATATTGTATTAATCCAGATTTAATAAATTTAATAATATTAATATTATAATATACTAATATGTATATTAGGCTTAATAATAATAATTTGACTGTTCCTACATATAAAGAGAGTTATGGAGTAAATATAAAAAGAGGTTTTATTTATTTACCATATCTCTAGTTTATTTATATTTTATTTATTTACCATACCTCTTTTATTTACCATGATAGTTGGCCCATAGGCTTCACCTAAATAAAACCTTTTTTTTTTGTTTTATTTAAATATAAAGAGGTTTATGGAGTAAATATTAAAAGAGGTATTATTTATTTACCATACATTTACTTTATTTACATTTTTACTTATTTGTCACACCTTTGGAATACATATAAAAAGAGGTTTCATATATTTACCATACCTTTGGTTTATTGTTTTTTACCATACATATTTTTTTATTGTTCACAAACCTCCTTATATTTTAAAAATGTTAAATTTATACATGTTTGCACATTTACTCGGGCAACAATAATATAAACAAACATTACGTATTTGAATTAAATGAGTTAAATATGATCATATATATTATAATAAACTTTTTATATAGTATAAAATTAAATTAAGAGATATTTATGTTAATCTTAGATTTATTATTTTTAATTATATTTATTTGATATTTAAATTTCTTTTAGAATGCAAAATTTAAAAAAAAAAATTGTATCTAAAGATATTTGATTTAACTTAGCATTCCATGGATATGGGGTGAACATTGATCTATAAAAAAAAAAAAATTATGTTCATTTTTTCTAATCTAAAATGTTCTCTCTCTCTCTCTCTCTCTCTCTCTCTCTCTCTGATATATTGGATTTTATTTAAGGATGATATGATTTTTTATAAGTCTATTTAAAAAAAATTGAAATAGATTCATAAGTTTTTCTAAGTAAAAATATATTTTTTAATTAAAAAATTATATATTTTTAATTGAATAATATATATTATTATAAGAATTTTTATTGTTGTTATTATTAAAATAATAATTATTTATTAAAAAGTTATAATTTATTTTTTAGTAAGAGTAATTTAATTTGAGATGACTCTGTTATGAAGTATTTTATAGGTTCTGAAATTTGAAATTCAAAATTCAAAATTCAAAATTCAAATCCCCTTATATCAAGCCTCGTATATATAACAATTATATACTAGGATGGCGACAAGGGTTGCTTTGAAGGTGTCCACTGTTGCGCGGTCGTATTGGTGCCCCTCACCGACTGCATACGGTTAGGGAACTATTTGTTGGTTTTCACTGTTGTAGCCCCATTTCATTATATGTTGCCTCCACAGACGCAAGCACCACTTTTGATTTTTTTGTCTGGGCATTGTCGTGGGTTTACCTAACCAGTATTGACTATTACACTGTTGAACCACCCTACCTACAATGATAGAAGAGGATCTTGTTTATTATACCTGGGATCCGTTTGAGGGGGTCTCGATCTGGACCACCTCTCCACTGCATCTTCCTCCAGCCTTTGCTTCACTGGAATAGACTTTCCCATATTCTTAGACACATGGACCTAGGGTTTCCATGTGCCCTAATCTCTCATTTGATGGACCTCCTTTTTGGATTATCTACTTCCATCGAAATCCCCTCCATCATCCCTGTTCGAGCACATTCCTCCATTTTCTGAGCTCCCTCTGGCGTCTCTAAACCCTCTTTCCCCGATGTTTGTCCATTTTATTTCCTCATGTCTTCAGTCCTTCACTCCCACCCTACAATTTGATGGTGTTTCTGTCACTTCTCCCCCGACTTTCATCTCCCTTCGACCATCATATCAACCCACTAAGGATTTAATCTCTTATGCTTTGCCACAATCGATCTCTTGAACTCGTTTGTCACAGTTTTTTGTCGGCCCTATCGCTGAAGCCCCGCCCGTAGATGAATTGAGGCCATGTAAGGTCCATTATTCTAATCCTAAGCTTGACTCCCAAACTCATGGTAATCATCCCCGCAGACCTCAGAAATACTGGTGCGTAAAATATGGTTCCACCAGCATAGAACTAATCTTTGCTGACATCCTCCAGATGGGATAAGTCATTGACACAATGGATAGTGTCTTGGTTGGACATGTTCAAGGCCGAAAATATGGTCTAGCAAAGCGTCGTCTATGGAAAATGGAGATCTGGGGTCAAATACTGGAGGAACTGCCCGTTGTTATCATACTTCCTCGTGGATGGTTTATGCTCAAATTCCAACGCCCTAAACACTTTCAATGGGTCCTATCTCACTACTGGCATATTGAACAGGCACCGGTACTTCTGAAGTGTTGGATCCCTCTATTTGATCTGTAACCTAAGCATTTGGGAGCCAACCCCATCTAGGTGCACCTTCCGGGCCTCCCCTTACACTTTTGGTCGGAGGATACCTTCGTGAACATTGGGAATACACTTGGCACATACCTGGATTATGAAAAATACTTCATAGCCACAGGCATTATGACAATGGCTCCTATCCTAGTTCATCTGGACACCTGAGAGGGTTTAAAAGAATCTATCAATCTCAAGTGGAAGAAATTTTCAAGGGTATAGATTCTCAATTATGAGGGGGTCTCTTCCCGCTGTCGTCGATGTCATGTTGTGGGTCACATCTACAAGGAATGTCCTCTCCTTTAGAAACAATATGTTCCATGCAATTTGAGAGTGCTTGATAAGGAAGTGACCCCTCCCAATCCTCCATCTACTCGGAAGCCTCCCTTTCACGACCGACCTCAGTGAACGAAAGAAACTAATGCTAGATTATTCTTTGGTTCCCCTCAGCTCCATCGCTACGGATTACTCGATCTGAGGCAGCTACTGCAAATATTTCATCGAGTATTTCACCATCCCTTTCCCTTGCATCATCATTTCCATCTATTTCATCTGTTATAATCTCAACATTGCATATCACATCTGTTGGATCGTCTATTATGTCTATTTCCTCTATTACATCTCCTCCCCTCACCTCCCCCCCATCTTTCTCTGAAACCCCTCCTTCTATCCCTGCACCCTCCATTCCCCCAATTGCCTAAGAATCATCATCTGAATCCAATGAGAGTCACTCTTATTTCCTCAGGTCCCTATCTAAAAGATCCTCTACTACATCTAGCGGGTTGGCTATCATCCCATCCTCCACCCCCTCTAAATCATCCAGAGGCCTTCATTCATTCATCTCTAGAGATATCATACAGTCTGGGCAGGATGAGCTTGAAGGTCCTCAACAAACACTCGATCGGGTTCTTAGAGCTCAAACAACCCTTCCAGTGTTTCCTTGTGAATATTTTATCTTTTAATTTTCGCAGAATGGAAATCTCCGCCAAAATAATTTCCCCTAGATGGTTAATTGATTCATTCTTGGTTGACGTGATTTTCCTACAAGAAACCCTAGGCTCTACGGAGTGAGTTACTCATGCTCTCTAATCCATTAGACCTGATTGGAACTTCCATGCTCTGGATGCCTGTGGTCGATCTGGGGGTATAGCTCTAGGCATCAATCCCCACTCTATCATTCTTCACAATATTTGGGGGGGGTGGCGAGGGGGGAGAGATGGATTGATTGGGGTTTATATTTTTTCTATAGAACTTGGTCGACATTTCCACCTTATGAAAATATATGGTCCATGTAATGATCGGATCAGATTCTCCTCGCTCTTTTTATGAATATCGCCCCATATCCTTATGTAAGTTCTTATACAAATATTATTGCCAAGATAATAGCCAACAAGCTCAAGCCCATTCTCTCTTCTCATATATCACTGGAACAGTTTTCTTTCCTTCACCACCATCATATACATGAGGCCATCGGTACTGCACAAGAGGCTTTACATTCAATAAAGACAAATCACATCAAAATAATTATACTTAAACTTGATTTGGAAAAGGATTTTGACCACTCTAATTGGATATCCATTCTCATGCTCCTTACAAACTTGGGGTTCCCCCTGCTCTTCATCAAGTGGATCATGTGCTGCATCACTAATGTTTCCTTTATTGTTCTTATCAATGGATTGACATCCCTTTCTTCCACTCTGATAGAGGACTCAGACAAGGTTGTCTTCTCTCCCCCCTCCTCTTCCTTCTTATCATGGAAGAACTCAACAGACTGATCACTCATGAGCGTTGATCTGGCAGACTGTTGGGAATAAAAATTGGACGGGGTTGTACCCTATCCCATATCCTTTTTGTCGATGACATCCTTATCTTGATCAATGGGTTTGTGGGGGTAATCTCATCTTTCTCTTCCATTCTCTCCGCTTTCATCTTTTCCACTGGTATGATCTGCAACAATCACAAATCTACTCTGATTGTCATTGGATGCTCAGAGCAAGAGAGGACTCTGACCTCTTAACGATTCCCTTTAATGACTCTTTATTTCTCGACATGACTCAAATACTTGGGATTCAAGTTAAATCCACTTTCCTACCATAATGTTGATTGGCCAGGCTCATTGTAAAGCTAGAAAATTAAATTTCAATATGGAACCACCGCTGGCTCTCACAGGATGGCATACTGACCCATATAAAAACCATCTTAGAAGCCACTCTTGTGTATTGGATGTCCCTTTATTGGCTACCTAAATGAGTACTCTCTAAAATTTAGCAACTCTGACATAGATTTCTATGGATGGGGAACAGAGGGTCACACATTTGCATGGATAAAATGGGATAGCATCACTTTTCCCAAAAAAAGGGGAGGTTGGGGGATCAAGAACCTAGAATTTTTTACCAAAGCTCTCACGCAAAGATGGGATGGAAGATCATGACCTCTCACAATCTCTAGATTGAGGTAGTCATCAAAAAATACATTAGGCCGCATATACTCGTGGATTGGATAAGGATTCCCTCCTGGAACACTCGACACATCTCCATGATTTGGAAGGTTGTCCTCAAATCTCTGTCCTACATTAGAGAAGGTTTTTCATGGTATATTAAACCTCGTACATCTTCTCATATTTATTGGATCCATGGAATGGAAGCGGATATGCTCACCACCTTCCTCCCGAGCTCATTAAACACATCACCAAATCTAGTATCATCTACGTTGCCCATATTGCTAACTCAGCCACTTCAACTATATTCAATCAAGGATGGAGGGTTTTTATTCAACTTGGATTTCCTGAAAAATGGCATGAGGCCTGGTATCACTATATTATAGCTCTATAAGAATCACATGTTCGTATTACACAGGGCGAGGACAAGCTGGTCTAGCACCATGCGCCCCATGGACTATACACACCAAAGGATGAATATCCATTTATCTTTTCAAATAATCGACCATTGAAATCTACTTGGTGGTGTAGTTTCATATGGAAATTAAAAGCTCCACCCATATCCATTATTTGTATGTGGTTTATTCTACACAACATTGCTCTGACTAGGGATAACCTGCAGAAGAGATCCAACTATGGTCTTTCCTGGTGTATCCTGTGCAAAGTTGATTCCAAATCCGTCAACCATTTGTTTCTACACTACCATGTAGCTTGGGCACTTTGGAAAAAAACCTTAGCTGCTCTTTAGATCACTCTTCAATGGGATGGGACATATATTTTTGATGCATGGTAGACTTGGTGGATTAATGCATCTATCCACAAAGCACGAAACTCCCCCTCCCTTTTTGTTGGGGACTTTCGATTACCTGCAACAAATGTATATTCCGCGATTCTACTCCTAATTGACCCATCACATCTTCCAACATCATTTCCATATATAACAACCTCCCAATTGATGAGCTTCCCAACCCTCCCCGTAAAATGACTACAGAAGCTATAAATCATGACCATCGATGGGCCTACTTTGATGGATCTGCCCTGCAACATGGATGTGGGGGTGGTGCCATTCTATATGTTAACAATCAACACCATTTCAAAATTAAAATGGGTTCGTAGCATGGAACAATAATTATGCTAAAATCATATCCTCGAGACACCTTCTACATTTTTCCATTGAACATGGATGTCATCACTTACAAAATATTGGTGATTGAAAGATCGTTATCAGTTGGTTCAACCAAACATCTGTATGTCATGTGCACAAACTCCGTCACATATTGGAAGAATCTTGGCACTTGAAAACACAGTTTGATTCTATCATTTATTGCCATATTTATAGGGGGCGCAACCATATTTCCGACGTGCTATCCAAGGAGGCCACTATCCAGCATCAGGGGAGCTGGTTTATTGAAGAATAAACTGGATAGGACCATTACAGTTATTATCACCACCCATACATAAATTAGCATCTTGTAGGGGGCAACTAGCCCAAATTTCATGGTTTTTTACAAGCTCATGAGATGTATTTATTTTTCTCTGTAAGTATTGACTCTATATCAAGACATTGTTCTGAACTCTCATGTATCCCCAATAGGGGTTATTTTGGACATTTATTTTGTATGTGACCATTGTCACAATTTTGATGAATATGCCACAGGCATCTACAACATGTAATTTTCTTCAATATAATGAAAATTACGATTTTTCCTCGAGCGAAAAAAAAACAATTATATATATTTTAAAAATACTATTTCATATCTTTAAATTAATTAATTAATTGTAATCTTTCTTAAAAAAAATACTTTAATTTTGGGAATTTTTTTTAATCAGATTTCTCCATTCTATATTAATAAGATTACACTCATAGTAAAAATTATCATCCTCAAAACATATGTAAAATTAATCAAATCTCTAGAGGTGCACACCTCGTTCTTGAGTCCAAAACTTGAGGAAATGTTTGCACCTCCAAATATTTGATCCCTCTCGGTGCTTGATAGATCCAGAGTTAAGATGAATCTAGGATGGAGTTAAATGGATCTAGGATGCTTTCTGTCGTGTGCTAAGAAGGAAAATCTATAGAATACATGATTAAATTTATCAATAATGTGTAAATAAATCTAATATTAATATAATCATTTAAAATATGCTAAATATGTCTAAGATTAATTTGGTAATTTGAACTTGAATTTTTCTTAGTTACCTCATTTTCTTGAGATGATAAATATTGTTAATAACTTTAATGATGAAAAATGATGAAATAATTTTTTTGAATGGAAAGTGACAAGGTAATAGTGTTGAATGATAGAAAATGTGAATAATAAGAATGTAGTCAATTACAAATAGTCTTCATTGTCAAACTATTTTCTTCTAATATTCTTATTTTCACTCTTGTTAGTTTACTATTTTCTTCCACTATTCTTATTGTCACTCTTGTTAGTTTTGTCATCTTCACTTTTTATTGTCACTCTTGCTAGTTTAGTATTTGCTTCTGCTATTCTTGTTGTCACTCTTGTTAGTTTTGTCATCTTCTCATATCGATTATGTGAAAATGAGAGTTGAAATTGCAAGCCATTTAAATATTTAGCTCGATTTGTTGTAGTTAACATCATACTTTGTCTCTCTTGTTCTCCAATATTAATAGGTTGAATTAATATAACAAAAAAATCAATGTACGTCGCTAATAATATTTTGTGCTT
>JAXQQM020061366.1:0-48829 GCA_034641835.2 Pinus albicaulis | reverse complement strand
CTGTTAGCGCTCAAATCTTCCTCAGGCTGAGGAAGGCAAAACTCGAGGCAACATCAAACCAAGCTCAGCATCGTAGCTAGCCCTACGAGGACAGGAGAGGGCTCTCTCCGGGTCAAACTCAGTGAAAGATGTCCAATGGGATCTGAGATGACCTAAATGAAACACTGATATTGATTTTAGGCTAGTAAATTGATAAGAAAGGGATTTTTAATAAATGATTGGGTTTTCTGGGCTGTGTGGGGCAAAGACAGCAAGAGCAGAGATTAAATGAAAAACGCAGAGTATCTCCTGAGGCAAGATAAGCATGAAGTTTAACAATCAAATTGGAATTATATGGAGTGAAAGACCTCTGCGAGGTTAACAAGGGCAATATTTGAATCCTTATCAAACTGAAGAAAACATAGAAAATGAATACCTCCCAAGGCAGAGGAGTAAACTGGGTTTCTGCCTTTCTCACTTAAAATTATTCAACAGAAAATGATTATGAAATGAAATGTAAAACATTACAAGTTACATATGAAACATAAGAAAAGACAAAATGCTAAATCCACACCACAAGAATCTCAGGAGTCAGAGCTGTATTTTTCATTAAATCCCTGTCAAAAAATGTACAATGAAACTCTGTTCTCTCTTCCACACACCTCTCAGAACTCTGTTCCCAAAGTACAAAGTATTGCTTAAATACAAATTACATGCTCAAGCTGTTACTAGCTTCTAGGAATAGAAAACTAACTTCTAGGAATTAAAACTAATTAAAATTCCAAAAAATAAACCAAATCTGGATCAGATTGCAAAATGTCTCGAGTTGTGAAGGTTGCTGGTCAAAACTCTTTTGAAATAGGAATCCTCAAAGCTTCCATTTGTCATAGACTGCCACCTGCTTTCGGAATTCTCTCCTTTACAAATGATTTCTCAACACAAACTATCTGTGGGATAACAGATCTACTAAAACTAAGGGATCATCATTAACAAAACCCAAACCTGCAAAGTCAAACAGTTGTTCACAATGCTCCCCTTGAATCTGTTGATGACCAAAAAATAGTGAAATCTGTAGGTGCAACTCCTTTAAATCGCAACTGAAAATAAAAATAGGCCTCAAGTCCTATTATTCTGCTTATGATCGATGTCTTCATTCTAATTTTGTCTTTGACCTGGACTGCCACGTTATACTTTCCATTTTCCTTTTGCTGTTAGACCAAAATAGCGTTTGGAATGTGGAGGTCACCTTTTGACAAGCGCATTGCAAATCAAGCCACGTTACCATTTGAAACAAAACCATTTTTAAATGAAAACTCCTTCGATCGAAAACCTTGCCTTGAAGATCAATCGCACTTCTTTTGAATATAGTGCCATCCAGCCACGTGCAAAAGGAGATATCCTAATTATAGCCTTTCACAGTTTCAACAAATATTCTCTGTACAGGTCCAAGCCCGAGATTTTCAGCAATCAAAATGTAAACGCAGAGATTAGAGAAGGCGAGGTTTCAATCATAGAGTATATTTGTGCGTTGAAATGTTTTTCAAGTTTTATGGACCATGTGAATCATCTATATTGTCTTCACTGGCATGTATGCAAATTGCAAGTCGATGGAACGCAAGACAAATTTTTTCTGGGCTCTGTTTTAAGTGGGTAGCGCGCCTGTTTAAGTGGGTAGCGCCCCTCAAGTGGGTAGCGCCCGTGTAATTTTTCACTGGCTGTAACACTCAAGTGGGTAGCACCCCTCAAGTGGGTAGCGCACACCTCAAGTGGGTAGCGCCCACCTCCAAACGCTGTCAACGATTATCAGAGAACTTCAACATATTGGTGCTTCACGATATTGTACGGCCATAACAAACAGAAGCAATATATAGATTCTTAGCCCACTTTTCCTTAACATGAGTACTCAGAAATGGAGATGTGCGAAGAGTCTCCTGAGTTTCATCTGTAAGCTTTCGTCTAGGAACACTCAAAACAAAAGATGCCTGGTCCCATGTCGCTGCGGTTGCAGTGATACGATACCCATGATCCCACCGCCTGTGAATGCCCTCACTAGGATATAGAAAATCAAGTTCAACGACCTGATCTGTAAAACCTGCATTTCAGGACATGACGACACCCCATCTACTTCCTGCAGAAGCCATAGAAATAACATAGAATCCCTCTCTCCACTTTTTGTTTATCCATTTAAATGGAAAAGAATCGCTGACCTTGTAAGACTGCTGCGTGTACTGTGTGCCTTTAGACATTACTACCAGGGAGCTCCCACTGTTGGCGCCCGCAATTGCACTTATGTAATAGTTTTTCTCCCATTGTTCCATGATCCATTCCTTGTGAAGAAAGCACTGAGAAAGCTCATAAACTTGTGCAGTGAATCCAGTTCCCGCATCCATAATAAGAGCCCACAAATTTGAGCAAGAAGCTACACTATTTATAAAAAGGCCATCTTCATTTCCTTTCTCAACATGCTGTGCAAGTCTTGTATCAGCCACATTATAGTGGTATCTCTGTTTCATTGGCCGACGAGCATTATAAACACTGATCCATTGTGTAGCAGGCATACCAAGCCGAACCTTCTATTCTTCCTAGTGGCATCAGCTAGAAAGACAAAAAACAAGCACCAAAATACTTTGTGGTTCAGTCCATTTTCTATAGCTAATAAATTAGTTCCCACAACAGGAGCCAACACATTTAATGTAGTTTTGAGATGCCCTCTCAAATCAGCACAAAATACCCGTGCAAGTTTAAAATAACTCCTTTTGACCCAAATGACTGCAAATGACGAGAGATAAATTTTGATGAATTTGACTTTGATGGAAGACTGACAAGATGGAGTCTAACATTGGCTCCAATGGGGATGGCAGCTGCCGCTCCGTGGAGGTGCCAAGAATCTGCAGATCTTTGGGAGAGAAGACAGTGCCTCCATCCATTAGGCGATGGAATCCATTATTTCAACAAACAACATGAAACTTTCAACTCATTAATGGACCGAAACTTGACTGAAATGATTGAAAAACTGACTCAGCAAACTTCAAACTAAAACTGTAATGAAACTAGAACGAAATGCTGCATTTTGGCTGCTTATTTATTTACAAAATATACCCTACTCTACTGCAAAAACAATAGATCAGGTAATACTGTAATGCCAGATCAACCATTCAATTAAATCTGAGAAGAACGCTGCTTGAGAGTGCTTCCACCAGGACACAGATGTAATTGCTGGCAGCCCTACATGCACGTAATGAATCTGGCTATGTAAAAGACAATCTGATCTATCTTTCAAACTGAAAAACATTTCCATGTATGTTGCAATGGGATCACAAAATCCAGACTCTGTTCGCTGCCCCAACTCTGCAATACATACCTCCAGCTGCACACTGTCAATGCAAACATCTGTAGGCAGCTCTATTGTTTCTTGTTTTGAAGGAGGGAGCGTTTCCAAGAACTTTTTGGGATCTTGGAATTCATAAGACTGGATCTGATCATTTAAACACTGAATTTCCTTCTCAATTCTTTCAACAACTAGCTCACAGACACCAGTTTTAGCTTCAAGAGGAAACTTCGAAGATTTCAAACATTGAAGCAAAACACTGAAAAAATCTCCATTTATTTCAAAATCTGCTAACTGATCTCTAATTTCTTTTACAACTTCACAAAGTGCAGGGTTTGCCACATACCCTACCATTGCATGAGTGGATCAGCGGGCACTGGAATCTCTGGATCGAGTTGGAGTCGCCGGGTGAATGTTTCAGCCTTCATATGTGTCTGACTGATGTCCACCATCAGCATCAGATCTGCAACTTGATTTCCTGCACTGGGGCAAGACAATCTACAAGTCGACTGTCACATCAATAGCAAACCATCTTCCCCAGTATGGTCGCCACTATGTTAGCGCTCAAATCTGCCTCAGGCTGAGGAAGGAAAAACTCGAGGCAACATCAAACCAAGCTCAGCCTCGTAGCTAGCCCTACGAGGACAGGAGAGGGCTCTCTCCGGGTCAAACTCAGTGAAAGATGTCCAATGGGATCTGAGATGACCTAAATGAAACACTGATATTGATTTTGGGCTAGTAAATTGATAAGAAAGGGATTTTTAATAAATGATTGGGTTTTCTGGGCTGTGTGGGGCAAAGACAGCAAAGCAGAGATTAAATGAAAAATGCAGAGTATCTCCTGAGGCAAGATAAGCATGAAGTTTAACAATCAAATTGGAATTATATGGAGTTAAAGACCACTGCGAGGTTGACAAGGGCAATAGTTGAATCCTTATCAAACTGAAGAAAACATAGAAAATGAATACCTCCCAAGGCAGAGCAGTAAACTGGGTTTCTGCCTTTCTCACTTAAAAGTATTCAACAGAAAATGATTATGAAATGAAATGTAAAACATTACAAGTTACATATGAAACATAAGAAAAGACAAAATGCTAAATCCACACCACAAGAATCTCAGGAGTCAGAGCTATATTTTTCATTAAATCCCTGTCAAAAACTGTACAATGAAACTCTGTTCTCTCTTCCACACACCTCTCAGAACTCTGTTCCCAAACTACAAAGTATTGCTTAAATACAAATTACATGCTCAAGTTGTTACTAGCTTCTAGGAACAGAAAACTAACTTCTAGGAATTAAAACTAATTAAAATTCCAAAAAATAAACCAAATCTGGATCAGATTGCAAAATGTATCGAGTTGTGAAGGTTGCTGGTCAAAACTCTTTTGAAATAGGAATCCTCAAAGCTGCCATTTGTCATAGACTGCCACCTGCTTTCGGAATTCTCTCCTTTACAAATGATTTCTCAACACATAAACTATCTGTGGGATAACAGATCTACTAAAACTAAGGGATCATCATTAACAAAACCCAAACCTGCAAAGTCAAACAGCTGTTCACAATGCTCCCCTTGAATCTGTTGATGACCAAAAAATAGTGAAATCTGTAGGTGCAACTCCTTTAAATCGCAACTGAAAATAAAAATAGGCCTCAATTCCTATTATTATGCTTATGATCGATGTCTTCATTCTAATTTTGTCTTTGACCTGGACTGCCACGTTATACTTTCCATTTTCCTTTTGCTGTTAGACCAAAATAGCAATTGGAATATGGAGGTCGCCTTTTGACAAGCGCATTGCAAATAAAGCCACGTTACCATTTGAGACAAAACCATTTTTAAATGAAAACTCCTTCGATCAAAAACCTTGCCTTGAAGATCAATCGCACTTCTTTTGAATATAGTGCCATCCAGCCACGTGCAAAAGGAGATATCCTAAGTATATCCTTTCACAGTTTCAACAAATATTCTCTGTACAGGTCCAAGCCCGAGATTTTCAACAATCAAAATGTAAACGCAGAAATTAGAGAAGGCGAGGTTTCAATCATAGAGTAGATTTGTGCGTTGAAATGTTTTTCAAGTTCGCTGGACCATGTGAATCATCTATATTGCCTTAACTGGCATGTATGCAAATTGCAAGTCGATGGAACGCAAGACAAATTTTTTCTGGGCTCTGTTTTAAGTGGGTAGCGCGCATGTTTAAGTGGGTAGCGCCCCTCAAGTGGGTAGCGTGCACCTCAAGTGGGTAGCGCCCACATCCAAACGCTGTCAACGATTATCATAGAACTTCAACATATTGGTGCTTCACGATACTGTGCGGCCATAACAAACAGAAGCAATATATAGATTCTTAGCCCACTTTTCCTTAACATGAGTACTCGAAAATGCAGATGTGCGAAGAGTCTCCTGAGTTTCATCTGTAAGCTTTCGTCTAGGAACACTAAAAACAAAAGATGCCTGGTCCCATGTCGCTGTGGTTGCAGTGATACGATACCCATGATGCCACCGCCTGTGAATGCCCTCACTAGGATATAGAAAATCAAGTTCAACGACCTGATCTGTAAAACCTGCATTTCGAGACATGACGACACCCCATCTACTTCCTGCAGAAGCCATAGAAATAACATAGAATCCCTCTCTCCACTTTTTGTTTATCCATTTAAAGGGAAAAGAATCGCTGACCTTGTAAGACTGCTGCGTGTACTGTGTGCCTTTAGACATTACTACCAGGGAGCTCCCACTGTTGGCACCCGCAATTGCACTTATGTAATAGTTTTTCTCCCATTGTTCCATGATCCATTCCTTCTGAAGAAAGCACTCAGAAAGCTCATAAACTTGTGCAGTGAATCCAGTTCCCACATCCATAATAAGAGCCCACAAATTTGAGCAAGAAGCTACACTATTTATAAAAAGGCCATCTTCATTTCCTTTCTCAACATGCTATGCAAGTCTTGTATCAGCCACATTATAGTGGTATCTCTGTTTCATTGGCCGACGAGCATTATAAACACTGATCCATTGTGTAGCAGGCATACCAAGCCGAACCTTCTATTCTTCCTAGTGGCATAAGCTAGAAAGACAAAAAAAAAGCACCAACATACTTTGTGGTTCAGTCCATTTTCTACAGCTAATAAATTAGTTCCCAGAACAGGAGCCAACACATTTAATGTAGTTTTTAGATGCCCTCTCAGATCAGCACAAAATACCCGTGCAAGTTTAAAATAACTCCTTTTGACCCAAATGATTGCAAATGACGAGAGATAAATTTTGATGAATTTGACTTTGATGGAAGACTAACAAGACGGAGTCTAACAGGCCCAACTCATTAAAGCCAATATCTTCATGCATGAGACCCCCCTCCAAAACTGCGTTGTACCTCAATAAATGTCCACTCCTCCATAACAACGCTATTGATTTGGTCAAAGTTGACCCAGTCTTCATGCTCCATTACCTTTTCACACATAACGGCACTCAAATAAGCTTCTAAGATGTCCTCCTTTCACATTAGGAGTTATTTTATTCCTAATAAGGAGATTTATGGGTGTCTATACCCTCTTATTCATCAAACAGAGAAGCAAGAAAAAAATTAATATTCCAACTAGCTCATGGTTAATTGGGAATATTACAGTCCTCCCCTCCTAAATGTTGCTTGTCCTCAAGAAATTGTAAAGGTGAGTGCTACAACTCTTCTCCTCCTTCGTTGGTGAAACCTCCATGTGTTAAGATCTCCTCATATACCAAGTGTCTCCCAATCAATCCCTCCATGAAATTGTCCCTACAAGTTCTCATGAGATGCAAATGACTCATCCCATAAGGAAGAAAAAGACCCAATGAAGTAATCATGGTTTATAGAATGTTCTCCCTGAAACATGACTCATAAGAAACATGGAGAATATCTCTCCCAAAGTGCACATCAAATCCTTCCATCCTCCCTCGAATCATTCCCATAACAATAATAAGGACATCATCAATATATGGGATCAAAATCAGTGATACATAAACAACCATTGGAAATAATGGAGGTGGGTCATAGTCACACATGTGGAACCAGCACAGTATATCTCTTGAATACCTCAGATACTGATATGGTAAGTGGTTTCCCAACCACTTGCTTTCTGCCATAGTCTTCTCACATGTTTTGAGAAGGTGAGAAATGCTTAGTGCCTTTGGAGTGCACCTTGAATGGTAAATCATCTCCTTATATCCTCCTAGGGAGTGGCCATGCTCAACAATTTTTATGGCCCCAAGTTGGCCATGAATTGTTTAAGGAAGAATGCTCCTTCTTGGAGCAATGGCCTACACATATATGGTAAAGGAATGAAAATAATCATCAGGTAAATCATTATGCACATAAACGTGATCCTTACCATAAACTCTGCTTATACAAATGTAGTGGCTCATAGATAGATCCCCTCTCATTCCGAAAGAGGAAAGAGGTGGTTGTGATAACTCCTTCAAAGAGTTATATATCTCCTCCATCTCTGCATGGTCCATGCATCTCCTTAATTTTTGATATATATCCACTTCAAAGCCTTCCCAAGTATATCCCCCCATTATAATGTGGTATCCTCTCATGGAATAAGTATGGATGAAGAGAAAATATTCATGTATTTCATGTAGTAGCTTCTCCTTGATCTTGGATGCTCTAAATAAGAAGATCCTACCATGATAGTAGATGACCTCATCTCTGAATGAATACCCCTCCTTTAAAATCTGGTCATCAAGTATCATGCAAGTAAAAATATCCTTGGAATAATCCACTAATAGCTAGGATTTCCAATATGGATCTATCCTCCAAAGTGAAAACGTTGATGATCTATCATATAAATCATCTGTCATGTAGTTGCTCCCTTCTTTGAAATATCCCATGCCAAATTCAGATATCGGAATGCTGCTATCCCCTCTCTATCGCTCCTCTTGTATCTTCTCATGCTCAAGTAAAGGTTGAAGCTTTTGGAGGTTAGTCTTCCATGGGAAGATATCACCTATCCAAAAATTATTGAGTTTGGACAGAGCATGCATGAGTGGGAACCATCCTCTATCATATGTGGAAGACTTCACCCCAAGTGAGAACATCTTCTAAGCCTCCAAAGTCAATGAATAGTCTTCGTGCACCATGATGGTGCTATCCTCCAACCTTGTAGCATCATTTCACAGCGAAATATGTGGTGTGAGAGTGGGTAATGATGATAGTGGGAGAATGTGTCCATCCTCCTTGAGTCCACCCAAGACTCTCTGCGTTGTACCATGACCTACCAATGTTCCCACTCCTCCTAGATCTATGAGTGGTGCAACATGTTGTGAGACATTTCTCACCAACTCCTGATCAGGTGGCCTCCCAGGTGGTTTGCCACAAAATAGTAATGTCTCATGGACAAAATTCATGTGCATAATAGATAAGACTACCATGTCCTTTCTTCCACTACACAAATCCAACTCTATTTTCTATGTGGAATTTTTTTGATATTTGGGTACCACTCTCAATGATGCAAGAGTCCCTCCAATTGGGGAAATTTCTCCATTCTCACCTCTTGGTCATGGTGGATCATCTCATGTTATTCCAGCGCTGTGACCTCCTTCTGGTTCTTCTTCTTCTTCATCCTCATAATCTGGGAAGACCTCTATATAGTGCGCCTTTCCTTCTTCACATCTGTGTCTAAGTTCCCATGATTCTTGGCATGTGGATCAAAACTTCCTCCTGCTCAAATATCTTCAGATGTCATCACTAAGAGGTATTTTATTTTGTCTCTCCTTTTAAAAAATATCCTTCTCATCTTTTCCCTTTGATGGAAAAGTGGGCTTTTTTATCTCTATCCCTTGCAATGGCATCTTGAAGGTTAGTGGGTTTGGTAGATTTAACAAACCCATGAAGAGGTTCTGATAACCCATAAATATAGATATAGACCCTCCTTGCTACAGATAAATTAGGAACCATAACAGAAAGTTTTAGAAATTCAGAAATATAGGTTTCTGCATTACCTAATTGTTTGAGCTCTGCTAGCCCCATGAACGGTGCCTCTAGATCTCTTCGATAAAATCTCTCCACCAACCTCCTTCTGAACTTTGAATATGCAGTCACATTGGCATGAACCAATGTAGAAAAGCCATGAAACCACCAATCATGTTCCTCACCCTCAATATGTAGTGATGTTATCTTCATGGCCTCCATCTCTGGTACTTTGTTTAGCTAGAAGTAGATGTCTAGCTTCTCTACCCATGATTTGGCAGCGCATTTTGATGACCCATCAAAGTTGGGTAAGAAAAATATGCCCATAGTTTGGTGTAGATCATGATTCCGAATGAATCCTCCACCTTTATTGTGATGTCGGGGTCTCCTATTGTCCTTGATCTGATAAAATTTCTAAAAACTCAAGTGATCCTTGAATCTCTAAGATTGAGACTGATACTCCATGAAATAGTCTTCAAGAGTTTCTTGTTCTTGAAACCCTCCATTTCCCACTGATAATAATGTAGGAATTGTAGAGTGTTTGGAAACCTACCGCTGCTTCACTATTTGATCACTTCAGTGATGAGAAATGTCAGATATTTCACCATGTAGAAGCCCTTTAGGGGATTCCTTCTGTCTATACATCCTCATCTCCTTTATTTCTCTATAAATTTCTTGCATAGTTTGAATAAGAAGCTTTGGATACTGTTAGGAATATGTAATTAGCAAGATTGGAAAAGTCCAATAACAGAAAAAACATTATTTCAACCAATTTTGGATTCTAGGATCTAGCCCTCCTGAATCCGGAGAGGGATCTCTCCAATAAGTACAAATATTGGATTTGTCTTAGAAATTTTATGGTAATGATGTTAGGCTAGTTATGAAGGCTGAGGGTTTGTTTTGTTTTTGGATGGTTGAGCATGATTATAATTTGAGGTGGAAAGTCCTAAATGCAAAGAGTTTTGAAGGTGAGAATTTGCAAGCAAATTGAACAAGCTTTGGCCAAAAAGATAGATAATTGCAGGTTTTAGTCCATTGGGCTATGGAGTCATAATAGGGTTTAATTGAAACAACAAGAGGCAAGAGTGGTCGATCGGGAAAGTCATATACGTATAAGGATCTCTCTAAAGTTTGATTTATGGAATGAAATGATACAACAAGAAGGGGAATTAAAACAGATGAAGAACAAAGAGCAGTCCAGGATCTGGTAAGTACTTTTAAACTAGCTAGTCTTTGACACACACTTAAGAAAAACATAAAAGTAAACTATGATCTGGTAAGTAATTTCAAACTAGCCAGCCTTTGATACACTTTCAATAGAAAACATTTAAAACACAAAAAGAAGACATATAAGGTAACAAAGAACAGTCTAAGATCAGGTAAGGACTTTTAACCTAGCCTGCTTTCAACACATTCTAAGGGAAACTTTTAGACAATATTTGGAGATAAAACTAGGACCAGGGCACACCATATATTCCTTAGCTCATCTATACTTAACATGAAATGAAAATAACTTTCAAGAACGATGTTTAGCTAAGACAGAGGACGAGGGAACGCCAACATTCCTACTGCTTAAACTGAATTAAATCATTCCTAAATAACACAAATTGGAAGAAAACATTTAGATAAATATTTTCAGTCAGAGAAGGGTACTGATATACAGTAGTTCCTAACTCTATGCATGTTGTTATTTATAAGAGAAGATGAACAAAGTGGAAACAGAAATGAAACAAAAATTTACAATAAGAAATTACATCACCATCGACATAGACTAGGATCCCATAAATCAACTTGTATTGATGCTCCAAACCAGTTACATCTTTAAGTCAAATGCTTTAGTTTAGCAATCATCTGCACTTCATAGCCTAACTATTCTATCGCAAGCAGAGCTTCAAGAGCTAGTGAACACTATTTACAAGTAGAAATATCAAACTCAAGTATATTTCAAAGTTCTGCAACCAACAATTTCTCATCTTCTACTGAAGTATTTATAGAAGAATGAGGAGGTGAGATCTGATAAAAGATATCCCAAGATAATTAATACAGATTAATGACTTCTCGGACTTTGAGGGGATCGATGAAGAAGTTTACAGATGTTCTGTCTATATTAATTGTTTTTACATTTAAGATTAAGATCCGTGGGAGATTTTGTTGACTTTTAAGGCTTCGTGTCATGTAATAGTAACTCTGCTGATATTTTTTACATTAAGTTCCTTGGCAGAAATAACTATTCAGCTGCGTTGAGGCAAATATCTGGTTTTGATCAATAACTTCGGCCTCTGTTTGAATGCTTGTGGCTAAAGGTGGCACTATGGTAGTTGAGAGGAATCAAATTTCCTCTGTTGTGGCGATGGAGGCCTTGTCGTCTGATAGATATTTTTGATTTTCCTTTGATTCTATTTTAATTTGGAGGATTAGGATTTTGATAATCATTCTTAGCCGTAATCCCCACAAATTTTTCTTCCGTCTTCTATTCTGGTACGTTTTGTCTTTGACACTGATACTCTTTGATTCGTGATTTCATTCACTGTGTCTTGTTGATGTGTAGTGCTGCATAGGGCTCACAAGTCTTCAATGCCCATGAAGCATCGACGAGACGTGGAGTTTGAACCCTATGGATGGTTTCCTGTTATAAATCAAAGGCATGGGAATCATCATTCTCGGCATTCGGCCTTTCTCTAACACAATGGATAAACCACTAAACACCTGAAAAATACAACACTAATTAAAAAGTCCTGCGTTATTGAGGTAAAATACTACAGAGGGTATCGGGAGAGAGCATCGCCATTGGAAGGCATCATCCAATGGTGTAGATTTGTTCACGAAGGTAAAAAGAAGAGCAGAGGGAGAAATAAGTCATAACTGTTGATCGCGTAGAGATCAACAATGGGGATTACGCGTTAAAATCCTCTTGGTGGAAGGCGGAGGGCGATGAAATCATGTGGGAATGATTTGGGACTGTCCGATCTGGACACGTGGATGGTCTAGATCCAATTGGAGGACTCATGATCGGGGGAGGAAAGAGGGAGGGTGTAACAAAAATCTCTAATGCGATTAGATGCAGATCGTTGATCTGAGGATCAGATCAATGGTGGGGAATGAATCGGGAATCGGCGATCGGAGGTGGGTTGATGCGATGGTGCAGTTGAGAAAGGCCAATGCAATTGCGTGATCGGGGAATAGCCAATGCGATTGTGCGATCGGGCCATCGCAATCGAAGGTGGGGGGGAAACATTAAAAATATACCCACAGGAAAATTCCGATGCGATAAGCACTAGCTGTTTGATCGGTTTAAGATCAATGGCGGAAAATATGTCAAGTATGATACCGGTGGAAACCCTTTAAACGTTAAAAAAAACCCAAAGTTTAATAAATACAAAGGTTTTATGCTTTGGGGGTGGGTTATATATATATGAAATGGATAGCGCCCGTCTGCGAGGCCCTTGGTTTATACAGAAAGTGATAGGTCTGAGGCGTATATCATAAAGGGCCAATCGCAATCAGAGCTTCGGGCTTGCGCTTTTCAATCTACCCATTTGATATTTGCAATGCAAGTAGCACCTTGGGACTTAAACTCTTGGTCCCGGGCGTAGGGTATATGGAATGAAAACCGGTGGGGGTGGGGTTTATATATATGGGACTCAATCGGCATCGGAGGTTTCAAGGTTCACACACAAAAAGACTTGCGATTTCTCAGAAGTTCTGATGCGATAAGCACTCGATGGGTTTAGCGCCTAGTTCTTAGGGCGCAGACATGTGTGGGAAAGTGGTTAGGACTAAGCCTAACGGGGCTTAAGTTTGTAAAACAAAAAGGCATTTTTAATGGATTTTCAATGGTTTTCAAAAGGATTTTAGGGTTTCGGCAGAGTTCAAAAAGGATTTTTAAACTCTGCAAAGGAAATTTATGAAGGGGGAAATGGAACAAAAGGAAAATAGAGGAATTTTATGGAAAAAAAGGGGAGCAAATGAAGGTTAGTTTTGAGTGGAGGAAGGGGAAAAATGATGATTTTGTTGTAGTATTTTCTCATGAAATCAACAGAATTTCAGAGTATAGAATGGGAACAACAGTGAAGATATGAACAAAGGACATGATGTCTTCAAGAGTCTTCAAGAAATAACACCTTTTAGCAGTAAAATTGTTCCTTGAAGACTCCAAAAAAAATTTCGCCACCATTTGATATGACAACTTTTATAGGTGGCTAATAGTGGCTCCACTTGGGGATGGTGCCTTCTTGAAGGCATCAAGAACTTTAGACTTGCATTCTCTGGGAGGATGATTAGTGGGGTGCCCTTCCTTTGTTGGGATGATCTTGCTCTGGAAACATATCAACATCCATGAAAAACAATGGAACTTCATCAATACAAGCCTTCTACCTACCCAATCCTACTGATCTAACATTTTTTCTTCTTTAGAGTGCACTTGGATTGGCAAACTCTTTTACAAAATTTTATTCTTTTGAAAGTAAGAAATCTAATCTACTTCTACTCATTATTTCTCCATGGACTCAGATTAAACATTTGAGTCCATATAATTCTCTACCTAATCTACCATCTGTTGGGATTAAACTATCCAACAGATTTTATTCTCTAAATTCTACAACAGAAATTAAAAAGCATTCAAGTTAGGATTGAACAGTCTAACTTGATGTTGATCTATTGCATGAAAAAAAAGTTGCACATAGATATTATCTTGCAGAAAATTAAATCAAAATGGAAGGTTTAAGATCCGAAATTTCAAAGCACTTCCTTCATATTTTTTCATCTCTGTTTTGACTTTTATTTGAGTTGTTCTTTGTTTGTTCTCTGGTTCAAATTTTGAGCTAATTATAACCAGTTATATATATTCTTTGACTCAGATATTTAAAATAGATTGAGTCATTCTCTTTGGAAACTTAGGTTCAGATTTTGAGCATGTTTGAACCTTTAATTTCTAGCCTATTCTACCTACTGATAAGCTAAGATTAAACAGTTTGGAAAATCAGATTCACTATCCTATCAGCAGTAAATTTAAAAATAATTAGTCAATATTAGGCTGTTTGACTAATTAGAAGTGTGTTTTTCAGGAGTGGCATTTAAGCTTGCACACTTTCTGAATTTATTTCTCTTTTTCGGTATGGTGCTGTACCTTTATTGTTTTTACAATCTGCCCTCTTTTCTTTCTCTATTGTTTTTGTATTTTTTGTTTTTCTAACTTTTAATGCAATGGTGGATGAGATATTTATAATGGAAAAAAGATAAAAAGGCTTTCAGAACATGACATGGATCAAGAAAAGTAATGCTTGAGCATCTTGCCATTGACAGGACCCCCGAACAGTTCAACTCCATTCAAATCTTGTAAGAAAAATGCATTGTTACCAACAGCTGAATGAATGAGATAAGGGCCCAGCCATAAGTTGTCAAATTTTCCATGATTTTCCTTGTCTTTCCTCCTTGAGTCCCACTTTAAAACTTTGTTCCCAATTTTGAAATTGCTGGCCTTTGTTCTTTTGTCAAAAATCTTCTTGATGTTGTTCTGCTTTTGTAATTCTTTGTTATAAACCTCTTCTATGGTTTGGTGAAGATGAATTGTTTGATTGATCCTTCTGATCATGTCATTATCTTCAGTTTGGAACTCTTGAATTAAATTCATAACTGGTGCACCAAGGTTGGTTGGAAAAATTGCATCAGTGTCATACACAAGTTGGTAGGGTGACATTCCAATAGATTTCTTCAATGTCAATCTGTCAGCTTAGAGTGCATGCACAAGCTTTGTGTGCCAATACTTCTTGTTGTCCTCCAACAATTTCTTGATTATGTTCACTAAACTCTTGTTTGAGGATTCTGCAAGTCCATTACCTTGAGGGTAATAGGCCATGGAATGCCCCAATGTTATTTGATACTTGTGATAGAACTCAACCATTTTCTTCGATCCAAATGCTGCTGCATTATCAATGATGATCTTGGTAGGCAGCCAAATCTAGAGAGAATATTATTCTCTATGAATTTTATAATAACATAATCATTGGCTTGCCTACAAGGGATGGGTTCTATCCATTTAGTGAAGTAGTCTGTGGTAGTGAGAATCCATCTATGCTGCGCTAAAGATGGTGGATGGATTTCACCTATGAAGTCAAGTACCCACTATTGAAAATGGGCTTCAACAGTGATTGGATGCAGAGGCAGAGGTAGAAGCTTCCTTTTTCCTTCAAAAATTTGACATTTATGACAGGAAATTATCATCTTATGTACATCATGAAAAAGAGTAGGCCAATAGTAACCAACCCTCAAGATTTTGTTGGCTGTTGTTTTCCAGTATAGGTGGCCTCCACACTCTCCTTCATGGAACTCATGCTTAACCTTCTCTACATAAAACTCAGGTAAAAATTTGAGCAATATACCACTTGCATTTTTCCAATAAAGACATCTATCTATAATGCAATAGTTTACAGATTTTAACTTTAGGAACCTTGCCTTTGTTTTTGTCAAACCAGGAGGTGTATTCAAATTAAGAAAAACATAAAGAATATCAGCATACCAAGAGGAATTCATAAAATGATTTTCAACAATGGGAGTTGAAATTTCCTCTTGATCATCCAAAGCATTAATCATATTAATATCAAGAACTTCAAAATTGGATTCGGCCATCAACCTAGCTAGACCTTGGCCTTTTATGAGTTTAGCGGGTTTTATCTCTGAATCATATTCAAGAATAACAACAATCCACTTACCCCTCTTACCATCTGGGTCCTGTGTTAGAATGTCTTTCACAACTGAATTTGGGACAAAGGCAACGATGTGCGAGTGCAAGATGTATACTCTGAAGTCTTTTAAAGCCTTAACCAAAGCAAAAGCTTGTTTTTCCATAATGTTATACTTCATAGGGGTATCCCTTAATGCCTTACTAAAGAATGCAATAGGCTGCTCTTGTCCTTGTGGATTTTTCTGTAGAAGGATAACATCTATTGTATGTTCTGATGAAAATAAAAAAATATAAAAATCTTTTGAAAAATCAGGACTTATTAGAACCGATGTTTTAGTTAACGCTTGTTTCACCAGCTCAAAGGAATTCTTTGCTTCCAAGGTCCATTTTACCCCTTGCTCCTTATTCATCATGTTTGTAATGTTCCTGAGGAGCTCAGCCAAGTTGGGGATGAACCTTCTCAAGAAGTTAATCTTTCCAATGAAAGATTGCAAATTCTTGATGTTTCGAGGATGAGGGATTTGCAATATGGCCTCAATCCTCTTTGGATCTTTCTTTATACCCTCCTCAGAAATAATGTGCCCAAAAATTTTACCTTCTTGGAGACCGAATAGTGTCTTCTTATGGTTTAAATATATTCCAAATTTTCTGCATTTCTCGAAAACTTTTCTTAAATGTTCTAAGTGCCCTTCATCTATCTTTGAAAACACAGTAACATAATCGAGGTATATAATGATGAAGTAGCCCAGTTCTTCCGAAAATGCGATGTCCATGGCTCTGCAAAAAGTTTCTCTAGAATTCATTAGACCAAAGGGCATTTTCACAGACATGAAAGTGCCCCATGGTGTTGTAAAAGCTGTCTTTAATTGATCATTAGGGTGAACTAAGATCTTATTGTACCTTGAATAGCCATCAAGCAAAAAAATTCTTCTAGATCCTACTACCCTTTGTAAAATATGATCCATCTTAGGTAAAGAGTAGTTGTCTTTCAGTGAAGCTTTGTTTAAGTCTCTAAAGTCTATACAAAGCCTGAACTCTCCAGTTTTCTTCCTAACTAACACCATATTAGACACCCACTCAGAATATCTAATAGGAACAATAGTACTAGCTTGATACATCTTTTTAATCTCTTTATCAACCAAAGGGAGCTGCACAGGGTTGATTCTGCACAGTTTCTATTTGAATTGATTTTGGTTTTCCTTGAGAGGGATTTTGTGCTGTATTATTTCAGTGTCATAGGATTTAAGATCTTCGTAAATCCACGCAAAAAAATCAGAAAATTCTTTAAATGACTCTATGTATTTGAGTTTAATGTGAGCTGGTAAAGTCTTAGACAGCTTAATCATCATAGGTTTAAATTCACTGCCTATATTGTACTCTTCCACTTCAGTCTCTACAGGTTCTAGTTTTGGCTTCTTGGCCACATCGTTAAAATCAAAAAATTCTTCTAAAGGTGCCAGACCATTTGGAACACTTTCATCTTTAGAGTGCAGGGTTTCTAACTCCTCTGGTTCTAACTCTGCATTCAAATAATTTTTTTTTTTCAAGTTTTCCAGACAAAATATTAATATTAACAAGTTTAGGAGACTATTCTTCTTCACCAAGAAAATTTTCTTCACTATTGCAATCTGTTTCATAATCTAAATCCGAACTGTGTAGTTCGAATTCATTTCTGAATTACATGAAGTCTTCTATTTGTTTTTCCCCATCGAACACCAGCCAATATTTCTCGTTATCAGGAATGGTTGGTCTGAATTTTATCTGAGATGTGTAGTATTTGGTGTCATATGGCGTTAAGCATGTTCTAGGTGCAAAGGCTAAGTTGTGGGCCGCAATATTTCTTTTCCTTGGGAAAAAAATCAATTGGGACTCTTCAAATGTTTTTAATAAATTCACGACATCATTTCGATAGGCCCTAAGTCTGGGGTGATTAGTGTTGTATTCCCCATTGACCTGCCTAATGATTAATTCTGAATCCCCATAAACTTCAATTATTTTGGATGCTAATTTTTTCAACAAACGTAAGCCTAAGAGAAGGGATTCATATTCCGCTATGTTATTCGAACACTGGAAGTTTAATCTACAGGAAAGTCTTTCTGTGTCGTTATTCTCAGTGTTGCGAATCCAGACCCCTGCACTAGCATTGTTCCTAGTGCAGGATCCGTCGAAGTTCATACTCCATAGAGGATTAGTTTCAGGTTTGACAGTTGGGTCACTATCCTCCTCAACAAGCATGCTTTTGGTTTGTTTTTGAACATCAGCGCTTAGTTGAATTTGTTTTAATTCCTCTGGTTTCTCGTTAAGTTGAGGAATTTTTTCTTTACCATCAAGGTTAAAAAGTGATGGATGCATGATTTGTAGCTCAAGACCTATGTTTGGTTCTCTATAGTTTAGAGGTTCAGAAAACTATTTTGGCAGTTCAGTGTCATTCTCCTCCTCTATATCTGCCATTAAATTTGTTAAAGTGAATTTTTCATTCAACATTTCATCATTAAAAAGCATAAATGAGTCAAGGTCGATGTTTATAGAATATAGGGGAGAGTTTTGTGGTCTGTCTTGACTAGTAACCATGTACTGCATATGTGACTCCTTGTAAAGTCTTCTAGTCTGATTGAAAACCGGGATAGTCGCATAGGTCATGTCCATCCACATTGTTCCTTGTAACTTAGCCCCCCTAGATCTAGATAATAGCATTCCATATTTTGGGGGCACATCAGCCACAACTATATTCATAACCAAACATTTGGCTGGAATCTGGGCTAAGTTAACGCAGAAGTCCTTTATCAATCCTAAACATTTTACTCTGCTTGAGTCAAAGGAGTAAAGGTCTTTATAAGGTCTGGTGATTTCTAGACCAAGGCTCTTCATCACAGCTTTAGGAATTAAATTATGAGAAGCCCCGAAATCATGCATAACGTTGTGAAACATTTTTTCATGAACGTTTAAACTTACATAAAAGGGAGGAACAGGTCCCTCTTGATATTTACCTTCAATCTTCAGACCAAAAATAAGCTTTGGTTGGTCATCGTTAAGATTGACTATGTCATTATCATCCTCAATGTTTAAAGCCTTCAAAATTTTGGTCCTATATACATTCTGGGCAGCTAACTCAGTCAAGGGAACATAGATTTTAATTTTGGAAATTTCATGCTTTAGGCTGAAAGGAATTTGACTCTTTGAAGAACTTGTCTTAGCCTTATTAGCTACCATTCTATCAACAACATCAGCTTGCTGATTTGTTCTATTTACATGTGAAAAAATTGTTTTCACAGGAGTACCAACTGAAGTGTTAGTACTGCTAAGGTCTGCACTTTGTTTTGTAACACTTTGAGTGCCTTTCTCTTTACCTTTATCAGAATTTACAGTCACCATTTTGTCCTTCAGTTTGACAATTTTGGGTTTGTTTACAGTGCTTCTTTGTGAATATTTGTCATAGGTTTTGGCGTTGGGAGTTTGTTGATTGGTTTTACTTCTAAGGTCATATTATCTTTGAGGTTCTATGATGACATTCTCCATGTGTTGATAATAACTTTCATCATCATCTCTTTTGTCATCATAGGGTGTATAAAGACCTTGATTTATATCGTAATGAACCTCAAATTCATCATTATCTACACCCAGCATATTTATATCATCATCGTCTGTTATTTCATCTGTTTCCTCAACCTCGCTTACATAGTTTTGATGAAAGGGAGGAGTGATCTGTTGATCATCTTCCCTAGGTCCATTTGGAGGTTCGTTCCTTCTAAAATTCTGATTCTGGTTTTGGTTTCTATTTTGAGGAGCAGTTTGGTTTTGATTTGGCTATGCTCTCTCAAAAATTCTCATTCTCTTCATCATTTCCTCCATCATTCTCTCCATCTTTCAGTTGGAAGTAGAAGGTGTAGATTCCTCTCTGAAGGATAATCTCTTCTCATTCTTCATTCTCGCTCTCTTCTCCATTAAATTAACTTCCACAGTGAGAGCCCCCTTTTGCATATCTTCAAGAGTTGGAAGATGTCTCTCTCTTAGTTGATAGGCCATTTCAGGGTCAAACCCTTCAGGAAACTTGTTTAACGCCGAGCCTTGTGGAGGTTTTAGACCCGGGGGAAGTGCATTGTACACACTACTAAATCTAGTGCAGTAAGCTTGTACACTTTCCCCAATGTTTCTATGGAGGTTTTGTAATCAGAAAGGACTTGGAGAGGTTTCTTCTTCACTTCCCATTTGTTTAAGAATGTCTGATGGAAGGCTTGGAGATCATTTATACTGTGGGGGGTGTTGTACATATTTACCTCTGCCCGTGAATTTTTTCCCTGCTGCCTCATTCAAATCTATTCCTAACCTCTGCCATGGCCTAAAGTCTCATGATTCCGCTTAATTCTCCCACCTCTGCCCAAAAATCCGCTTTGCAATAGCTAAAAATCCAAATTTAAATAATCGGGCCGAGTCCTTAAGAGTTTGACGCCCCCCCCACTTCGGCTTCCATATGACCCGAGTTTGAAAACCGTAAATCAAAGTGAGAAAGGGCCGATTGTCTTAATGATCAGACGCAATGTTGGCCACCCGATCTGGTTCAAATCGACGGTGAGGTAACAAACTTCTATGGAGGGCCCGCGCGCATCGGATCGTCGGTATTTCAAGACCCACCTTTTCATTACCCTCCGATGCAAGTGTAGCCGTCGATCTTGTTTTGAGATCGAACGGCCCTGAGTCAATCGCAGTCCTGCCCCCGATCGCAATCGGAACTTACAAAATGTGCCACCCCTGTCTTCCCGCTCCACTTTCCAATTCCGATTTCCGATTTGGGTCCCACCTCCTGAAGTCATGTCATCATAAATCACAAGTGTACGTCGTTTCCCTCCTCCACCATTCACATGTTCCGGTGACGTGTCATACTTTATGAACTTTTGACTCGTCCATTCGTTATCGCTCCATTGTGTTATGCATTGTCACCCTCTATTTCTCCATTATATTCATGCGTCTCCTGTCACCCTGCATCCTCTCAATATCTCACCCAATCTGTATTACCGATTCCATGACCGCTATCGTACCCACACTCCCGTCACCGAGTCATTTTTCTCTAATGTTTTGCGGGTTTTGCAAGTTTTAAAACGACTCAGTTGGCGCTTTAACTTGCTGCCTCTATTGCAAAGATCTGGAACATACCAAAGGACATATCCTACTGGCAAAATTAAGGAGAGAAGCCGAGGGTAGGTGGGAGAGGTGACCGCCATTAAAGAAAGCGTAGATGTGGATTCTCAGAACTCTCCAGATGTGTCCGCCTCGCATTAAAGATCCAAGACTCGAATCCAAAGCCAAAGGCCAAGAGTACAGTACTGAAATACAGATTGTTCCAAATCTCTTACGGCAGCAGATTTTCCTCAGCCGCGGGCAGCATATTGTATATATTTTATTATTTCAGTCTTATATAAAAAGATATTTTTATCTCCCAACATTTATTTCTTTAGACGGATTGTTAGTTGTATTCATTTATAGTTAGTCATTCATAAGAGAAGGCGGGAATGTTTTCCGCCATTTTGGTTAAAACTGAGTCATTAATTGTGTCTCGTTTCCCTCCTCCTCCAGAAATTTCTGTCTTCTCTATAAATACGCAGAAATAAGATTTTTGAAGGGTTCCAGATTTCTATCAGCAAACTGTGAAGCGAGAAGACTTCTGTATACATCTTGTAACATTTTTGTATGAAGTTTCAGAGCCCGTAGGGTCTCAGTGAGGAGGGGTTATAACTATATTGAGGATTCTGATCTTTGATATCTCACAGTATGTAGTTTTCTCTCATGTGTTAATACAATATCTCTTTTCATGCTATTTATCTTCTTGTATCATGTTCTAGAATGCGAGTGGCTCACTAGTTTGCAGTAAGGATTCATCTTAAGTGGTGCCCTTTCTGGAATTAGTCAAGCGCTTTAAATAGGCCTAGTCATGATATACTGTTCCATGTTCACTCTTTTCATATTTTCTGCTATATTAGTGGCTTAATGATTCGTAAATTGCTGCGCCCTTGTATGCCAGCTAATATCTTCTTATGTTCCCTCACTGCACTCACTTCCTGATAATTGATTTCTGTGATATATTATTTGAATCGGCCCTCTTTACAGTAAGCGGTCTCTTAACTGTCTGATGCTTTCATGCTGAAGTTCTACATTGTGTCCCTACATTATTCTTATCTTTGTATCATCTTCTGAGAGAGATTGGTCCCATTTTAATCTGATTTCCTTGTTCAAAACAAGAGATAGTAAGCGAGTTCTTGGACTGACAACCCAAACTAAATGGACTTCTTGCTATATTAAGATGTCATAGGCACTGGTCTATGGAAACTCTAGGCTGTCTCTAGGGGGGTGACAAAATCATCCACAACATCTTTCTGGCGCCGTTGCCGGGGAGCGAATTCAAGAATATCCGTTTCCCTGGGTTCGACATCTTATTTTCACTCTCTAATCAGGTGAGTATAGAGAGGTGAAGAGTTGCAGATTTCTCACCTTGGCGACTCCACTGGTCTTTGATTGACAAATTTTGTTGGAACTCCTGGCTTCCCGGAAGCCCCATTTGAGGTCGGATACCTCCCAGCCGAAAACACCCGTGTCTGACCCGGAAAAGATCATTCATAAAAGAGCTTGGAAAGAGAAGAAGTTGGTTCGTTCCGAAAATCCTGAATATTCCATTGAAGATCATCCGCCCTCTTCTTCTCAAGAAGTTAGAATAGAAAAACCCGAGTTTTACTCAGAAACTCCACGTAGAGGAATTACCTGGATTGAAGGAGAATCTCATCCTGCTTTCGAGGCTGAATAAATTAAAGAGGTCACAGAAGTAGCTGTTGTTAACCATGAGTTATTCCCATCTACCCCACAGGCTTCTGTGCAATATATTCCCATTGTTATTCACACTCCACTTCCTCCCACTCCTCTCCCTTCATCTGTATCTCAAATTGTAGTACAACCCCCACCTCCCCCAATGGCCAATATTCCTGCTTTTCTATTAAATAAATATGCTCCTCTGGCCTTGCCTCAGGTGTTAAATGATATGCCGCAGGATTACCTGAAGATTTTGCCAAGATTTAATGGTGAGAATGAAGTTGATGCTCAGAAGCACCTTGAGACCTTCTGCTCTTTCGCAGAGAACTTAAATGTTGAACATTTGGATGTGGTCCTGAGGTTGTTTGTGAAATCCTTGGAAGGTGAAGCCAGAAAATGGTTTAAGACATTGGCTAACCATTCAATCACCACCTGGGACCAGATGGAGAATGCTTTTCTCAGGAAGTGGGGAGAAAAGAAAGACCAAGGGCAGTGCCTTGTTGAGTTTAATACGCTAAAGAAGAAACACAATGAGGGAGTGGCAGAATTCATCAAAAGGTTTAATAAGCTATATTTGAACCTTCCTGCTGACATGAAACCCCAACAAGCTGCAGCCAAAGTTGTTTTCATAGCAGCTTTTGATTCTGACTTCAGTTTTTCTCTGCGGGAAAGAATGCCTGTCACCCTGAATGATGCTCAGACAGATGCTCTAGAGTTGGAGGCAAATTTTGCTGCCACTGGTAAGTTAAAAGGAAAAACAGAACAGGAAACTAGAAGAAAAGGTAAAGAAGAGGTTTCTACCTCTAATCAAGAAAAGGATTCAGATAAAATGGATGAAATAAGCAAGATGATAAAGAAGATGGTTAAGCTAGAACTGGAAGCTAAGAATGCAGCTCCCAAAAACTATTATAATGCTCCAAACAGAGGGTATAATCCTCAGTACAGAAAGCCTCCATTGCAGATATTGCCAAGGGAAGCGAAAGAACAGCAAGATCAGGTACCTCATCCCTTGTACCTGGAAGGACCGGCAGATGACTCTGTTGGAGATGCAGCTTATAGAATGGAAGATTCAAATCTGGCCTTTTCGAATAATCATGATATGGAGTGCCCCCTGCAAGAAGAAGACGAAGAAGAAGAAATTGACCATTACTGCAAACAATTTGTTGATTTCATGGAAGCACAGTTCAACGTCAAATATGATCTCAGATCCTCAAGGAAGAGGACCAGGACTCAGGAGCAGGAGGAAGAGCCACCTCAGAAAGAAGCATCTGCTCAGAAGGAGCCAGCAACAAAGAAGAATACGGAAAAAGGTAAGAACCTTCTGAATATCCCCTTGCAGTCTAATGATCAGATTCCTTCCTCTTCTAAAATAGTCAATCCTCCTAGTACTGAGCCAGTGTCAAAAGAAGTTAAATCTTCAGTCGAAAATAAGGAGTCGAAAGAAGTAGTGATAGAAAAGACCACATCTGCCTTCAATTTGCAAAAAGAACTTGATAAGATTAAGATTCATGTCCCTCTGACTAAATTATTAAAATAGCCTGCATATCAGTCTCAAGTTACCTCTTTCATTCTTCCTCCTGAACTACCAATTACACCTGATAGTTTAAATCTTCAAGAAGAAATACCCATGGTAGTCTTTGGCCCACACATCGAGGAGATAGACCCTTCCACTCCTCCTTTTTATGTATCCCTAGTCATTCATGACCTGCTGTTACATAACTGTATGTTAGATTCTGGGGCTTCCCATAATCTTATGCCTTTATCTGTCATGGAGCAACTAGGACTGCAAATTACAATACCATACAAAGATTTATATTCATTTGATTCTAAAAGGGTTAAGTGTTTGGGAATGATTAAAGATTTAGTGGTCAATTTGGCTCAAATCCCAGCAAAAAGTGTGGTCATGGACATTGTGGTTGCTGATATCCCATCTCGCTTTGGCATGCTGCTGTCAAGGTCTTGGGGTACCAAGATTGGGGGGTCAATTAAATTGGATTTAACATATGCCACTGTCCTAGTCTTTGGAGGTCAAGAAAGGAGGTTATACAGGGAGACTAGATTTGTCAAGATGGTAACTAAGGCCGACTGCTCAGATAATTCTCCAGTTTATAACAAAGAGGGAGAATTTTCATGCTTAATGTTGGAAGAAAATCAGGATTATGCACATGAGCCCCTTTTTGGTCAAATTCGAGCTGAGTAGCCTAAAGAAGATCAGGAATCAGGACTTTGGACTTTGCATTTTGACGGAGCTAATTCAAGAGAAGGCAATGGAGCTGGGGTATTATTAATTTCCCCTACAGGGAAATGGGTGCCGCTGTCTTTTAAATTGGAGTATGAGGCTATAAACAATGTAGCTGAATATGAAGCACTATTATTGGGACTCCAGACAGCCAAGAGTATGGGCATCCATTGTCTAAAAGTGTTTGGAGACTCTGAGCTGGTGGTAAGGTAGATTAAAAATGAATGTCAGACCAAGCATCCACGGCTTAGATCATATAGAAATGAAGTATGGGACATGATAGAAAATTTATTCTCAGCGTTTAACATACAGTTTACATCCCGGGAGCAAAATAGAATAGCAGACTCTCTCGTTGTAGCTGCCAGTACCTTTCGTCCTCCTCAGAACCCGCTTCTAAGATATGAAGTGGAGGTATGGTACAGACCATCCATTCCAGATAATATAAAGCATTGGCAGGTATTCGAAGATGATGAACAAATGAAAAGATTTATGGAAACTGTGGGAGAATTCTCCAATACGGAGATTGATGATGATGGGGAGGAAGAAGTTGGAAATATTGCAGAAAGTAAATGGGAAGAAAGAATAGCAGGTAATAAAGTGCTACAGCTGAAAGGAAATGTTATACCTATAGGCCTAGTACCTCTAGAAAGGTTATTCAATAAAGATGATGTTCCTTTGTAGCCAAACAAAGCAGCAGAAGAAGATCAAGTGGGAGATTTGAATCTGGGTACTTCCACTGACCCCAAAATTGTTAAATTATCCAAAAGAGTCCTAGAAGGATATAGAGAAAAATATTTGAAATTGTTTCAATCTTACAAAGACGTATTTGCTTGGTCCTATGAGGACCTGAAAAATTTTGATGTAAATATAATACAGCACAAGATTCCACTGAGGGAAGATGCAAAGCCATACAAGCAGAAGCTCAGGCAGATAAACCCCTTACTGCTTCCCTCGATTGAAAAAGAGATTAAGAAATTACTGAAGGCCAAGATAATTGTACCACTAAGATACTCTGAATGGGTAGCAAATCTTGTTCCTGTTAGGAAGAAGAATGGAGAAATAAGGCTATGCGTAGACTTCAGAAATTTGAACAGGGCATCTCTGAAAGACAATTATCCACTGCCTAAAATGGATTACATCCTGCAGAAAGTAGTGGGAGCATCCAGAATGTCAATGATGGATGGGTTTTCGGGCTACAATCAGGTAGCTGTGTTCCCAGAAGACCAGAAGAAAACTGCATTTACTACACCATGGGGAACCTTTATGTATGCAAGGATGCCATTCGGATTAATTAATGCAGGAGCTACTTTTCAGAGGGAAATGGACATAGCCTTTGTGGGAGAACAGGACAAGTTCTTGGTGGTATATCTTGATGATATCACAGTGTTCTCAAAGAACGATGATGAGCATATTGAACATTTGAGAAGAACTTTTGAAAAATGCAGAAGGTATGGCCTTTCTCTTAACCCCCAAAAATCCTTGTTTGCATTAGATGAGGGAAGACTCTTAGGACATATCGTGACTAAAGATGGTGTAAAAATTGATCCTAAGAGAGTTGAAGTGATAAACAGCATTCCTCTGCCCAGGAATAGGAAAGAAGTACAGGTATTTTTGGGGCGAATAAATTTTTTAAGAAGATTTATTCCTAACTATGCTGAGATAGTTAGGCATATAACCAATATGTTGAAGAAGGATAGTGAAGTCAAATGGTCCCAGGAGTCTAGAGATGCATTTAAAAGAATAAAACGGGCATTTGCTGAAGCTCCTGTGCTAGCAGGACCAGATTACAAAAAACTAATTATGATTTTCTCATCTGCTTCACCTCATACCATTGCTGGAGTATTATTGCAGAAAAATGAAGAGGGATATGAACAGCCCATAGCATTCTTCAGTCAGGTGTTGTATGATGCTGAATTGAAATATAATATATTGGAGAAGTAGGCATATGCCCTGGTAAAGTCCCTTAAAGCTTTTAGAGTTTATATTTTGCAATCTCATATTACTGCTTATGTTCCCACAACAGCTGTAAAAGACATTCTAGTTTAGGGAGACAGCGAAGGCAGAAGGGGAAGATGGATTGCAAAAATTCAGGAGTATGATTTGGATATAAGGCCTACTAAGCTGGTGAAAGGACAGGGACTGGCCAAGATGTTATCTGAATCAAATCATCAAGCTTTGGGCATTAATCTGTCCGTGGTAGCAAATGAAGAATCAGAAAAAGAAGAAGAGAAACATGGACTAGAGATGGCTACTCAAAATATACATATGAAATATCTGACTAGTCCATGGTATAAAGAATTAGACGAATACCTGTTAACACTTAGCCGTCCTTCAGGATGCGACAAAGTGAAATACAGAGCCGTAAGGATGAAATCTCAGAAATATGCAATTGCCAATGGGCAGCTCTATTGGAGAGACCCTCTAGGCATATTACTTTTATGCCTCACAGAAAATGAAGTGAAAAATGTAATGACAGAATTCCATGAGGGGATATGTGGAGGACATTACAGCTGGAGGGCTACAACTCATAAAATCTTGAAGGCTAGTTTTTACTGGCCAAAATTGTATTCAGACACTTTTGCTTGGGTCAGATCGTGTGACAAATGCCAAAGATTTGGAGAAAGGCAGAAATTAGCAGCATTTCCCTTGATCCCTATTCATGTAAATGAACCATTTCAGAAATGGGGATTGGATTTTATAGGTGAGATACATCCCCCATCAAGTGGCCAACATAAATGGATATTGACAGCCACAGACTATTTCACGAAATGGGTGGAAGCCATCCCTACCAGAAATGCTACAGATGCTGTAATAATGAATTTTATAGAAGATAATATCATATCTAGGTTTGGTTGTCCTGCAAGAATTGTAACTGACAATGCACAGGCTTTCAAATCTGCCAGATTCGTGAAATTCTGCCAGAGATACAACATCCTCCTGACCCATTCTACATCATATTATCCACAGGGTAATGGTCTAGCAGAGTCATCCAATAAAACCCTGGTGAGAGCCCTGAAGAAAACGATAGCTGAAAATCAGAGGAACTGGGACTCTCAATTAAAGTTTGCTCTATGGGCAAACATGATAACCAGTAAAAGGGCAACAGGGAAATCACCCTATGAGCTGGTATATGGACGGGCTGCAGTATTTTCGTTGCAATTGGAATTTCCAGTAGCACGTTTTATACAGGAGAACCAGGAAGAACCAGATGACATGATCCGAAGAATTAATCAGCTGGTAGAATTAGAGGAAACAAGAAACCAGGTAGACCAGAGATTGGTAGAGTACCAACAAAAAATGAAGAATGTCTTCGATCAGCACGCAAAGGATAGGGATTTTCAAGTTAGAGACCTGGTTCTTAGATGGGATGTTCGCAGAGCAGAAAAGGGTAAACATGCTAAGTTTGATCCATTGTGGTTCGGGCCATTCAAAATAGTGAAGCTGGGAAGAAACAACACCTTTACTTTAGAAAATCTACAGGGTGATTTGTTAGATGCGCCCATGAATGGCCAGTTCCTCAAGCCTTATTTTCAATTCTGACCCAGGTCGGGAATATCAGATTGTATATATTGTATATAGTTTATTTTGGCTTTAATTTTTATAAAGGAAAAGAATGTTGATAATTTCTTGGAGTCGGAGCGCTGGGGAATTCAAAGTTAAGATGAAATATTTAATGGTCTGTGTGTTCTCGACATGCCCAAGGACGAACATGTCGTCCCCAGATGGAGCCAATGTTGTACATATTTACCTCTGCCCGTGAATTTTTGCCCTGCTTCCTCATTCAAATCTATTCCTAACCTCTGCCATGGCCTAAAGTCTCATGATTCCGCTTAATGCTCCCACCTCCGCCCGAAAATCCGCTTTGCAATAGCTAAAAATCCAAATTTAAATAATCAGGCCGAGTCCTTAAGAGTTTGATGCCCCCCCACTTCGGCTTCCATATGATCCGACTTTGAAAACCGTAATTCAAAGTGAGAAGGGGCCGATTGTCTTAATGATCGGACGCAATGTTGGCCACCCGATCTGGTTCAAATCGACGGTGCGGTAACAAAATTCTATGGAGGGCCCGCGCGCATCGGATCGTCGGTATTTCAAGACTCACCTTTCCATTACCCTCCGATGCAAGTGTAGCCGTCGATCTTGTTTTGAGATCGAACGGCCCTGAGTCAATCGCAGTCCTGCCCCTGATCGCAATCAGAACTTACAAAATGTGCCACCCCTGTCTTCCCGCTCCACTTTCCGATTCCGATTTCTGATTTGGGTCCCACCTCCTGAAGTCGTGTCATCATAAATCACAAGTGTACGCCATTTACCTCCTCCACCATTCGCATGTTCTAGTGACGTGTCATACTTTATGAACTTTTGACTCGTCCATTCGTTATTGCTCCATTGTGTTCTGCATTGTCACCCTCTATTTCTCCATTATATTCATGCGTCTCCTGTCACCCTGCATCCTCTCAATATCTCGCCCAGTCTGTATTACCGATTCCATGACCGCTGTCGTACCCACACTCCCGTCACCGAGTCATTTTTCTCTAACGTTTTGCGGGTTTTGCAGGTTTTAAAACGACTCAGTTGGCGCTTTAACTTGCCGCCTCTATTGCAAAGATCTGGAACATACCAAAGGACATATCCTACTGGAAAAATTAAGGAGAGAAGCTGAGGGTAGGTGGGAGAGCTGACCGCCATTAAATAAAGCGTAGATGTGGATTCTCAGAACTCTCCAGATGCGTCCGCCCCGCATTAAAGATCCAAGACTCCAATCCAAAGCCAAAGGCCAAGAGTACAGTACTGAAATACAGATTGTTCCAAATCTCTTACGGCAGCAGATTTTCCTCAGACACGGGCAGCATATTGTATATATTTTATTATTTCAGTCTTATATAAAAAGAGATTTTTATCTCCCAGCATTTATTTCTTTAGACGGACTGTTAGTTGTATTCATTTATAGTTAGTCATTCATAAGAGAAGGCGGGAATGTTTTCCGCCATTTTGGTTAAAACCGAGTCATTAATTGTGTCTCGTTTCCCTCCTCCTCCAGAAATTTCTGTCTTCTCTATAAATACGCAGAAATAAGATTTTTGAGGGGTTCCATATTTCTGTCAGCAAACTGTGCAGTGAGAATACTTCTGTATACATCTTGTAACATTTTTGTATGAAGTTTCAGAGACCGTAGGGTCTCAGTGAGGAGGGGTTATAACTGTATTGAGGATTCTGATCTTTGATATCTCACAGTATGTAGTTTTCTCTCATGTGTTAATACAATATCTCTTTTCATGCTATTTATCTTCTTGTATCATGTTCTAGAATGCGAGTGGCTCACTAGTTTGCAGTAAGGATTCATCTTAAGTGGTGCCTTTTACGGGGTATTCAGCGCTTTAAATAGGCCTAGTCATGATATGCGATTTCCATGTTCACTCTTTTCATATTTTTACGCATATTAGTGGCTTAAGGATTCATAAATTGGTGCGCCCTTGTATGCCGGCTAATATCTCCTTACGTCTCCTCACTGCACTCACTTCCCGATATCTGATTTCTGTGATACATTATTTGAATCAGCCCTCTTTACAGTAAGCGGTCTCTTAACTGTCTGATGCTTTCATGCTGAAGTTCTACATTGTGTCCCTACATTATTCTTATTTTTGTATCAGCTTCTGAGAGAGATTGGTCCCATTTAAATCTGATTTCCTTGTTCAAAACAAGAGATAGTAAGCGAGTTCTTGGATTGACAACCCAGCCTAAATGAACTCCTTGCTATATTAAGATGTCCTAGGCACTGGTCTATAGCAACTCTAGGCTGTCTCTAGGAGGGTGACAAAATCATCTGGGGGTTAAGCCCTTAAACCATTTTCTTACTTCTCCCCCCAGACTTTGAGCAAATAATCTAAGTTTGACAGAATCGTCATCAATTTCATTTCTGTCAAAGTAGTCATTCATTATATCCACATGTTGTGATGCAGTTATAGCATTGCTAGCATCATATAATGGAATTTTGGACTGATAGTCCTGTGGAAGATTGACTAAAGGTACAGGAAGGACCAAGGGAGCATACCATGCTGCCATGATATGTGGTGGAAGTGTATTTACAAGAGGTGGGTTAACAAAAGGGAAAGTGGGCTGAAATGGAGTGGTTTGGACAGTGGATGATTGGTGAGAAGATGTGGATGGAACAACAGTAGATTGATGAGCTGATCTTGGATGAGAGACACCTAAATTGTAAAGGAAATGTAAATCAGGTGGTGTTGTTTCTCTACTACTAGGATGTTCACTTGTTTCTGGGGATGAAAGTGAAGACTCATAGTCTAGCTGAATTATATCATCAAATGACCTAGTTCTAAATGGATTTACTAAGTCAGCTTGTGACTGTTGTAGAGCTGAAATATTTTCAGGAACTAAATTAGCTCTCAAGGGTGATATGAAAACAGTTGAAAATTTTATCTTAGGAGACTTCCTAAGGATACTTTCTGGGTTATCAACTACCTCAGGTGGGTTTGGGTCAGGATGGGCTCTAGTATGAATCTTTCTAGGAGCCACTATGTTGTGTTATTAGACCCAACTAAACAGGAAAAGTTCAACCAGATATGACGGTCTTTAAGAGGTTAACTAATCTGTTTTACACAAATTTCAATCCTACAGTCCTCTAACTGAGTTTTAGATGATGTTATAATGACAAAGGTTCTTCCCAGTGGAGTCTTAAGGTCTGTTTGAATTGTGGAATTGCCAAGTGGAAGTTTTTAGCTCCTAAGGAGGTAAAAGGTTTTATGGTCCACCACCATGTTTATTGAATACCAATCTAAAATATTTTTGGGTTTTCTGAGTTATTTTTCAGTCCTATTGGTTGCTAAGAGTGTCCTAAATCTGTTTCACAACTTAGCTACGATTATGAGACAAAGACAGTCTACTCTTATGGCTAAGCCAGCTGATTTTTCAAGGTTAGATAAACTCTTATGAGAATCCTAGGGTTTGCCTAGTTTGTCACTGATTCAAACAAGTTTTACCATGATTACCACGTGTTTGGTAGTGCTTGAAAAGGCTGCTTTTTAATAATGATGTTTATATTCATAGAATAGGGGAACCGAGAGATTTTGGGTTCGATCCCAGAAAGTGGAGTTGCCAAAAATGTTAGGAATGCGTAATTAGCAAGATTACCAAATTCCAATCACGAAACAAAATTATTTCAACCACTTTGGGATTCTAGGATCTAGCCCTCTGAATACGGAGAGGATCTCTCCAATAAGTACAAAGATTGATTTCCTTTGAAATTTTATGGTAATGATGTTATTTAGTTATGGAAGAGGTTGTTTGTTTGGGATGGTTGAGCATGATTATTATTTGAGGTGAAAGTCATAAATGCAAAGAGTTTCAAAGGTGTGAAGTTGCAAGAAAATAGAACAAGCTTTGACCAAAAAGATAGATAATTGCAGGTTTTAGTCCATTGGGCTATGGAGTCATAATAGGGTTTAATTGAAACAAAAAGGGGCAAGAGTGGTCCATGGGGCAAGTCATCTATGTCTAAGGATCTCTTTAAAGTTTGATTTATGGAATGAAATGAAACAATAAGAAGGGGAATTTAAACAAATGAAGAACAAAGAGCAGCCCAAGATTAGGTAAGTACTTCTAAACTAACCTGCTTTTGATATACACTTAAGAAAGACATAAAAGTAATCTAAGATCAAGCAAGTACTTCTAAACTAGCCTAATTTTGATGCACTTTCAACAGAAAACATTTGAAACACAAAAAGAAGACATATAAGGTAACAAAGAACAATCTAAGATTAGGTAAGGACTTTTAACCTAGCCTGCTTTCAACACATTCTAAGGGAAACTTTCAGACAGTCTTTGGAGATAAAACTAGGACCAGGGCACACCATATCTTCCTTAGTTCATCTCTACTTAATATGAAATGAAAATAACTTTCAAGAACAATATTTAGCTAAGACAAAGGACGAGGGAGCGCCATCATTCCTACTACTTAAACTGAATTAAATCATTCCTAAATAACACAAATTGGAAGAAAACATTTAGATAAAGATTTTCAGTTAGAGAAGGGTACTGATATACAGTAGGTCCTAACTCTATGCATGTTGTTCTTTATAAGAGAATATGAACAAAGTGAAAATAGAAGTAAAATAACAATTCACAATAAGAAATAACATCACCGTCGACATAGACCAAGATCCCATAAATCAGCTTGTATTGATGCTCCAAACCAGTTATAGCTTTAAGTCCAATGCTTTAGTTTAGAAATCATCTACACTTCACCGGCCTAACTATTCTATCGCAAGAAGAGCTTCGAGACTCAAGTATATTTCAAGACATGCAGCCAACATTTTCTCATATTCCTCTGAAGTATGAAGTATTTATAGAAGGTGAGGAGGTGAGATATGATAAAATATCTCCCAAGATAATTAATACGGATTAATGACTTCTTGGCCTTTGAGGGGGGCACGATGAAGAATTTCTGAGATGTTAAATACGTATTAATTGTTTTTACATTTAAGATTAAGCTCGGTGGGAGCTTTTGTTGACTTTTAAGGCTCTGTGTCATGTAATAGTAACTCTGTTGATGTTTTTTACATTAAGTTCCTTGGAAGAAATAACTATTTCGCTGCGTTGAGGTAAATATCTGATTTTGATCAATAACTTCGGCCTCCGTTTGAATGCTTGTGGCTACAGGTGGCACTGTGGTAGCTGAGAGGAATCAATTTGCCTCTATTGTGGCAGTGGAGGCCTTGTCGTCTGATAGATCTTTTTGATTTCCTTTGACTCTATTTTAATTTGGAGGATTAGGCTTTTTATAATCATTCTTAGTTGTAATCCCCACAAATTTTTCTTCCATCTTCTGTTCTGGTACGTTTTTTCTTCAACACTGATACTCTTTCATTCATGATTTCACTCACTATGTCTTGTTGATGTGTAGTGCTGCGTAGGGCTCACAAGGCCTCAATGCCCATGAAGCATCGACAAGACATGGATTTTGAACCCTGTGGATGGTTTCCTGTTATAAATAAATGGCACGGGAATCGTCATTCCCGGCCTTTGGCCTTTCTCTAACACAGCGGATAAACCATTAAACACCTGAAAAATACAACACTAATTAAAAAATCCTGCGATATTGAGGTAAAATGCTTCAGAGGCTATGGGGAGAGAGCATGGCCGTTGTATGGCATCATCCAACGGTGTAGATCTGTTTGCGGAGGTAAAAATAAGAGCAGAGGGAGAAATAAATCAGAACCGTTGATCACGCAGAGATCAACGGTGGGGATTACGCATTAAAATCCTCTTGGTGGAAGGCGGAGGGTGATGAAATCATGTGGGAATGATCCGGGACCGTCCGATTTGGACACGTTGACGGTCCAGATCCAATCAAAGGACTCATGATCGAGGGAGGAAAGAGGGATGGTGTAATGAAAATATCTAATGTGATTAGATGGAGAACATTGATATGAGGGCCAGATCAATGGTGGGGAATGAATCGGGAATTGGCGATCGGAGGTGGGTTGATGCGATGGTGCGGTCGGGAAAGGCCAATGCGATTGTGCAATCGGGGAATAGCCGATGGGATTGTGCAATCGGGCCATCACAATCGGAGGTGGGGGGAACATTAAAAATGCACCCAAAGGAAAAATCCGATACGATAAGCACTGGTTGTTTGATCAGTTTAAGATCAATGGTGGAAAATATCTCAAGTATGATACAGGTGGAAACCCTTTAAACGTTACAAAAAACCCAAAGTTTAATAAATACAAAGGTTTTATTCTTTGGGGGCAGGTTATATATATATGAAATGGATAGGTGCCCATGTGCGGGGCCCATGGTTTATACGGAAAGTGATAGGTCTGGGGCATATATAATAAAGGGCCAATCACAATTGAAGCTTCGGGATTGGGCTTTTCAATCTACCCATTTTATATTTGCGATGCGATTATCACCTTGGGACTTAAACCTTGAGTATAGAGGCGTGACTATGGAATGAAAAGTGGTGGGTGCAGGGTTTATATATATGGGACTCAATCGGCATCGGAGGTTTCAAGGTTCACACAAAAAAAGACTTGTGATTTCTCATAAGTTTCGATGCGATAAGCACTTGATGTGTTTAGTGCCTGGTTCTTAGGGCGCGGACATGTGTGGGAAAGTGGTTAGGACTTAGCCCAAGGGGGCTTAAGTCTGTAATACAAAAAGGCATTTTTAATGGATTTTCAATGGTTTTCAAAAGGATTTGAGGGTTCCGGCAGAGTTCAAAAAGGAGTTTTAAAATCTGCAAAGGAGATTTATGGAGGGGGAAATGGAACAAAGGGAAAATAGAGGAATTTTATGGAAAAAAAGGGGAGAAAATGAAGGTTATTTTTGAGTGGAGGAAGGGGAAAAATGATGATTTTTCAGTAGTCTTTTCTCATGAAATCAACGGAATTTCAGATTATAGAATGGGAACAACAGTGAAGATATGAACAAAGGACATGATGTCTTTAAGAGTCTTCAAGAGATAATACTTTTTAGCAGTAAAATTTGTTCCTTGAAGACTCCAAAAAAGTTTTAGCCACCATTTTATATGAAAATTTTTATAGGTGGCTAACAGATACTCTTCTCCTCATCTGCTTTTGATAAAGGGATTTTACCCTTGTCTTCCTTATCATATATATAATCATACTTTTGGTTTCTTCTTCTGAGATACCTCTTCTCTCTATCTGTGAGAGGATCTCCTTCTTCTAATGACATATTGGCTTAAGATGCATAGGCTGAGTCGATATTATGCTCTAATACCATTGTAATATTCCCAAATGGGAAAAGCAGCAATATAGGAAAAAATACTGGAAATAGCAATGTAAACCTCACATCAAAGTATAAGACCAATATGGAGCTTATTTATACATCATAATCACAGAAAAATGTATAATATAATGGGCCACAAACCATAAAACAAGATAGTACAAACCTCAATAAAGAAATCCATCAAGACTAAGGTGTTGCACACTATGTCAAAATGCCGAAAGACTTCTGCAGCATAGCCATTGGTTCACTACTAAAGAAAATGAACATACAAAAAATGAATGGATGTTATATGCCTCAAAAGATACAATAAATTAACATCTAGGCTCTACACAACCTCCAACAAATAACCCAAGAGAGTTTTCAGAAATACACCAATATACAAGATATGAATCAAAGCCCTAGGGCTGAAGGTTCACTGCAACAATATAACCGGAAAGTTGTGGCTGATATGATGTAGCAAGAAAGATAGCCTCCTCCAATAGACTCTCTAGATGAAAGGCTAATCCCTTCAGTAAAAAACCTCCTCTCCAAATGGTGTATTGAAACCACCCCTACAACTCCTCCCTAAAATAACTTAGTCCAAGATAAAAACTATGTTGTAGGGGAAAATGATAGCGTGGCCTCATGCCAAATGCTGAAATAAGTCTCAAGGGCCTTCCTCAATAGCCTCCCAATGGAAGGAAACCTTCCTCCATTGAAAAAAAGATCAGAAATTACCCGAATGTAGTCTCCGCGGCTGCAGCCTGTAACACAACACATCTCTCAATAGAAACTGCATTGTAGAATAAAGGTAGAGCTTCGCCTAATGCCTGAATGTGGAATTATAGTGCAATAAGATTCCTGAGTGGAAACTATAATTTTCCAAAGGATAGATGTGGGATTCTCGCTCGAGAACACCTTATGCTAAACAACACTGCAATCTTAGCTAAACAACTTAAGAGAGCAACAAGTCTAAATAGACCATAAAATCCAAAATATAATAACATAATATAATGATCTATCACTTCCATCCTCTTCCTTATATAAGTGGTGAGATTCCTCACCCTTGGCCCCACTCATTAAAGTCACTATCTCCATGCATGAGATCTCCCTCCAAAACTACGTTGTACCTCAATAAATGTCCACTCCTCCATAACAACGTTGTTGATTTGGTCAAAGTTGACCCAGTCTTCATGCTCTATCCCCTTTTCACACACAAGGGTGATCAATTAAGCTGCTAATATGTACTCTTTTCATATTAGGAGTTATTTTATTCCTACTAAGGAGATTTATAGGTCTCCATACCCTCTTATTCATAAAAAAGAGAAGTAAAAAAAAATTAATATTCCAACTAGCTCATTGCTAATTGGGAATATTACACTCTTCAAGATGAGCTAGCTACAAGGTGATTTCCAACAACTGAACCATAGAATGAACCCTACCCACCAACAAAATTATTATATTGATAAATCACATCCCGAATCATGCATGCATAGGTTGCAACCTATACAGAATCATCTTGGCCTCTACCACCCTTGCAAGCTCCCATCACTACACTTACAAAGTGCAGAAGCAAGCCCGCCACACCTCCTATAATCTTGTCGCGATTCATCTTGAACATTCCTAGGCCCATACTCCACCTATCCTCGACACTCCACATGTATTTCCAATCATTCATATGGAAGGATCTACTTATCTCCCTTTAGCATTTTTATATCCATTTCCATCCACCCCATAGTGGCCTCTTTATCACTCTTGACAATGCTCCCTAGTTGTTCCATCCAAGTAGAGGAATATAAGGGTGAAGTGTTGCATAAATAACCTACAATTATTTAAAACATATAAATATGCCCAAAGAATAACACAGTTCATGATAAAAGCTTCATATCTTTAATAATATCACAACCCTTGAGGTGGGGTAACACCATAAAACTACTCCTTAAGGAAGTAGAGCACTCCACAAGCTAATTTTTGTCAATAAAAACCAATAATTGACATCCCTCAATAGAGATTCTCTAGCATTTATATAGGATTCATATATACAATACCATGGTTAATTACCATGGGTCTATGAATACCATAAATCCAATACTATGGGCTTATCACATTATCCCCTAAATACTTGTGGTTCCTTACATAATTAGTGTTTTCACTTTATTTATTATGTATTGCCCATTTATTTATCATCCTCACATTATTTCATTACATTATTCACTTTGATACCTCCCTTTGTACCCCATATTATCCCCCCTATGTATACTACATTCCACCCCCCTTTAGCAAGTTATGTCCCTGAAACATGAGAAGAACACAAATAATAAGATCTACTCAAAACAGTACTCCAGTGGTACCATGCATTTGCATCTAGCCATCCAAGAGAAAGGTGAGTACTCGATCTAGTCAGTGCCTCACTCGCTTGAGATGGAAGTTGGTTCTCGTGGTTCCTCTATGTTGATTTACCTTGTGTGGATCATGTCACCTCTCTATGTGTCATCCAGGGGTTTTTTTCGTTGTTCCTAATTCCTTTCCACGTTGATGGTTATTTTCTTGCTCGGTGATGTGGGTGGTGATATGTTGAAGCTTTAACTGATGGTGTATCTTTCTTTAATTCCTCCATTATTGGTGCTTGAGTGAAGTCTAGTTCTTTTTATGGTACCTGGTTTGATGTCTGCGTTTGGTAATATACCATTAAAGATTCATCATATGATGTGTCAATGTCATTAGATATTTTTTCTTTTGCCTCCATATTTTCTTCTTTTTTTTTAATGGAAATATCCTCCAGCGTGATTTTCTTCTTTTTATACAATAGCTTCAAGAATTTATTTTGTGCATTAATATTGATGATTCCCACTGAGTTCATCTCAGGATAACCCAAAACAATGTCTGCGTCATCCATGTATAAAGCATAAAAATCATCATGTAATAAATATTTATTCATGGTCACCTTTATGTCCTTAAATATTTCAATAGGCACCCCATCAACTTTTGTGCTTGCAATATGTTGTCCTGGAACATGAAAGTGTTTGGCCAATTTGATATTTGATTAAATTATTCTTGCAACTAGGGTGAATAGCAAAAATTATCTCTTTTTGAATAATTACATAAACCTATAGTATGGAAATATTAGATGAAAATAGCTCTTTATGTTTCTTATTTTCCTTCTTTCCAGTATGAGACCATTTTTCCAAAATGAGTTTTTCAATTTCATTAGGAGGAAGTGTCTTCACTAAATCACTATCAAGTGACTTCCATCATATAACTACCTCATCTTCCAAATGATTTTCTATGTATATGCTCCAATTAGTGGACATTGAGACTTGTGATATTGTATAAATTATTCAATAGTAGTGCCATCATCTTTTCCTGTAAAAAACATGTTGATATTATCCTTAGAATAGAATGAGGGTTTTGTAAAAATTAACCTACTTTACACAGAAAATTTAAAATGGCCATAGCTCAATCAATATGGCTTAAAATCCTTATTATAACCTAATTTTAAAAATGGAATGACCATTCTTCCCATTCTCATGTGACTATAATCATGAGATGGGTACTCTTGGAACAACGATTTGCGCTGCACTTTCTGTCCATCATAAACATTTATGAAAAAATTGTTGATTTTAAATTAGCGATATCTAACTCTTCCAGAATTCGATTTGACCAATTTGTTTCTTGAAATGGGGTGAATTTTCAACAGGATATCAGATATGTAATTATTTTTCTGAAATTATACAAAAAAACTGCAAAAATTACTGGATATCTATTGTCCACGAATTTTTTTTTAATGAAAAAAATTGCAAAACAATTGATTTTAAATCAATGATATCTCCCTCATCTGAACTCCAATTCAACCAAATTTATATTTTGGATTTGGGTATTTTTCTGTAATAAATTCATATTTTCTATTTGTTTTTTCAAATTTTGCACCAAAATTTTTATATCTTATATCCAAACTCGCCGCCCAAAAATTCTTGCAAAAATAGAACAAAAAGTGTTCCCACTCTTTCCATGAAAGTGCTCTAATACCACCTGTAGTATAAATAACCTAAAATTATATAAAAAAATATGAATATGCATGAATAATAACAGAGTTGATGATAAAATATTTAGATCTTTATTAATATCAAAAATATCTTTAAGATAATTTATCTCAATACAAACCAATACTTGACATCCCTCAATGGAGAGTCTCTATACTCTATATAGGCTTCATGCATACAATACCATGGGTCTCTCAATACTAATGGTAATGAATTAAAAAAACTCAATGTTGGACATAAACAAAATAGTTCAATTTCCACCTTAATTTTACATCAAACTTTATATAAAGAAATAAAATTAATTGAAAGTAAAAAAAAACTAATTTACTTTTTAGTATGAGGGGGATATGTAATTCCTTGATTACTTATAAAGTTCAGAGACAAATTTTATGTAAAAAAAAAATAGTAATATATAACTCATTTTATGTTCAAATACATGTAACATTCACCACAAAAATTATACTAGCAATTGTACTAGATGTTTCAAAGGAAACATCATAAGGAATAAATTCGAGAAGAATAACATGAGCATGGACACCTACTAATTCTGCACCTTAAATTACCACTATGTGGAATGAATGAAACATTAAAGCACTTGTTATAGTTTTTAAAATATGCAAATTTTAAGGTTTGCCCCTCCTTGCTATCATCTAATATACTCTCAAATATTTCCATATTACGAGATTATCTCCCCTTGGCCATAGATTTTCACACAACACAATACTAGATTAGAATTTGTATCTTATATCTTTGGAACCCAACAAATATATGTGTATCAACTGGTTTTTAGCATACTACATATGTAATTAGCAAGAGGGGTATCTCATTTGTTCAGATTTGAATCTACATATCCAAGTCCAAATGTGAGGGGGAGCTGGAAATAATCCACCTACATGACTTAGTGGGCTACTAGACAATGCAAAATGAACAAAGTTTGACCTCAAGGATATTCTCTTTCCTAATCTATGCACTCTCAACCTTCAAGTAACGAAATTAAAATAAAGAAATTCAATTTGTAATAGAGTTTCAAGAGAATCAAAGGAATAGTCCCCAACAAGATCCCAAAGTGGTCTCTCACTTTCATAAATTTCCTACTATTCCTCTAGCCATCATGATTAAACCATGCATGAAAATTATGGATAGCTGATACTAAGACCACAACCGAAGGTTTGGGGCCTCCACCCAAGGATGAATACTCTCTTCCTTGAATGGGTTTAATTCTTACAAGATCATGGTATATCCATTGATTTTGACCATCTGCACCAATTGAGAATATGTGGCTCTTATTCACTGGGATTGTTGTATTGATGCTTATTAACCTAGTGAAAATTGTAATGTGCCTCCTTCTACATTTTCCCACTTTCATCGGATTTCGAGGGTGAATATGAGCTAAGGGTCACTATGATAAGACTCAACCTCTTATATGACCTCAAGGAAATAGAGTTGAAAACTTAAGACCTTATTAAGTTCCCTCAAGTATTACAGTATCTCTATGGGTAACCCAACCCCTCTACGTTCCCAACTCCTAATATAAATCACTTTTTCACTCACCTAGAGCCTCATGAAGTCACTCTCCAATCCATGAAAGAGACTATAAACCTCCAGTCGCTCCCATAGGAATCCCTTCTAGTGACTGTGGAATTTGATAGACATTTCTATGCTAAGGAACCTTGATTTTGAGCCAATTTTTCAAGGCTAGGACTCTGCCTCTTCCCAGAACTCAACAAAACTTCAAGAAATTATGGGTTACATAGAAAAAAATCTTAGAAACTAGAAAAAAACCAAGAATTGAGCTGACCCTTCCCAACAGGGATTTAAATTTCATCAAACATGTGGTAAACATGCAACCTACAAGTCATGAATGGATATTTGAACATAATGATATGAAAATTTATCCCATATTAAAAAACAAGGACCAATGCCTTCCCAAAATAGTTTCCATAACACCATTTAGATATTTCATTTATTAACTAAATATCCATGAATGAAAATGTGGTAAGATCCATAAATAGATCTGTCACATAACCATGTTGATAACCAACATATACCCAAATAAATGACAATGATAGAACATCCATTAAAGCCAGAAACAACACATACATTTACTCATCAAAAGCAAGATAAAATTATCTCTTATTAAACATATGCAAAAGGCAACCAAGTCATAGACATCCATGTACCACCCAACCATACATTGGGATGAACCAAATATTTCTCTTAGCCAATCACCCCTATGCCATATTCCAAGCATGGATGTGGGATATCATGGGATAAAACATTCCATAAACAACCAAGGGAATCCATATGTTAAACCAACTCCACCCTCACCATACCGTGATCTCACCTAAACTGGTCCCAAGGTCAGAAAACTAGACTAAGCTTTGATGCCTTAGAATTCCATCACCATCCCTTGAGGAATTTTCCTATCTCCACCCACCTCTTGAGGGCTTCCAGGAGAAAACCATATCCAACCATAGCCCTTTGGATTTCCCTAACACCGCCTCACCAAGATCCAAAACCTTCAGGAAATCCAAAGCTTGACTGAGAAGGAATCCAATCACACCATGGCTATCTGGAGAAGGTAAGGAAAAGCAAGAACCACTATCAAAATCCAAAAAAATACATGCCACCAACAACAAAGAAACAGAATAAAAGGATACATATGCCATGCATTCCAAAACCAACTAGGAAATCATACATGCAACTTGTTACTTACAAGTATTCCTCTTGAAGATACTTGATCCAACTTTTCCTTGGTTTAATTTTCTTTCCTTTTCATTCCTTTGAATTCCTTGTCCTTCCTTTATTTTTTTCTTTCCTTCTCCTCTTGGTACTCTTATCCTCTCTAAGAATAATCCCAAAACTGAACTTACAAAAGGCTAAAAATTGATGCTTTGATGTATTTTTATTCTTGATGCCTATAATTTGTTCATTTTCCTTAATTTCCTTCAATTTACTCCTCACATGCAACTTGTAACCTTTCACCTCCCTTTTCTCTTAATTTCCTTTATTTTCATAAATAAAGTGCCAAAATTTCGTTTTTCCCATTTCAAATCCTTTTCCATTTCCTTTTCCAATTTCCCCTTAGCCATAAACACATCAAGTAACTCCCACTGGGATATTTTCCCAACATTTAGCTTGGAATAAGTGTTCCATGATCTTGGTATTATTTTTCCTTTATTATCTTTATTACATGACTTTTAACCCAGAGCTATTACAGACTCCTACCCCTTAGGGGAACATCATAATTACTATTTTATGACACCTACAACCAACAAAATCATTGAAAAAGAAAAACACACTGCTTATGGAGCTTTATAACTTAGCTCGTTTCAATATGTACAATGAACAAACTGCTCAAAGGAAAAACCATCATGACAATCATGAAAACATGAAAACCATATCACTTACTGGAGATTTAAAACACAACCCAATATGGCATTTAAAATAACAACCACATATAATTATGCACATTTTCTTCAACCAACAAATACTCATACGGACTATGGAGCTTTATAAATCCAACTTAATACGATATTTACAATAATATACACATATATACATATGCAGATTTTCTTCAACCAGTAAATAAGAGGATATGATGCCTACATCCACAACAAGGGAATATAGAGGCTCACACATCCACCAAAAAAGTAATACCAAGATTCACCTCCTTCTTATGAAGTCCATAATCCGCTGCCAAATTCAACCTGATCTAGATTTATGCAGGAACACAACAGAATACAGAAATAACCATAAAAATAGAAATACAGTGGAAATAATGCTTCATTTCATTAATATCAAATCACAGAAATATGCTTACAAACATGATGGAAATAAAATAGCTAGGGTACTGGTAGCGAATCTCTGAGAAGAGATGTGGCAACTACAGACCTCTGAACTATATTACAATGAGGCTCGAGGGCCTATTTATTATGGCGAAACAATGGAGAATTCTAAACGTCCAAAAACCTAACCCTAGGAGATGAAGCGCCAAAAATATGGGCCCCGTTTGGGTAAATTGGTGTTTCAACTTCCCAGGGATGTAACTTTGGCATATTATCTCTATTTTGGGCTTCAAAATGGTTCTGGAAGTTCAGGACCCGAAAAAAAGCTAAAAATAATATGTTTTGAAAAGAAAAAACTAAAAGAGACAATGGTGGGGCCCCAAGTGGAATTGGAGGGTGGTCACCAATATCCACCTGGATCATTCCTCCCCCCTTAGGAGGAAATGGTCCCCATTGCGTTGAGTTCCTCCATGAGATGAGGAAACTTCTGTTGAACTTGGTCCCTGATGAACCACTTGGCTTGGTGTAGGAGTTGGCCAGCTTTGACAACTCGATAATTGGATCCTCTGTCGGTGAGTGTTCTTGATTTGCATGTCCATGATATAGTATATGGTGGCCCAGTCCATGCAGTCTGGTTTTAACTCTTTTGGTGTGAGTTCTTATGCAATGTTACAAGTGTCCAATAGAGGTGGGAAGTAGGTACAAAGGTGGTCTACATTGAATACTGGGTGCATACCAAGGAATGGTGGAATACTGAGCTCGAAGGCATTGTTCCATATAGCGTTGGTGATGGTGTATGGCCCATACTGGAGCAGGCGAATCCCACAGTGGGGTCCAGTGAGGCGCTCCTTCTGCAAATGTAGCCACACTTTTTCGCCCACCTAGAAGTTGTGTGGCACCCAATTTTTATCATGTCGTTGCTTGTACTTAGCATTGGATCTGTCCAATATGTCATGAACCTATTGGCGGATGTGATAAATGAGCTTGATGAAGTTGTTTGCTTTGTAAGCTTCAAACTGGACATGAGCCGAGTTGGCCTGCGTAGCTACAAATGGCATGGCTACGTCAATGGCACATAGAGGCTGGAATCCCAAGCCCACCTAAAAGGGGATGTGACCGGTTGAGTTGTGGAGAGCCTGGTTATAACTGTGTTGTAAATAGGGGAGGCTCTCATCTCATGTGTGTGGCTACTTTGAATTGTACATGCATATAATTTGTAAAATCATCCTGTTGAGAACCTCTGTACGGCCATTAGTTTGGGGATGGAAAGCTGTGGACTTGGTGAGCTTGGTGTCCAACATTGACCAGAGGCTGGACCAAAATATGTTGAGGAACTTGCTATCGTGATCTTATATGATAGACTATGGGATCCCAAAGTGCACCCACACTTGTTCAAATAAGAGTTTAGCAGTGGCTTCTGCTGTGATATTCTTCTTGCAGGCCACCATAATGGCCATCTTTGAGAAACTGTCGATGACCATGAAAAAATAGTCATTTCCATGCTTAGTAGAAGGAGGGCCTGACATGTAATCCATGGAGATGGATTCCCAAGGTCAACTATGGGTAGGTAGCGGAGTATAGAGCCCTTGCTTCTTGATGGTCGGTTTGGCAATGGCGTAAGCAGTGCGGGATCTGATGTACTTCCCGACATACTGTCAAAGGTTTGGCCAATAGAAATACTTCTGTAGTACTGCCACTATTTTCTCGACCCAAAAATTCCCAACGACTCGACTGTAGTGCGCTTTGCATATGATCTTGGCATGCTCACTTGAAGGAACACAAAGGTGTCCCATGTGACATAATAGTGCATCTTGGAGGTAAAAATTTGGAACTTTCATACCCCCAAGAGTGCCTTATATGTGTAGCTGAATTCTGGATCGTTCTTGTAGAGAAGCAGCCAATCAGAATTTTAATGCCCACAAGAGTTGAGGACGGTGGTTATGGCCATGATCGGTGGTCAGCTGAGGCAGTCTACAACATTATTGGTGCTACCCTTCTTGTACTTTATGTTCAAAATAAATTATTGCAGATATGTGGATTAATTTTGATGGCAATCGTTCTATAACTTCCCTTCTGTCTGTATGAACTGCAGGGGTCGGTGGTCTGTGTGGATGATTTCTCCTTCCCCAAAATGTAATGCTTCCATTTTCGACAAGCCGGCACAATGGAATACATTTCTTTTTCACAAGTGGGATATTTTCGAACTGTGTCATAAAATGTCTCACTATGATATGCCACTGGATGCCCCTGTTGAGTAAGAACTGCCCCAATAGCATAGTCAGAGGCATCTGTTTTGATCTCAAATGGTTGTTGCAAGTCTAGTAATGTGAGCACTGGAGCAGAACAGAGGCGATGTTTCAATTCTATGAACACCTTCTGTTGAGATTCCAACCAACATAATTTTTCTTTTGCTCCTCCCTTGCTGACTCGACTCAAGGACCAAGTGATATGAGAGAATCCCAACACGAACCTGCGGTAGAAATTAGCAAGACCCAGAAAGCTGTGAAGCTCTGTTAGGGTGGTTGGTGCTGGCCAATCCCGGATGACTTGGATATTGGATGGATCCACATGCACCCCCCTTTCATCAATAATGTATCCCATATATTGAACCTGGGTCATGCCAAAAGTTCACTTCTCCAAATTGGCACACAACTTGTGTTGTCGCAGCATTTGGAGGACTTCTCAAATGTGGTGGAGGTGCTCTTCCCAAATCTAACTGAAGATAAGAATGTCATCCAGGTATACCATTACAAATGAGTTGGTGAATGGATGCAAGATGTCGTCCATCAACCTCATGAAGGTCGTGGGAGAATTTGTCAATCCGAAAGGCATGGCGAGCCATTCTAAAATTCCCTCCTTGGCTTTGAAGGCAGTCTTCCACACATCAGAGGGTTTGATTGGCACCTTGTGATACCCAGACTTCAATTCGATCTTGCTGAAATATTTTTCCCCTTTGATTTGGTCCAGAAGGTCATCAATCTGTGGGAACAGGTACCTATTCCATACAGTGATCTTGTTTAGCGCCCGATAATCAATACAGAGTCTCCAAGTCCCATCCTTCTTCTGTACCAACACGATCGGACTCCCACAGGGTGATGAACTTCGCCGGATATGATCTTTCTGTAGTAGCTCCTGAATCTACCTCTTGATTTCATCATTCTCGAGAATAGAGCGCCTATATATAGGTCCATTGGGTAGCGGCACACCTGGGGTTAGGTCAATGGGGTGCTTGACCTAACAGTGTAGAGGCACCCCTGTGGGTGAGGTGAATATGTCCCCGCACTCCTCCACAACCTTGTCCATTTGTTGTTGTTGTGCAGAGGAGCCATGTCTGGAGGTCGTGGCCACAGTATTCTTCTTTCCCTGGGGGCAGATGATCAAGAAAAAAAATTTCCTGGTTTGGGAAATGAGCTTATTGCATTTTTTTATAGTAACCAAAGAGATAGTGGGAGGCGGTGGTACCTCTGGTATCCTCTATAGTTTATTTCCCAAGGTAACAATAATAGCGCGAGGCCGGGACTCATACACAACATGTCACCTCCACAAGTATGGTTGGCCTAATAGTACATCAGAAACATCAATAGGAGAAATGTCACATAATACCTCATCCGTGAAGGGCTTGATGCTATAGGGAAGGCGACACTGCTGGCTGACGCGGAGATCTCATCCTTGGTGAAGCCACCTGATGGGGTATTGTTTTGGGTGTGCTGTGGTTGGCAAGCCCAACCACTTCATCACATCTAATGAAATGAGGTTCTTTTGGCTCCCATTGTCGAAAATGAACCGTAGCGGGGAACCCTTTACCTGCATATGGGAGTGGAAGAGATGCTCTGCCTCCTCCGGATCTTCTGGTTCCTCCATCTAGATCTTCGTACTTGCAACAGTGGCATTGTGCTCTGCATCAGTAATCTTCTTCCCTATGTCATTCACCTTATCAGGTTCTTACTCAAAGTCAGAGCATGCATCTGATTCAGAAGCCCTCATCTCGGCCACCAGCGACTGCTTGGCTCGACACTCACTTGTGTTGTGAGTGGAGCTCTTTGGAACTCACACTACTTTCCCGTGTCCTTCTTTGGCTTCGCGGTGTTGTTCTTTGCTTATGTCTTTGGAAATTTTTCTTGGGCTACCATGCCTTGGCTTTGACCTTTTTTCTGCGGTTTGTGGGCACCTTTCCCTTGCTTTTGATTCGCAGATCCAAAGTCTTGATTCTTCTGTTTGAATTTCTTCTCAATCTTGGCAGCATACCGGTATGCCGTACCAAGCAAGGAGATATCGAGGAACTCCATTTCCTCCTGAATGTATCTGTGTAGAAAACCACGATACTTTAGCACCAAATTTTTCTCTGAATATTTGATACCCAACTTTGTGCCTAAGGCATGGAACAAATTCATCAGCTCATGCACATCTTCATCCCTTTTTTGCCGCAGTGTGGTCCATTGTATGTACTTTAGCTCATAGCTCCCCATGAGATAGTATTGTTCCTTGATGGCATTTCAGAAATAATTCCAAGTGGGTACGACTGAGAACAGAGAGGGTTCTGTCTCGTCCGTTTTCTCACAGTAGGTTTCCACCAGTCCTTGACATGGGGGGTAGCTTTGAGGAGTGCAAAAATAATCTTCTCGTGGTTGGAAAAATCATGAACCGAGAAATATCTTTCTAATAGATTCAACCATCTATCTACGACATCTGCATCTATTTCACCCTCAAATATGGGAATGCCAAATTTTACTTCTACCTTAAAGGGAGTCGTGCCTCTAGAGTGGGTGCTCGATGCAGATGCGCCGCCGGTGGGAAGTCGTTGAAGGATCTAGGAAAATTTATCCATCATCGCATTCCTTTTTTTTTCGAGGGCCTCCTCGAGCAATATTTTGATAATATCTCCTGCTCCCTCATATTTCTTTTCATCCCCCATGGGTGTCCGTCAGGGTTTGTGAGTCTGATCTTGCAAAATTTCCACCAGATCAAGCCCTATCTCCTTATACCCCGACCTCGTTGGGGACATGCAAATAAGGATTGAGAAAAATTAGACCGCTCTGATACCACTAATCCAAATTTATGTAGGAATGCAACAGAATACAGAAATAACCATAAACATAGAAATACAGCAGAAATAAGGCTTCATTTCATTAATATCAAATCACAAAAATATGCTTACAAACATGATGGAAATAAAATAGCTAGGGTGCTGGTAGCAAATCCTTGAGAAGAGGTGTGGCGACTACAGACCTCTGAACTATATTAAAATGAGGCTCGAGGGCCTATTTATTATGGAGAAACAATGGATAATTCT
>JAXQQM020060966.1:0-48710 GCA_034641835.2 Pinus albicaulis | reverse complement strand
AAAAAAAAAAAAAAATTGTATAAGCCTGAAAACCAATCACTGATTGGCAGTCTTATACAGAAAATATTGGGTGAAAATCAGGAACACCTGACACCCTATATTTTCCAAAAAAAAAATATCTCTTTCATTTCACAAGTTTTGTGACCACCCACTCCATTTCATTCCACTTCATTTCACTCCACTTCATTCCATTTCACTTCATTTTTCATTCCATTTCACCAATAAAATTCTTTTTCATGACCATTTCCATCTAGTCGTTTGTCATCCGTTCATTTCCACTCACCCAAATAATAGTTGTGTCAGTTTCCGTAGCTGACATCTGTTTCCGCAGCTGACACCAGTTTCCGCAGCCAGAAACAGATTCCACAGCTACCACTCTGTTTTTCAAAAGAATGTACAGCCAGATGTTATTTCCATAATCATGAAATAAAATGCAGGTATGAGGACCAATTATGAAGACATGGAGCATTCAAGATATCAATGAGGAACAACTAATTGAAGACCAAGGAAAAATGGCAAAGATTCCAAGGTATGAGTAAAAATTCATTTCAAATGGAATTTAAAACACATTTTTATATAGTTATAAACCATAAGCTCCATCCATTATGTGCAATGATTATATTGACAAACTCCGTAATCACTCCATGATCTCTGTACAATCCTCCCACAATCCTCGCATTCATTCTCAAACGGTCCCATAATTAAACCTCCGATATTCACTCATACTCCGATATTCCACCTGTGACAATGAGACGTAGTTGATTTGACTACGGCTTCTTTCAGCCACATAAAATCCATAGCCGTTTTTTAAACGTGCTTACATTTATTTTGCAGCCACCAAATTTCAAACACTTCCGGATGTGTTATACTCTTCCTATTGTTCTATTAATCTCACAGTCATATCTCTGCCGTGCTCACGTAACCCTTCTCTGTTCCGCTTCACTCTCTGTTACGCTACAATCTGTATACCCACTCTCTGATATCTACCTACAGTCATCGTGCTCATTTATGTTCATTCAGCCGTCCTACTTCCATTGAACCCTCCTCACGCAGGCAAGTTTTTAAAGAGTAGAAAGAAGGATGGGTAAATTGTTGAGAGCAGAACCAGAGGGACCTAAATTCATGGAAGGATATCTGCAAGTCAGGGATATATTGAAGAAGGAAAAGTGGCTGCGGTTTATCCAAAAGTTTAGAGGCTACCATAAAGAGGTGACAAAAGCGTTTGCAAGGTCTTTCAATGGCCTGGAGGTAGAGATTGGAGACCTTAAGTTTACGGTGAATGAGGCATCTATAACATCTGCCACAGAACTTCTTCAAGAGGGTGAACGATGGTTTAAGAAAAAAATCATTAGTGATGAAGCTTGGAGAGTAATTCTACATAACCCAGGTATGGACATAACTATTTTTAAAAGAGGAATTCATGTTCATGCTTTAAAAGAGGAATGGGCTACTTTGCTGCTAGTTGTTCAAAAATTCATCACCTGTGAAGGCCGTTTTGGGTCCATGTATATGTACCATACCAGATTTCTGATGAATTTTCTAGATAATCAAACTCTCAATCTCCCATATTTTCTATTAAATAGTTTGAAGAAGATGTCTGTGACTGTTCAGAAGCATTTAGGGGATGTAGAACCACATCTATATCACCATGGTCTTGTAAAAATTTTGATTGAAAAAGAGTTAAAGGAGAAGAAGGACACATGGGAACAATTTTTGATTAGAAATTTCTTTGAGGAACCTCAAGAAATTCCTGAAGGTAGCACATCAAGAAGGAGCAGGAGAAAAAGAACAAATGATGAAACTCAAAGTACTCCTACTACTACAATTGAAAGAACTAGTAGGGAAGAGAGACTGTCAAAAAGGAAGAAGAAAGAAACCAAGGGTAAAAAGCCAATAACATCAAAAGAGAGAAAAAGTATTGAGCCTATACATCAAACCCCTTCTTCCGAAGAAGAAGATCATCAAGTGTTATCTGAAAGATTGGTTCATCTTCAAGAACAATTATCCATAGCCAAGAAGAAAGAGAAAGAAAAACAAAAGCAAAAAGACAGTGGTCCACAGTGTGTGAGAAGAAGTTCCAGGCTTAAGGGGAAGTTGAGGAAAACGCAAACGAAGGGACCTCATTTTATTGATTTGGGAGAAGAAACATCTAAACAATCCCCAGCTGACTATAGTCCATCTCACTCTCAGTCAGTCAGTGAACCTGGTTCATTTCATTCTCAGTCAGACATTGAACATAGTCCATCCCATTCTCAGCCAGATGTTGATGTGAGCCCTTCTCAGCCAGATTTTGAGGACAACTCTCCTTCACGGCATTTTGGGGACAGCCAAATAAAAATGACACTTGATATAGACCTGAAGCAGCAAGAAGTATATGATTATATAGAATCTTTAGAAAAAGCAGCTACAGGTCCCAGTACTTCGTCCATTCAGCCTCACATAGTACAAAATGATCTATTCCAATCACTGAAACAAGAAGTCTTTGAGCTAGAGCTTTTAAATAAACACATTAAAAATGAAAATGAAGCATTGAAGGAACAAAGAAAATTGGACAAAATCATTCATGATAATACCATGCTACATCTAGGAATATGGTAGAAGAATAACAGGAAATTGAAAAAGAAATGCCAGAAGTTAAGCAGAGCACTGGTTAATATCAAATTTAGATGCTTAATGAAGAAGCCCAGAATGTTAGTAGCACCAAGGAAGAGGAGGAGAGGGCTGGATGTACTGGCTGAAGTGTCAAGGCATATGAACTAAAGAAGGATTATCAAAATTTTGGTTGCATGAGGACATGCAACACCTTCACAGTGGGGGTATGTTGAGTCTCAAATCTGCATATTTCTTATACATCTTCCTAGACCTTTTTCATTCACCTGAACCTTCCAAGTTGTCAATATCATTGTATATTAATTGCAAAAGAGCATCTAAAATGGTTTTTAACTATATTTTGTGTCTGCTGTTTGATTTATATTTTTGCTCATTTAGCTGCGGAATCTTGCCACTTTCCGCAGCTGCTGCAACTTTCCGCAACCATTTTGTGAAAGTCTATACTACAAAATCTCCAAAATAGTTTGCCATGGGCAAGTCAAAATGATGTGTGGGACATGGATCGCGGTCCTATTGGCTCGAGCAAATTCAATTTAAGTGAGGTTGTGCTTCAAAGGTGTTAAGTCAATCTGTAGGAGTCTCCACGTGAAAAAAAAAAGATTTGTTCATTTTCACGCATGGTGATGTGACACCGCTTTCTAACTTACCCGAGAACACAACACTCGTACACGGCCTACAAGCCACTCCAACATTCACTTCTCATAGATTTACTCAACGGCCATGATCCTAGACTAAGGACGCATGGTTTAGGCAGTTTTCTAATAAGATAAACTTAAGGGAATTAGTTATATTTCCTCGTTATAAATAATGTGTTTCTGCACACGCATATAGATTAGTTCCCATTGGCCTCCGCATAGCTCAGAATGTAATCATCGCCGCAATATCATCCTCAGCAGGACGTGATTTTAATATATAAGAAGACTCTGTTTCCAAGCATAATTCGTACTTGAAGTCTGTTGCCAAGGCTGGTGTAGAGGGCCCCTGCACACGCCGAGGTTTTGTGCATTATTGTATAGTTCTTGTTTTATTTCTTTAAGCTCATTGTGCCATAAGTCATTCATGTGTTTATACATTACATCTTTCATGGTATTTATGCTTCATTTCTGTTGATAATCTTTCATGCTTTACATCTTACTTCTGTCCATAATATTTCATGTTTTATGTTGTTGTTAACTGATCAGTGTTCCTGTTTCAGATTACAAATAGGCAGCCCGGGCATTTGCATAATCTTTTGACTAATGACATGGAATTAATATTGTTCTGCTGCTAATTTACTTTTCTTAGTTTCTGTTTAATTTCAGTACTGCTTTGTTTATTTCAGTCTTGCTCATTTGCTTCAGTAGTTATATTTAGATATATACGTAGCCATGTCATTTTCCGCTACTCGCGGTCTTGTGTTTAACCGATGGGTGAGGATTGAAAGAATGTGTAGTTTGATATTAGCTACTTTCTTCTGCAGTTATATTAATAATATGATATTTCAGTTATTTCCTCGCAAAGCCACGGGGCTCGAGTGATGGTGAGATTGAAGCATGAGTTCTTCGCTAGCTAGATATAGCCTTTCAATTTTTCATGTCATTTCGCTTACCTCTCGAAAGCCACGGCCGATCGATGGTGAGGGATTGAGCATGAGTGCGTATTGATATTAGCTTTCCAAATTAGATATCAGATTGTTCAAGCTATTTATAAATCTCTACCGTCGAACTAATTTACAGATCGACATGTTGATGTAATTTGATTTAGATTTATTTTGTTGCAATTCTTGGATTTCTTTAAGCATAGTTTCTTTTGTGTTTAGACAACAGCAAGGATAGTTTGGTTTTCATGCTCAATAGTTCACTGTTTGATTTATTAGGCTAGCAGCACATTTTCATTTCCTTTCAAGTTTTGTCATTGTATGTTTCAAATTCCTTTTGAAGTTTAAAGTTGGTAAATCATTATAAATGATATCATTGCCTTGAACAATCATAACCATACTTGTTTTTATTTTAGAATTTCCATCTCACATTAGAAAACCAAAAACGACAAAAAGGTAAGAAATAGGTTATCTTGCACATATAGTGCGCCACACTTCATCAGCTTACGAATCCCGGATTGATAAATTAATGTAGCAATTTAGGACACACTAAATTGACCAAGTAAGCACTTGCTACATCAGCTTACTTGGTCAATTTAGTGTGTCCTAAATTGCTACATTAATTTATCAATCCGGGATTCGTAAGCTGATGAAGTGTGGCGCACTATATGTGCAAGATAACCTATTTCTTGTCTTTTCGTTTTTGGTTTTCTAATGTGAGATGGAAATTCTAAAATAAAAACAAGTATGGTTATGATTGTTCAAGGCAATGATATCCTTTATAATGATTTACCAACTTCAAACTTCAAAAGGAATTCGAAACATACAATGACAAAACTTGAAAGGAAATGAAAGTGTGCTGCTAGCCTAATAAATCAAACAGTGAACTATTGAGCATGAAAACCAAACTATCTTTGCTGCTGTCTAAACACAAAAGAAACTATGCTTAAAGAAATCCAAGAATTGCAACAAAGTAAATCTAAATCAAATTACATCAACTTATATTCTGATCCCTCGCCATTAGTCCAGCTATGGCTTTCGGAGGTAACCATAAACAACTTGAGCAATCTGATATCTAATTTGCAGAAAGTAAACTAATATCAAACCACACACTCATACTTCAATCCCTCACCATCAGTCCAGCTGTGGCTTTCGGAGGTAACTGAAAATGACATGAGCAATTTAATATATCTAACTTGCAGAAAGTAAACTAATATCAAACTACACACTCATACTTCAATCCCTCACCATCAGTCCAGCTGTGGCTTTCGGAGGTAACTGAAAATGACATGAGCAATTTAATATATCTAATTTGCAGAAAATAAACTAATATCAAACTACACACTCATACTTCAATCCCTCACCATCAGTCCAGCTGTGGCTTTCGGAGGTAACTAAAAATGACATGAGCAATTTAATATATCTAAATCTAACTATGGAAACAAATGTGCAAGACTGAAATAAACAAAGCAGTACTGGAATTAAACAAAAACTAAGAAAAATAAATTAGCAACAGAACAATATTGATTCCATGTCATTAGTCAAAAGATATGCAAATGCCCGGGCTGCCTATTTGTAATCTGAAACAAGAACACTGATCAGTTAACAACAACATAAAACATGAAAGATTATGGACAGAAGTAAAATGTAAAGCATGAAAGATTATGAACAGAGATGAAGCATAAATACCATGAAAGATGCAATGTATAAACACATGAATGATTATGGCACAATGAATTTAAAGAAACGAAACAAGAAACTATACAATAATGCACAAAACCTCAGCGTGTGCAGGGGCCCTCTGCACCAGCCTCGGGCAACAGCCTTCAAATACGAATTACGCTTGGAAACAGAGTCTTCTTATATATTAAAATGCAGTCATAACAGAGAGATGATATTACGGCACAGTGGCAACGTAATTACATTACAGAGCTATCTGGAGGCTTGGAGGCTAATCTACTATGCGTATGCAAATGCATTATTTATAACTGAAGGTGATATAACTGATTCCCTAAATTTTATGCTGATAGAAAACACGTAAACCATTACGTCCAGAGATCTAGGATCATGGCCGTGCTGAGGAGTAAATCTATGAAGAGTGGATGTTGGATTCGGCTTATGGAGCCGTGTACAGGTGTTGATGTGTCTCCCGTAACTCAGAAACGGCCATACAAATCTTCACGTGCTGAGAAACAAAGTCCTGTCACCGTGGGACTCTACGGTTGAATTCCACTTGGCCACCTTTGACCGCAGCCTCCTTAGGTGAATTTTCCCGAGCCAATAGGACACGATCCATGTCCACATCATTTCTGACTTGCCCATGTGGCTCGTTTTACCTGAAGACACCTGTAACATAGACTTTCACAAAATGGTTGCGGAAAGTTGCAGCAGCTGCGGAAAGTGGCAAGATTCCGCAGCTAAATGAGCAAAAATCTAAATCAAATAGCAGACACAAAATATAGTTAAAAACCATTTTAGATGCTCTTTTGCAATTAATATACAATGATATTGACAACTTGGAAGGTTCAGGTGAATGAAAAAGGTCTAGAATGGTGTATAGGAAAGATGCAGATTTTAGACTCAACAACACCGTTGGAAATCTCTCACCGAGCCCTCAAATGGGTATCTGTTAGTTTTTAGTTATTTGATACTTCACCAGGACACATTTTTCCCTTGAAGCGCCACTTCACCCTTCCTCAAAATCGAATTTCTTCACTTGCACCACTCATACCGGGGGCACCATGTTGCCTCCATACTTTTCCATGCTCATGTTGACTTTCGTCATGCCTTCATGCTCCCCATTGGACCCTTTTCCTGTCTGGAAGCACCATCGAGTCACCCTTGTTTAGAGCATCCAAGTTGAGTCATCAATTCTTTCATGGAGTTTATCCCGAGTTCCTTCGCACCCCACTATATTCCTCCATCATTCATTTCTTGGTTTCTCTCTCGTGTCGCTCATTTTGGCCTTCAGTCCCACTGTCCCCTATCCCCCATGATATTGTGTCAGTCGCTGCCAGGTCATCCATGTTGTTTATGCTCTAACAAGGGAAGTCGTTCATTCGCTACTCATTTCCCCCCATTTCATCATCATCATTGGTGTCAGTCTGTCAGTCGCTCTACTATTTTCCCTTGTGCCTTAGGTGAGGATCCCTTATTACCTCACCTATGGCAGACCTCCTTCTGTCGACATCAGCTCATTCATTCCAGAAGATAGGTCTAGAGGGCGGTGTACCTTGGTTCCAGCTTCCACTTTTGTTCGATACCTCGGATCAGATAGAGGGACTCCTTATTTCCCTTTGACTTGATTGCTTCTCAACTCCAACTCCTTTCAGCATGATCGAGATCCGTATACTTGATGGTTCAGTGATGGAGCAGTTGACATCGATGATTCCCGAGTGTGTGTGAGATGTCTTAGTCCTCATGAGGGGGTGGCCTATAGGTAGCCCCCCACACACTTGGATGACATCTTCATTACAGCCTTCGATGCAGCTCCATACATTTGATGATGTTGGCCTCAGCTGCTTGCAATGCCCTTTTGTTTGCATGTATCATTCAGATTTCTAGAGCCCTTTCTTGTTTTCAGGGGCATCAAGGTTGTATTTATATCTCATGTACTCATATATTATTGTACAAGTTCTGGCTGTTATCCCAGGCACAATATTTATGTGGGATTCATTATCGTGTTATTTATCTAGCTCATGTTTAGGCCAACATATGCTTTATTATTGCGTTCCATGGTTTTCCGGGCGCCTTATTGTTTGTACTATTGCCTCAGCGGGCATAGGTATGCCTCCCCCGCCGCCTATAGTAGGTACTCACCCATCAAAAAGACTTGTCACACCTGCAAGTCACCTCCTCAGGGTCTAGTTCTTTCAACACTTTGGTTTACCTTATAATTCTCTCTCTTTGACTTCCCCTTCAATGTCTAGTGATTGAGTTCTTACAACGTACTTCGGTCATACGATTAGCTCCTAACGCTCGCACGCTGGTGGGCAATCTGTTACACCATTTTTTGGTCATCTAACCTATTATCATTAGATGGACCCAAGTACATCATGTAAGACCAATTTTACCCCAAGTAAAATTGATTTCACTATGAAAATAACTTAGTAAATCACCTTTATTGAGTTGTTTATGGTCTAAACAGGAAACCCCATAAGAAAATATTAAATAAATATATATTTGTTTGATTTTCCTCAAGAAATAATTAGTTAAACAATAGTTTAATTAATATTTCTGGTTATATTTAACCCAAAACAAAGAAATTAATTAGATAAATCATTATTTATCTTATTATTTTCTAAAGAATAATTGTTTAAATCTTATTTAAATAATATTCTTTGTTAAATATGACTAATTCACCCTTAAATAATTAAATAAATCATTATTTATTTGATTATTATTCAACCATATCCTTAAAATGATAAATAAATCATTTATTTATTTATTATTACTTAATCACATCCTTAAAATGATAAATAAATCATTTATTTATTTATTATTTACAAATAAGGGGATTTGACTCAAGTCAAATTCCTTTTCCTCCAACAAATATAATAAAATATTCCACAAAAGTTGGATCTAGATTTGGTTAATAATATTTTAATTATGCACCAATCTCTAGACTAACTCAATATTTTTTTATAAATAGAAGGGTTTTCCCATTCATTTGTCACCTTTTGTTGCCTAAAGATCACTCTGGATCTCAACTCTTGGTCTGGCTATTGATCCATTATCATAGCCATATTTTTCCATTTTTGTCTGGGTTTTCTACACCATCAAGAGAGAGGAATTCTAAATCTGAAGTGCTGAGGACTTACAAGAACCCTTCCCGTTGAGGAGAACAGGGAACACCCTCTTTTGTTTTCCTCCCAGGTGCCCATTAAAAATTTCATTGGATATATTCTTGTCTTTTCTATTGGATCTATGGAGTAAATCTTATTTCTCTACTGTTTAATGTCTTCTAATGCATAGATCTACATTTTTGCAGCATTTGTCTTGATCACCTAACTGCAGATCTGAAGATATTAGCAGTCATTTCTACTGTTAGGGTTGTTTTTTGTGCGTAGCTAAAGTGGTATTTTTTCATACACCTCGAATCAAGATTCATACTAACACCAAGAACCATGGGTTTGAAGAAGGCCTTGGAAAGATAAAGAGAGCAAGAGTCTGCCTTGGCAGAGCAGCTCCCTCTAAGTGAGTTGCTTTTCATGGAGATAGAATATCATCAGGAGCCTTGGTTAGGAAGAGCAAACATACACTTGGAGGCTAAATTGTAGAAGGCCAATAAGGATCTTGATCTCCAAAGGAAGATGACCAAGCATTATGCCCAGAGAAACCAAGTTGCAAGGGCTAAGCTAAAAAAGGACCATGCCAAAATACAAACACTCAAAGAGGAAAAAGACCAAGAAAACCTTGGAATCTTGACTGAAGCTTCTCCACAGTCCTCTCAAACCCCATAAGGAAGGTATTCACCAATTTTGGGAAAATTTTGACAATTTTTGGTTTTTTGCAAATTTTGAGGCCTCTAAGCGCAGCACCCTTTGCGCTACGTTTTCATCTCAAACATCCTCATGAGGAAAAATTTTCATTTTTGGAATCCTTGGCTCAAGTATGATATGCTCACCAAATTTCAGAGCATTTGGATCATTTTTGGTCCCTCAAAAGGCTAAAAAACACCTCATTTTTCACCTTTCTGCCTCATTTACAAGCTTGGCGCTACGCTTAGAGCAGCTTTGGTAAATTTAGTTTTTGGACATATTAATGGAGCCTAATCAGAAAACCAAGGGAAGTTCTAGAAAGTAGACTTAGCAAGCTTTCCAATGGGCCATCACGAAGCAAATTCCTACATCGCGAAGAGCATAAAAATTTGGTTGTAATTGGACCTAGTTTTCTTGTGCGTGCTACGCCTTCATACTTCACTGTTGTGCCTATAATGTGCAAAAGTTAACAAAAGACACTCATTTGTGGAAAAATGATATTTTAGTGTTTTTTTGGAGCAAATCACTCCAAAGTTAGGTTCTAGGAGTTATTTTTTCATTTATTTCATGATATATTTTATGTCTTGGGCCTTGCATGGTCTCTTAGACATAAATGACATTTATGGGTGTTTTTTGACATTTTCAAGCCCTACGTAGGTTTTTTGCCCTCCTTTGCTAGATAAATAGAGCATGAGGGTCTTATTGTAAAATTTTGGCATTTTATGATTCTTCGAAGAAATACATAATTTTTGGAAATTGAAGAGAAATTGGTGGTGTGGAATTTGTGGACGGCTTGTTTTGATTGATGATGGAGAATGCTTGCTTGCAAGATCCCTGAGCTTAGTTAATGGTGATGTGATTCTATTCAGTTCTTGTTTCCTTATGTATCATTGTGTTTCATCCTTCTATATTGCAGTATAACAAAGGTTTTAGACTAAGAAATGTTCTTCAAAGGCACCTTAGCTATGTTTGTTCTTCATTGCCTCTATTTTTTCCTCTGCTAGGTCAGTTTAGAGAATTCTTAGTTGCTCTATAGACCCACCCAAGCTTGTTTATCTTATGAATGATTCAATATAGTAGATATCAAAGATGTTTTTATGGTTAGCCCTACTTGTTTGATGTCACTAAAACATTGTTCTTGAGATATTTCTCTGAAGTACCACTAATTAGGTTTTTCCAAAGAGGATATGTTTCGATCATACCCTTTGTCCATTCTTGAAAAAGTTGTTTTTGAGATCTTTATGAATATGATCAATGATGTTTAGGAGTTCCCTCTTCTTTGATTAAAGTTATAGAATTATCTTAAATGTTTTATAACCTTGAAGGTGAAATCACTAGAAGTTAAATAAGTTTCTTTCCTTCTATATTTCATTGGATTGTTTACCTTAAATTCTTATTTACTTGAGTTTAATCAAAGATTTATTGGCTTTCCCTGTCTTATGATTACTTCTTTATGTTAAATATCGTTGAAGGCCCTTCTTGTTAAAGTATTTGACAAAGGATTCTTAACTGCCCTTTGCCCTACTTTGTTCACAAAATTGATGTTCATTCCATCTCACACAAACCTTGAAATTCCATTTGACCATGCTATATTTTCCCTGTGATGCACCCAGATCAATTGTTGAACTCTCCATGACTTTTTATTGACTCCATAGCCCAATGACTCGAAAATTTCCTCACTCCGTATATTCTACTTGATCATCTACCCAACCAAAACAAACAAACAAACCCTAAACTTAACAACTAGCCTAAAATAAAACACTAAAAGCAAACAAGTTCACATCCTTTTCACATAATATAGAGAGCCCTCTCTGAGTCCAGGAAGGCTAGGTCGTAGGACTCCAAAGACTGGTATGATGTTACCCCTATTATTTTTTTCTCACCAATCTAACAAATTACGGGGACCTAACATAATGGAAATCACAGTGGGACACATGAGTACATAGTAGCCTGAATACCTCTTACAGACTCACAGACCCTCAGTTGAACTTAGAAAGTCCAGTGTTAGCCAAAAGAAGAATCTAATTATCTCACCATCCTATAAAAATGATGACTCGACTAGAGGACACTTATGGAAACCTTAAGGCTACATAAAGGAACTCAAAAAACCTCAAAACATTCTCTAGATTGGTTTTTTTCAGTTATTGGTGGTGGACCATAAATACATATTCTCAAAATAATAAAAAACATCCACCTGAAGAATCCACTAGCCTCCAGTAGGCCTTCTAGCTTTACTAGTCTTCATAGACTTCCCTAGGATTATGTCAAATCAGCCCTGAGAAGTTTAGAGGCCTAGTCACACGTTGTGTGAGTTTAGCACACACTAAGAGAGTTCAGCCTTCCAAAAATAGTTATAAACTTTCAGCCTCTCTCAAATTTGGGTTTGAAATCTGGCTTCACAAAGGATCAGTACCAGATCTCACCCAGACCCAAACCCTCCTACTATAGTTGATGACCCTAAAAATATTTTGTGGCAAACTTCTAGAACTGAAAATTCAACTGCTGTTAGGACCATTCATCGAGCAAGATCTATCCCTAAACATCTTACAACCTTGCAAGATCCCCAGATTGACTTACATCCTACAAATAACCTTTTCAAAACCAAGTCACAAATTGGGATTAACTAGACTGGCTTTGAGCCCATAGATTTGCAGCAGAGTTTTAGTAGAGAAGCCTCTCCTTCCACTCCTCCCGACTTTTAGCTTCTCCATCACTTTGGCTCTTTTTATCCCAAGTCTACTCAAAATCATTTTGCTGGTCCAAGTACCTCCACCACCCCCATCCACACATCCATTGTGCAAACCACTCCATTTCATCCTCCACCTCCTCTCACAAACCCTCCCCTTGTAAATCCTCCTTGGATTCCATTCCCTCCCATCATGGCAGCATGGTATGCTCCCTTGGTGCTGCCACAACCTTTGTTACCTTTGCCAAATGACTGCCAATCTAAAATCCCTCACTTTACCGGAGCTGAATCTACCACTGCCCAACAACATGTCGATAGGATGAATGATGCCTTTGACTACATGGAATTAGAAGAGGATAAGAGGAGACGATCAAAATGAGGATTTTTGCCCAAAGCCTAGGAGGAGAAGCCAAGAAATGGTTCAAAATATTGAATCCTAACAGCATACATGATCTCCCTTCCCTTTACCATACATTCATAAACAAGTGGGAAATCAAGAAAAACCCTCTCCAAATCCTTTCAGAATATACCAACCTTAAGAGAAATGTCGGGGAAAGTGTCCAAGACTATTGCACCAGGTTCAATATTATTTACAATGCCCTCCCAACAAACATGAAACCCCCACAAGGCTTATCTTTAGAAAAAATTCCAGAAGGTTTTGATCCCAACATGGCCTATCAATTAAGAGAGAGAGATCCCCTAACTTTAGAGGACATGCAAAGGGGAGTTGTGAATGTAGAGGCCAACTTGATTGAAAAAAGGGCTATGATGAGGTCGGAAAAGAGATTCACTTACAAAGATGAAACTATCGCCTCAACCTCCTCATCTAATGCCAAGATTGAAAATTTAGTGAGGGTAATGGAAATAATGATGGAAATAATAAACTTGAGTGAAAGAATACCTTCTAAGGAAAACCAAGCAAATCCCCAAAACAGAAATAGGAATCCAAACTTCAAAAGAGACCCTCCCAAAAACAGACAAAGAGACAATGACCAACAAATAAGGCCCCCTTTCCAAGACAATTATGTAGATGAAGAGGGAAGAGAGACTGAAGAACCTAAAGAAAATCATGTAAACTTGATATGTTATGATAATGAGGGTGAAGTTTTTCTCACTGAAGAAGAACAAGGTTTCTTTTCCTCAGATCAGAATGAAACAAACTATGAGGATTCTGAAGACTACCAATTAGGATTTGAAAATGCCATAATGGAGGTCCATAGGCAATATGACCTTAGGAGAAAAAATAACCAAGAAAACCCCAAGAAAAAAAAAGTAGACCCTGTTGTTAGGAAGAAACCTGAAAATACTCCTAAGAGGACAACAAACAGTACCAACACCATGGCTAAAAAATTGATCCAAGCATATACAAAACTAGCCAACCAAGTGGTGACACAAGTTGCCCTAGTACATCTACTAGTGGCCCTGAGAAAACTATTTTGTCCAAAGTCCCAAATCAGAATCAGCAAACTAAACTTGTAGAAAAAATTATGTTCGATAAAACTGATGCAAATATGCCCAAAACACAAGTACCTTTCAGTTTTGAGGGAGATATTTCTAAAATCAAGATAACCATACCTCTCACTGAACTGATAACCCAAGATATGTACAGGTCCCAAGTTTTGAAATTTTTTAACATGGAAAATGATACCAACTCTCTAAACTTGACAGATGACAAACCAAAGCTGTTTTTTGGACCTGAAGTAGAGGGAAAATACCAAGAAAGAGCTATTCCCCATTTCTATGTTAGCTTAAACATACATGACAAAATCTTACATAATGTCATTCTAGACTCTGGTGCCTCCCAAAACCTCATGCAAAAGGTAGTGATGGAGATATTAGGCCTAGAAATAACCAAACCTTACAAAGACCTGTATTCTTTCAATTCAAGCAGGGTCAAGTGATTGGGTCTAATCAAGGATATATGTGTCAATCAGGCACAAATCCCTGCTAAGGGCCTGGTCATGGACATATTAGTGGCTGACACTCCCCTCAAGTATGGCATGCTTTTATCTAGATCACGGGGAGCCAAACTTTAGGGGAACCTCCAACTTGACATGTCATATGCTACCATCCCTGTTTTTAATCAAACAAGGAGATTATACCGAGAATCACACATGAATTTTATGGTTAGAAGCCAAGAAAGGCTAAACAACACACCTCTTTATTCCATCCATTCGGCTCTTTCATTCATTTTATATAATGAAGAAGACATTGATGAATAGCTAAATGAGGTTGGGACAAATCCAGACATACCACAACAGTCAAACTAGGCACTGCATGAAGAACTCAAGAGCCCAAACTCTAGCAACCTGGAACAACAACATAATGGCAGAGCTGAACTTAATTTTCTGCAATCTGAAAATAAAATTGCAGTACCAAAACCAAGCTTAGAGTCTAAACAAGGTTGCTCAAATGAAGAACAAACATCAAAAATAGAAACTTCCCCTTCTACCAATGTAAAAATGTTGGAACACTTTCATATGGCAGAAATTTCTAGGACCCAGGATCAAAAGAACCTTAAGGTCTTACAATACAAATATAGCTCATCACCAAAAGGTTTTGTCACTTCAAAAGAGTTTTTGAATTCCAAAAATGTTGCTAAGGAGCCTAAAGTGGTTTCTACTGAGACTGATATAGAGGAATACAACATAGGTAGCCTAGAACAACCGAAACTGATTAAGTTATCCAAAACCTTGCCACCTCATATAAAACAAAAATACATAAAATTGTGCAAATAATTTCAAGATGCTTTTGCATATGGTAATGAAAGCTTAAAACCTTATGACACAAACATTATTCAAAGGAGGATTCTTTTCAAGGGAGCCCAGGAACCTTTTGAGCAGATTGTGTTAGTAAGAAAGAAAGAAAAGGGAGACAGAATATGTATAGACTTTAGGTACCTAAACAAAATCACCCAGAAGGACCAATAGCCTTTTCCTAAGATAAATCCTATGCTGCAAATGGTAGAAGGTTCTAACAAGATGTCATTGTGTGGTAGTGTTTAATATTACAATCAAGTGATAATACTTCCAATTGATCAGCATAAAGCCACTTTCAAAGAACTTTGGGACACCTACATGTATGACCAAATGCCTTCTGGGTTAAGGAGTGCAGAAGCTACTTTCCAAAAGGCCATGGCTCCTGTTTTGAGTTACTTCACTATGATATGCATTGATGACATCATTGTCTGCATTAAAACTGATAAAGACTACCTAATTCACCTAAGAAGGGACTTTGACATAGACAAACTACAAGAACAAGACTCAGGAGAAGATACAAAGGAAAGCATAGCCAGTTTGAAAATTTGTGGAAAAATCCTTACATCTTGCATTCAAATGGAGGTAACAATGTTTTATGTTTACAAGAGTCGGATGGAGAAGAGTTATTTGGATATCTTTTCAATGGCAAGATGCTCAAACACTATTATTGTCAAGATTCCTATTTTGAAGCTTTCATTCATTGTACATAACTTTGCATGATGAGAAATCGTAAAAACAAAAACACCAAAACAAAGAAAGAAGGAAAAAGAGGGTAGGAAAAGAATAGGTACAGCCCCATACCCAAAAAAGAGTACTGCTGAAAGTGTGCAAGCCTAAATTCCACTACTTGTTAAGAAAAAGAGTCGTGTTCAGTCATCTAGCCTAATCATGGTCGAACACGATTTTAATTTCTGTTGATAGGTTAGTGAAAGAAGGCTTGTCAAATCATTTAAGCTTGACTTGTCAGTAGGACACTACTACATTTGGCGGAAATTCCGACACTTGGTTCCGACGCTTTTGACCAAATGTCGGAAATTTCCCCAAATTTTTTCCATCCCACCCGAAATCGTCACTATACCGACGTTTATAGAAAAGTGTTGCAATATCGACACTTAGAAAAGTGTCGCAATTGCGACGTTTGGAGGAAGACGTCGCAATTGCGACACTATGGCCCAAAGCGTCGCTATTGCCACGACTGCCTCCAAACGTCGCAAGTGCGACACAATGTCTAAGTGTCGTAATTGCGACGTTTGGAGGCAGTCGTCGCAATAGCGACGCTTTTTCTGCCATCGGTATAACGACACTTATATGCGTGCTACATAAAAATACAAAACTTATATGCGCCCTACATAAAAATGATTTTATTGTTTCGTATCCATCGCAATAGCTACATTAACGTCTGATATCACGTGCGCATTCGCCCTCCGCTTCCATGTATTTATTCTCATTTCTATCGTCTCTAACGTAACAGCATTTTCCTCAAGATATCCCTGCTTGTCTCTCACTTCTATAAGATTCGCTCTTTCACTTCTGAAAATGTGTGTTCTATCAGCCCTCTCCTATAGTAGGGTTGACTCTATTTGGGTTTTTTTGGTCAATTCCATTGAATTGTGTTAGGTTGTAGGGTTCTCTCTAGATGTCAAGAATCAAGATTCAATACCCTCTATTATCTTCATCACCCAATACAAGATTTAAATTTTTCCCAAAGAAACGCTTATTAAATTGGCAACCATTATTTCTCCATGCTTTAAAAACCCTACATTTAAATGAAAATAAGAATTGCATTTCAACTACAAAAATCTATTAGTGTTCAAGTGTACATGTGCTAAACATTAACGTCTGATATCACGCGCGTATTTTCCCTCTCTCGCTTTGCAAACAAAATTCTCCTCGCATTCGGCCTCTCATCTTTGCACCAAAGATTCGCCCTCGCTCTGCATTCACGACTCGCCTTCATAACGCAATCGCCCTCAGCTCTTGCAAAATGGTAAGTTCTTACTGCAAGCCCTTCCTCCTATAGTAGGGTTGACTCTATTTGGGTTTTTTTGGTCAATTCCATTAGATTGTGTTAGGCTGTAGGGTTCTCTCTAGATGTCAAGAATCAAGATTCAATACCTCTATTATCTTCATCACCCAATACAAGATTTAAATTTTTCCCAAAGAAACGCTTATTAATTTGGCAGCCATTATTTCTCCCTGCTTTAAAAACCCTACATTTAAATGAACACAAGCATTGCATTTCAACTACAAAAATCTATTAGTGTTCAAATGTACATGTGTGCATCACTTGTGTAGGGTATTCCTTTTCCACTTTCACATTATCCAAGAATGTGTGCAGTATAGTTCATAATTTTTGTGATTTAGATTATCTTGAAAAAGGAAAGGTAAATTATTTCCCATGGAAAAAGAAGGTTTTCCATTTTTACTACTGGAAATGGTACAACAAAGTTCCATTTCTACCTGAAACTCCTATGAAACAGGAACCAAATAAAGGCCATGTCCTCAATGGACATCATTTGGCTTTGAAAATGGCCATTGCACCGTGTTGTTTCTTATATTACATCATGATAGTTTCTTAGGTCATTTCTTGTTTCTAAGGATTTTTCAATAGTTGCTCCAAAAGCTTCACTTCAAGGCCCTTCAAGATCGTCTCCAACAATGCTATACCATCAGCTTCAACAATGTTGCTCCAAAAATATCCTCAAGGTCTTCACAACAAGTTTACTAGAAGTTTCTCCAATAATATATTCAATAAGGTCTTCATTGTCAACTCGTCTCTTGTTTGGGTGCCTTAATGTGCAATGACATGTTTCCAGGACTGAATTCAATGCAAGGCATATTTGAAACTCTAACTCTGTCTTCCAATGTCTTATTAGAAATTATTTCAGCTTTCATTTTGTGTTTTCAAGTTATATATTGTTTTCAAGTTTTTACATTTATAATTTTATTGCAATGTGGCAGACTGATCAGAGCAGTGCAGGAACAACCCCGAGATGGGATGATCACGGAAAGAGGCCAACGAAAGAACATGTAAAGTGCCAGCATTTCTCTATCTTCAGGTATTTTAGTTATTTACATAATTGAAATAATATTAATTTTGTTCAAATATGCAGACACCTAGCCATGGTATGCCTGATGATTCCCTCTTTGAGGAAGAGATTTCTTCATCCCTATCTCTAGTGTTCTTGTTGCGAAAAAAGGCACGAGATGCAAGGTCGGAATTTAATAATTTGATAGACGCGCCTCAAACACCTGAAAAAGAAGAGAGGATAAAACATCTTATGAGCCAGCTAGAAAGATATCAGGTAATAATAAAAATTCAAAAGGATAGTTTTTTTGCTCTGCATGAGATGAATTGTGATAGTTTGATTTTTAATTTTTACATTGACTAAACTAACCAAAAGTTATTTTGTATGTAGCATTTTTTGGCACTTGTTGAACCTGGTGTTGGTGGTAGTGGGACACAAGGGAAATATATTTCCCAACAACCCTCTCGTACACCTTCAACTCCTTTAGGTGCCAGCCAAGAAACAAACCTTGTCCAAGCAGACACGCAGCCAATCGCTGAACGTGTTGGAAATGATGAGGCTGATATGGCCAACTACATTATTGCATTTCCTGGAGCTACACGTGTCAGCTCCACAGGGACCATTAATGGCACGTTTTTGTTGAACGATGAAGGTGTCCCTATAAAGCATGTACAACTCCCAGGTAAATTTTAATATTTTAACTATTTCATGTACTTTATCTAAAACATATTTATCATGATTTTTATTTTTAAATTAATGATAATATCTTTTTTTTCTGTGTAGGAAACAATGAGTTCTACAAGTTTTTGGAGAGCCATGCGTTGGTAATTTTTGGCCCAACCATACGCACAAGGTGGAATTCCCAGAATTCCAACCTGAAAAAAGAACTTCTAGATTATCTAGAAGCCCTTTTTGGGGTCGGCACATTTGACAGAACAGCGGTGGCTCGGGTAGCCGACAAATATTTGAAATATACCAGGGACACCTATAGGACACAATTGCAATTTAACCCTAGATATGAGCGTCCTCTCACAGTTCTAGAGAGTGAGTGGAGAGCACTCATCCATGACGAAAAAGAGAAAAGGGCAAAGAAAGAAGGAAAAATGCCAACTGGACCCGCAAGGTAAATTACAACTTTAATTCAATAGCTTTAATTTTCTCTATGTCTAAAATAAAAGCGTGCTACGTCATATATGACTTCAATCTTTTGACGCTAGGTTGCCTGAAACCTCAAAGGCAACCAAAGCTAGGATTGAAAAAAGGGCCATCACAAGCTAGGCCAGGGCGGCTACTTGAAATTAGCTGCAAGAATTGTAATTAAGTAGCTAAACATCTTATAATTAATTGTATCGCCTTCCAACGTTTTTGTAATCCTATAAAATATGATTAAAAATACACAATAATATGTAATGTAGGGTGATGACTTCGGAACAGAAACTACAGAGGAAGATAAAAATATCGCTTTCCATTTCGGCTATCAAGCCGTAGTTGAACGTCGCAGAAGCTTGGGGCAGGTCCCAAGATCCAGAATGCCTGATAAGGTAAAACATTGACCTTTCAATATGTTTGTTTTCATCCATAAATTTAATGTCTAACAACTTTGTTTAAATTAGGGGAGCAACACTACCGACGACGCAAATAACCCAGTTTTAGAGCCAAATGTAGGTGATCCTCACGTGCAACCTGATCATTGTAGTAGGGACCAGGCCGACAATGCTACTATCAGTGAGGGCCGTGACGGTAATTAATTTCCACTTATAATTTTTTCTAATTATACCTTGATGGTTGTCCTTATAATGTTTTTTTTTTAAATGACAGAGAATGTTTCCCTTGAGGATCTTACCACCAGAGAGGAAGACAGGGCAACAGTCCCAACGGCGACAACTGGTGCACCAGGTAAATAATCTCATTGCAATTTTTTTTATTAATATTACCGAACTAATTCAATGATATTTAAAAACTGACAATTAAAATTTAATATTATCTATTTTTGTAGGCGATGCCCCGTCACTGGATGAGACCAGACATCGTGACTACGCAACTAGGTCAGCGGCGACAACTGGTGCACCAGGTAAATAATCTCATTGCAATTTTTTTTTTATTAATATTACCGAACTAGTTCAATGATATTTAAAAATTGAAAATTAAAATTTAATATTATCTGTTTTTGTAGGCGATGCCCCGTCACTGGATGAGACCAGACATCGTGACTACGCAACTAGGTCAGCGGCGACAACTGGTGCACCAGGTAAATAATCTCATTGCAATTATTTTTATTAATATTACCGAACTAGTTCAATGATATTTAAAAACTGACAATTAAAATTTAATATTATCTGTTTTTGTAGGTGATGCCCCGTCACTGGATGAGACCAGACATCGTGACTACGCAACTAGGTCAGCGGTGCGGGTCGAAAGGCATGAAATAGGAGCAGAGCATGATGATATTGATGATGTAATTAGGAGCTTTAGAAATAGGAAGAAGAAAAAGAAAATTCGATAATGTAAAATATTGTATTATTATAAGACAAACGTTACCATACTTGGAACATTTTTTGCGTGTTATAAAAAACTCATTTATCATACTATTTTTATGTCAAGCATTAACTGCAATGTTTCCTTGCATAATTTTTGTTGAATTTTTTTTTTATTAGTTATTGAATATTTTTTTTATGCTCATGAAAATAAAAAATGAAATATAGATTGGGTATTGGGGAATTGAGAGTGATGTGAGGGGGGGGGAGGGGCCATAAGAGCTTCCACCTTGACATGGTTGGCCCTGTTTAGTAGAGAATAATTTATTGGAGCGATTTAATCTTGGAGCAAACCTCCCTTGATCCAGGGTAGCAACAAAAAAGTCACTGTTGACTTAGTTGCTACTCTTTCAGATCGTGGGAGGCTTGTTCCAAGTTCATGCAACTCCAATAAATTGTTCTTGAAACGAAGAGGAGCTTATTCAAGTATGTTTTGACATTTTCAACATATGTTCTAACATTATCATAAGAATGCATCTTAGAGTAAAAAATACTACATCAATTACTTGTATTTATTGTATAGATAATGATGGATTTTAATTGACTTGGCAATGTAGGTACAAATCCTCTTGCATCATGAGCAATACAACTTGTCAACCAAGGTCATGTCCACGATATTTTTTCTTGTGCGCTTGACTAGGTTCATAATGTCACATTTTGTAAGTTCCTTTACAGTTCATAATTCAATATTAATCTTGTTCATGATTATTATCTAGGTTTTTTGTATGTGTTTTTTCATCTATTTGACTGTAAGCAACTCTGCATGTTTCCTGTTGTTCACTATGATTTCTCCCATTACCACTCCCAAGATGAATCTGAATTTATTGTTACATAGGTTACTTTATTTTTACTATGATTTCTCCATTTACGATTTCATAGGTTACATCATGTAAAGTTGTCAATCTCAGGTTGGTGATGAGCTTTAGTTCTCCAGATTTGGGGCTTTGCTGATATTTTCTCCCTCATGTAATTCCTGCATCACCTCGTTGTTTGAGCATGCCAATTTTCTACCACTTGTACCAATTGGCACATGTAAATCTCTGAGTGGTGCCACATTTCACCTTTTTTCAGTGAGAGTTTAGGGTTTCTCTAACATAGCTTCAGAAATCCGATTCAGTGCCTGCTTGAATATCGTCACATAATACTCATGGTTTGGATTGATGAGCATGTTATGAATGGTTGGTTGATTCATAATAACCACCCATATAGTCATCTTGAGATATTTCAGAAGTTTTCTCGGGTTTCCTTTTTCACTGTTTCTAGTGGGTGGGATGGTGTGGGGTGATCCATCAATACTGGTGATCTTGTAGTAGGGAATTTGTTTTTGGGGATATAAAGGAGCATTTGATGTAGATATCCCATTGGATGCATTCATAGATGGGCATGAGAGGTCAAGAATTTAAATTAAAAATATGCAACCTCTAGCATGGCAACCTGAAGGCCGCGAGAGACACTGGTTAAAGATTGTTTTGTGTTGGCCTTAATATAGTCGTGATTTCTTTCTATTATCTTAATGCAAATATATATTCCGGTCTCATTAAAATGAGGATTGTGGTTGTATTTCTCTTTGGTTGTTTCTCTCTTAATGCTCCAGAAGTTGCCAAAAGTTGTGATAGTTGTTTAGTTTCCTGTTACAACTTAAAAGTGGTTTTTAGCAATGGGAGTCATGTTTTGAAGGTTCATACTAATATGAAGATCTTGTAATTCTATATTCAGGATAAGAGAAGATGGCCTCTACTTTGGGCAGTATGACAACAATTTCCACATCTACCTCATTGGGTAACAATGGAAAGGGGAAGAAGTTGGGTGCAATGTTTGATAATTATGGCAGACAATTGTCTTCTATTTCAGTTTTTTCACCCATTTCCTTTAATCGCTCAAGTAGAAGAGGGACTCTGAGATTACGCGACAGAGAGAAGGTAGTTAATACAAGAGCTATGGAAAAGGAGTTGTACTTCAAAAAGGATGGCTCGGTGACAAAAAAATTGCAGGTCAGAGAAAAAATTATGTTTAAAGGAAGGTCACCTGCACGTGAAACTTCACTGCGGTGGATCTTTCCTTGTCCACTTATATTCAATTTTAATGTGTTATTTTAATTTTTCATGGAGGGTTGTTTTGGCATATGGTCTGGCATTCAATTGCACACTTACCGAAAGCATTGTCAATTTGTCTTGCAGGCGGTGTGAACAAACTTGCTGATCTTGTTGGAGTCACCCTTGGGCGAAGGGCAAAATGTTGTCTTGGAGAGCAAGCATGGTTCTCCGAAAATAGTTAATGATGGTGTGACAGTAGCTAAGGAGGTAATTTGTAGATGTGTGCTCTAGTTTTCTTTTTAACATTGTATTAGTTCCCCCTCTTAAATGTCTTAGATTTGGTAGGCATAATTTGAAAACTCAAAGGTGAAAGGAAACATATTTGTTACCAAGTGGTCTACTTGGCCTATGGACTAGCCACATTAGAGTAATGCATAAAGCTTTTCACAACAATAAAAGGAAAGGGTTATGGCTAAGTCAAATTTTATTGTTATTGACAGTGTAATGAAATGTATCTCAATGCTATGGTTTTGGCCTTTTTATTGGTTGAATTAGAGGACCCATTTGAAAATATTGGGGCCAAGTTGGTAAGGAAAGCTGCGGCAAAGACTAATGATTTAGCTGGGGATGGAACCACAACATCTGTTGTTCTTGCACATGGTGGAATATTGAAAAATTCCAGAACAATGAATGGAGAATAAATCTCCCTTCTTTTAACACAGAGAAAATAAAAATTTCTTTGATAGGAGACAGAGTTTCAATACTTTGAAAACAAACTTCTATTCCCTTCAATAACTCAAAAAAAAACTATTACACTACTTCCTCACTGAGAGGGATTACAAAATTATGACTGCTACAAAATGCAGTGCATAAAACCAACTCACTGTCTGTTCAAAACAAACATACTCTGTCTCTAAAACACTCTTCTGTGTTTTTCCCTTTCGCACTGCTGTGCATACACACTTAAAAAGTTACACTCAGTCTTTCACTTTTTACACACTGCTGTGTAATAAAAAATTTACGTACTGTCTATAAAAAAAACTACCAAGATTTTTTGTCCTTTTTATTTTTATATGCCATAACATATAAAACATATTATAATAAACCCTCTTTTTAAAAAATTAAATTAAAACTAAATTCTATGGCCCACCTTTCATTTCGCATATGATATATATATAACATATGTTTAAAACATATGTATATATTAAAGCATACATAAAATTAAATTATCAAAACATTAAAGAACCCTTTCCGTTGGACTTAAAAAGTCTGAATAGATTGAATTTGAAACCAAATTCGCGTTCCAAAATGGGATGTTGACGTCTACCTAATTTGTAACGCGAATTCTCAATCCAATGTGCCTTATAAAAAATTCGGGTCCGGTTTTCAGGTTTTCAGATTCCCTTCAATTTCATGCGATCCAATATTAATGCTCCACGTGTCCACCTTTTGAATTTACAAAACTGGGGGGTAAATTTCTGTTTGTTTAATTTCTGGTTGGTGAATTGCGTTAATGTTGGTTGTTGTGTTTAAATACAATCTATGACTGCTACAAAATGCAGTGCATAAAACCAACTCACTGTTTGTTCAAAACAAACATACTCTATCTCTAAAACACTTTGCTGTGTTTTTCACTTTCGCATTGCTATGCATACACACTTAAAAATTTACACTCAGTCTTTCACTTTTTACACACTGCTGTGTAATAAAAAATTTACGTACTGTCTATAAAAAAAACTACCAAGCTTTTTTGTCCTTTTTATTTTTATATGCAGTAACATATAAAACATATTATAATAAACCCTCTTTTAAAAAAAATAAAATTAAAACTAAATTCTATGGCCCACCTTTCATTTCGCATATGATATATATATAACATATGTTTAAAAGATATGTATATATTAAAGCATACATAAAATTAAATTATCAAAACATTAAAGAACCCTTTCCGTCGGACTTCAAAAGTCTGAATAAATTGAATTTCAAACCAAATTCGCGTTCCAAAATGGGATGCTGACGTCTGCCTAATTTGTAACGCGAATTCTCAATCCAATGTGCCTTATAAAAAATTTGGGTCCGGTTTTCAGGTTTTCAGATTCCCTTCAATTTCATGCGATCCAATATTAATGCTCCACGTGTCCTCCTTTTGAATTTACAAAACTGTCGGGTAAATTTCTGTTTGTTTAATTTCTGGTTGGTGAATTGCGTTAATGCTGGCTGTTGTGTTTAAATACAATCCTGTACAGAAATATGGTTGTGGCCGTCTACAAAAAAAAACTTGCAGGAATTTTAAATGCTGAATTAAATTTCTGGATGGCATGCAAGCAACCTCCAAAAAAAAATGTTGCTGCTGCATCCGTCCTTCTGCTGCAGCAGTTGAAGTTAAAATTCAACAGCACAGAGTTTAATAAGTGAGGGTGTAAAGGTAACTTTTTGTCGATAGTACTGGATTAATATCATCTATTCATTTTTGTAGGGTCTTATGGTGTTTGGTTTTTTAGTTTTGGGTTGGGCTTATTGAGTCTAAGATAGTTTTTGAGTGAAAAAATTGCTATCGAGTATTAAAAAATTTTGGTTCTTTTGTCAAAATTTATGAGCTTGTTAGGAAATACAAAACTGACAATGGTTGTATCTTAAATTTGTGGAAAATAATTTGAAATGAAACCTTTTTGTTTAGGTTGTTGCAGCAGGTGCAAACCCGTTCAAATTACTAGGGGCATTGACAAGACAATAAAGGCCCTTGTTTCAGAACTCAAAATTTTGTCAAAGGAGGTAAACGCTTGCCTTTTGAGTAGGCTGGTTTTCCTTTTTGCTGATGGTTTGGTGTATCTAATTGAATTAGTTTCCTAAGGTATTTTTGGTTGCAAACTCTTTTTCATTTTTCATACAGTATTGGCCTTGTGGAATACATTTGATTGTGTGGTCTTGTTAGATCTACAACATTTGTAGTTGTTTAGTCTTATGGCCGAGGTGCACTTTTATTATGGAAATAGTTGATGCAATATTGTCATTTAATCCTTACTGCAGGGTAGCATGTTGAAAAGTTTCTTGTGAAACATTTGGTATTCAAAATGACACTTGATCCTATACAGCATCATGCACTTGACTTCAAAATTCATATTCAAAGTGTGCCAGACAATTCTTGCAAAATTTCAAATATTTATGTTGTTTTAAACCATTATCTTTTCATGTATTGGATGCTGAAAATGAGAAAAAGACTTTGGTATGAAACCAACTGGTGAATAATTTCCAGCAAAACAACCACTTCCAAGACATGATTTAGAAGTAGAACATATTTACTTATGAAGCATAGAAAGATATCCTTGATGCATTATCAATGTTTGGCTAGTGTTATTTTTGGAGAAAATAACTCCTTATTCCTAGAATAGTGATCTTCAATACAAGTAAATGCCAGAGAAGAGAGATCATCGTGTGACATAAACCTATTAACAAAAGTGAACAGGGAATGATTATTAATTATGGCATACTAAGTTGTTAGTGATTTTGACTATTTGTCTTTAACATGTAAAAATGTTAAATTCCAAACTTACATCATCATGGTTTGGCATAATGAGCTTGAGTAATTGTCCACCATGCTCATAATTTCATTGTTGTATTAATATCTATAAACAACGTTTCAAATAATAATAAAAAAGTTCTATAAGAAAAATCCAGACCTCCATGCTGCTGCTCCTTGTGAGACAAAGTCAAAATTGCATTACACAATCTGACACATAAGAATCTCTTATATCCCGGTGGTATGTATCCAAATTCTTATAATAGTGTCTTCAAGACTTATGTTGACATTGCCAATGAGATATTTAAGCAATGAAATATGGAGCCTTCTTCATTGTTGTATATGTAACAGTCTTTTATTAATATAAAGATTGATGGTTTTGTCTTTCTGAAAATGAAATGTAAAAATAATTTATTGTGGTCAATTGAAAAGTTTTTTTTTAAAGCTTTTCATTATGGAAGAGCGACATAGATATATGCCCTTCTAATTGAAATTCGGACCTGCCCTTCAAATTTGATCACTGTGTGGGACCTTAACAAACAATAAAACTATTCCGCCGCGTGTTATATAAAACATATAACAAAACCTTTGTCAAAACTTCAAACGAACCCTTTAGCCATGGGTATTTCATCACGAATTGATCATTTTACCATGTACCTTCTTCTAGAGGAATATTCTTCCACTTGATTAGGTACTTCATAATGGTTATATGTCAAAGAGATACAAAATGTTTATCTATAACTTTTTTTGGTTCAAGAATCAACTTTCATTCTTCATCTAATTTTGGAAGTTCTATTTACTTTGGCATATTTTTTTCCAAAACCTTTTTTAGGCAAGATACATGAAAAACCTTATGAATGCAAGAAGAAGGAAAATATAACTTCTATAACACTTATGCAATCCTATGAATAATTATTTAGGGCCATAACATTTTTGAGCTAATTCTTTATTCTTCTTTTTCTTGAATGAAGATTGCTTATAATGCTATAATCTAAAAAATACCCAATTACCCTCCTCAAATTATCTTTCACTTCAATGTTGTTCCTCTTGTTGTTTTATCATGTTTCATGTCATTTGAAGGTTTTCCATAATAATTTTCAAAGTTTCTTTAGTATTTTCCATATGTGACTCTGTTTCCTATACTTTGGACTTATCTTGCAAAACTATGAGATACTAGAAGTTGGATATCCATAAAGGGCCTTAAATGGGGAAATTTTAGTAGATGTGTGATAGGTAGTATGATAGTATCATATTACCATTCTTCCTTAAGGAACCCACTTCATCCATTAAGATTGATTTTCTAAAGAGTAACATTGTAGATAACCTTAAAAACATTTGTTAACTATTTTTGTTTGACCATTTGATTGTGTTTGATATGTAGAACTCATGGCAGCTAGTGTTTCTCCACTCATATTAAATAATTATTTCCAAAAGTTTCTTGTTACTATTACTTTAGGAAAACCATGAAGACTGAATTTCTTTCACGGACACTTCTGCCACTTGGCTTGTTGTTTATGTACTTTGAGCTCTACAAAAAAAATCTACAAAATTTGTCTATATAAATGACCACAAAAATTTAATACTTACCTTTATATTTCAGTAACCCTGTAATAAAGTCTATTGATATATATTCTAGTCTTTGAATATGTATGTGGAATGGTTGAAGTAACCCTAGAGATTTTACTATCTCTCTTTTATTTATTATGCAAACCTGACCTTCTCTTACAAAATTTTGAATATCTTTCTTCATTCCTTCCAAAAATATATATTTTGATCCTTTGAGATGTTTTAAGGAACCCTGCGTCCTATCATCAGAGAGACATGGGACTCCCTTAATATTTTTTTATTCAAATATGCTTGCGTGCATAAAAATATTCTACATTTGCACCAAAGTATATCTCTCTTTCACTCCCAATGCTCCATAGAGTTCATCCCATCCTTTATAAATTTTAGTTTTTGTTTAGTACTATTGTCATTTTTCCATTATGGCAAGCTTCTTCTAGCCACCTAGGAATAGAAAATGTAATTGGATATAAATTTGAGACCTCTTCTATTTTAGAAAGAGCATCATGTACTAAATTTTCCTTACCCTTTTTGCAGATTATCTCAAAATTAAAACTTTGCATTTTTTCTCCTCATTTTTGTTAATCTTCTAATGAAAATCATAGTTTCAAAAAATACTTTATGCTATCATGGTATATCTTGACTTTAAAGTACCTCCCAATGATATACTATCCCCATTTTTTATTGCATGAAATATTGCTTCCATTTGTTTTTCATACGTAGATTTCACCAAATATTTTCTTTGAATTCCTTGCTTTTAAAAGCTAATGATATCCCTTATTGTGTTAATGTTACGTAAATTCCTTGTCCTAGACCTTGGTGCATATCTGCATTTCTCTCGGTCTGGTCTGTGTATGTCTTCCTCTGTTTCTTGGAATTCTGCTTCTCCGTCTCGTCTTGTGCCCACTGCTGAGATTGCACCCATGCCTCGCCTTCGTCAAAGGATGCGTTGCCGCAGGGGGAGCACTAGAGGTCAGCCCCTGTGCGCTCCCTCCATCCCCTCAACCGAGTCATCTTCCCAGTCCAGTGATTATCACGCAGGTCGCTATCCAGATACTAGAAGTGGGCAGGGTCGGGTTTTAGGATCTGGCCACCGTATGGGCTCCCCTGCTCCTCATTTCCCCACCGCTTCACCTTCTCCCACGACACGCACTGCGATTTTTTCCTTTAATTTCTCTCTGAATCGCCCACAAATCACAGCTTCAATTACTGTGGTTTTCCGTGAGAAGGCCCAAATGGAAGAACAATGCACCCGTCCAGCGGGTCTGAGCTTAGAAAAAGCCAGCTAGCATTCGGGCCTTTAGGAGGGGAGCGGTGGCATGAATGTGGAGATAGCACCTGGCGATCCTAGACCTTCTGAAGGATGGTGCCGAATCATTGAGGAACCACTGAAGGAGTAGTTTGGTTAATTTGTATTTCTTGCTTCGCGGCCCACTTAAGTGGGCCGCTTTTAGATTATATTACTGTGCTGGACCTCTGTAATATTTTTGAATTCTGTAAACATTCAAGACTGGTTTCCCGTCCCTAACCTTGCTGCATATCTGCATTTCTCTCGGTCTGTTCCTTGTATGTCTTCCTCTATTTCTTGGAATTCTGCTTCTCTGTCTCCTCTTGTGCCCACTGCTGAGACTGCACCCATGCCTCGCTTCCGTCAAAGGATGCATTGCCGCAGGGGGAGCACTAGAGGTCAACCCCTACGCGCTCCCTCCAGCCCCTCAACCGAGTCGACTTCCCAGTCCAGTGATTATCACGCAGGTCGCTATCCAGATACTAGAAGTGGGCGGGGTCGGGTTCTAGGATCTCGCCACCATATGGGCTCCCCTGCTCCTCATTTCCCCACCGCTTCACCTTCTCCCACGACGCACACTGCGCTTTTTTCATTTAATTTCGCTCTGAACCGCCCACGAATCACAGCTTCAATTATTGTGGTTTTTCGTGAGGAGGCCCAAATGGAAGAACAATGCACCCGTCCGGCGGGTCTGAGCTCAGAAAAAGTTGGCCAGCATTCGGGCCTTCAGGAGGGGAGCGGTGGCATGACTGTGGAGATAGCACCTGGCGATCTCGGACCTTCCGAAGGATCATGCCGAATCGTCGAGGAACCACTGGAGGAGTAGTTTGGTTAATTTTTTTTTCTTGCTTCGCGGCCCACTTAATTCGGTTGCTTTTAGATTATATTACTGTGCTGGACCTCTGTAATATTTTTGAATTCTGTAAACGTTCAAGACTGGTTTCCCTATATGAGGGCAGTCTTCTTAATTTTTTGATTTTTTCATGACAAATTTTCCATGAGTCTGGGCAATTTTTTTGACTTCGGAGTAATTTTATTCCCACTGTTAATAGATTAACTTTACTTAGAAAAAAAAATGTTGCCTTGTTTCTATTTTAAACCTATTTTTTGAAATACAGAGCCATGTTTATATCATTGTTTATAGTCGAAGCACTACGGGGTGGTTTATTATATTAATATTTCATGGTCGAATTATGTTCATAACAATTAGAAAAAAAAATGTTGCCCTGTTTCTATTTTAAACCTGTCTTTTTGAAATACAAATATGTTTATATGGTCTTTATATATACTTTTCTCCCAGACATTCACAGAACCCTTACAGAATGTAGTGGATGTTGCAGCGGGCTACTACCGGAAACAAGGAGTTCAACTCACATCTCCTTTTATGCAACAGATGGGTTACTAATTTTGGAACTGCTTAGCCTGATCTTACATGTTCTGGTTTCTAAGCCAAGATGGTTTTTTATTTCCTTGAACAAGCAGCTTAACATACAATCGACTCGGGTTCATACATATTTTTTCTCTATCATGGAGGCTAGTGAGGTGATATTTTACCGCACATGTCTCCCCCAGTATTACCGTATCTTCTTTATGATACTATTTTATGTGTTGACAGGTTATCACTCTGCCTTCAAAACTAGCGATGCGGGTTTATTGATATGGTCTGATGGTCTTTTTATATTTTGGACATATCACACTCCTCACATGATTAGAGTTTTTCTCTGTTCAAGGATTTTGGGTACTTTAATTTGTATTTGGAACAATGGACGTCGGTACTCTATTTGTTGCTTTACTATTCTAAATACTGCTATTTCACTTTCTTATAGATGCCTCGGGCATATTTGGATGCTTTCTCAGATTGTCGATAATCTCCATGTGGACCGTTACTGGGTTTTATATCATGTCCCTATATGTGACATGGGGTATTTTTCTATCATTGTTTGGGGTGGGACTTCCACTTTTCTGGATGGATATTTGGGTTCCAATCTTTAGATGTGAAAATGTAATGACTTCATGGACTGTTTTACTTCATATAATATATTCAAAACATCATTTTTTCTCTTGTGAAAAAAAAATGATTAATGTGTATCACTCTGCCTTCAAAACTAGCGATGCTGGTCTATGTTGCTGGTTTATTGATATGGTCTGATGGTCTTTTTATATTTTGGACATATCACACTCCTCACATGATTAGCGTTTTTCTCTGTTCAAGGATTTTGGGTACTTTAATTTGTATTTGGAAAAATGGACGTCGGTACTCTATCTGTTGCTTTACTATTCTACATACTGCTATTTCACTTTCTTATAGATGCCTTGGGCATATTTGGATGCTTTCTCAGATTTGTCGATAATCTCCATGTGGACCGTTATTGGGTTTTATATCATGTCCCTGTATGTGACATGGGGTATTTTTCTATCATTATCTGGGGTGGGACTTCCACTTTTCTGGATGGATATTTGGGTTCCAATATTCAGATGTGAAAATGTAATGACTTCATGGACTGTTTTACTTCATATAATATATTCAAAACAACGTTTTTTCTCTTGTGAAAAAAAATGATTGTTTATAGTCGAAGCGCTTCGGGGTGGTTTATTATATTAATATTTCACGATCGAATTATGTTCATAACAATTGGAAAAAAAAAATGTTGCCCTGTTTCTATTTTAAACCTGTTTTTTGAAATACAGAGCCATGTTTATATGATTGTTTATAGTCGAAGCGCTGCAAGGTGGTTTATTATATTAATATTTCACAGTCATTGGAACACCCACAATTCATAACAGATATTGGAGATTTAATGTCCTGTTTTGAAGTTTCATTTTTTTTTTTTTTTTTAAATTGAACCTGCCGTCGGTATACTGACGCCTTGTAAGCATCGGAATTGCGACAGCTTAAAAACGTCGGAAGAGCGACAGTATAAAAACGTCGGACGAGCAACGTTCAAAACGTCGGACCATATTTCGTCGGAATTGCGACAGTTTACAAACGTCGGAAGAGTGACGTTCAAAACGTCGTACCACATTTCGTCGGAATTGCGACAATTTACAAACGTTGGAAGAGCGACGTCCAAAATGTCGGACCACATTTCGTCGGAATTGCGACAGTTTACAAACGTCGGAAGAGCGACGTTCAAAACGTCGGACCACATTTCGTCGAAATTGCCACAGTTTACAAACGTCGGAAGAGCGATGTTCAAAACTTCGAACCACATTTTGTCGGAAGTGCGACAGTTTACAAACGTCGGAAGCACGACGGTTTGGGAAACGTCGGAAGAGCAACGCTTGTTTGGAAGCGACGAAAAAAGTGTCGGTAGTGCGACACTTTGTAAGTGCGTCGAAATTGCGACGGGATGGAAAACCACGTCTTGCCCGTACTCGAATTGTCACTCTTGCAATGACTATGTGTCGGAATAGAGATGAATTGGCCGTCGGAAATTGGGCCAAATTTTCTAGTGGTAAAGCATCTCATTCAAAAATATTGTTATTATTCTGACTTCATGCTTTAGGGGGCAGCTATTATAGGTCAATTTGGGCATCATCTTCCATGACCTGGTCAAATTGTAAATCATCCCCAGGACCTTTGAAATAGGGTCTATCATCCCCTATAATTTCAGTTGCTACATGCCCTAAGAGAAGAACAAATCATTCATGACTTCTATTGTGATATTTCCAAGGTTTGAAGTATATTTTATATCACTTATAAGCTCACCAACACTGCCTCTCAAGGGACTAACTGTGATGCATATGCAACTCCCTCCATTCAAGGGTGCACTGCAATGCACTTCTCGACATTTAAGAGTGTGTTGGTCAAATGGGAGCGAAATTATCATTGTTCCAAAATCTCCACATGGCCAGTGCCTTCTAGAAGAGTCCATATGTGTCAAACTTTGAATCCAAGTGTCCATATAAAACCTCTGAGCTTGGGAACATGTCTTGCCTATTATTAGAAAGTCATTGATTGTGAAACTGCCATTAGTATCCCTATAAATTGAGCATTGATCCTAGTGCTAGGGAGGGAAGAATTTTGGTAAAGAAATGCTTTTGGATTCTCAATTGAGAGAGTGATAGAAGTGATATGCTGCTGGTTAGATGTTGATTGTGATGAGGCTGGGATGAAGCTGGAGCTGGTGACATCAAATCGATCATTGGTTGTACCCTCCCCATTCTATTCTTTAATAGTTGATGTTCATTTTCCCATATATGTATCTATTTATGTTTCTATTTCTCATGTGATGGACTCTTAAATGAAATATATGTTTCATGTTTAATCGATTTAACTGATTAAGATAAATAGGAATCTATATATTGCAATCTATTTTCCGTTCTTGGTTTATTCTTGCAGGAATCAATCTGGCGATCTAAGTTGGATTGTAAGCTACAAAAAAAGCGAAAGAAGGAGAATAGGAAGCGCTTGGATCACAAGTAGGTTCTTCTATCTTTCTGTGTGTATGTTTACTCTTAGAGGAAGTGATATAAAAGTATTTAATTTTTTGTTCTAAATGCATAACACCACATTTAGGGAATTTGATTTATCCATAGATCATAATTCTGCATAACATGGTGGTGGGAATTATTTTGACTTAGCAGAAACAATGAGAATTTTGGAGGAAAAAATAAGAAGTTGGAAGGCAGATAATGACATGATCATTTAAGCATAGGAGAAACAAGTAGAAGTTAATGGAATGATCCTTTAGGTTTTTTCAGAATTGCAAAGATAGGGACTGTTGGACATTAGGTTCAATGCTCCCCGTGTGTTTCGCAACATGGACTAACTGCCTCTCGTGGATCCTAACTCTGGCGATTGTAGCAGAGACTAATGGTTGCGGGTTTTGGTCTAACGACAATCGTGATTCCAACAATTGGTATCAGAGCGACAGGTCTTGAGTTCAAAACTCACCCGGCTCGTGTTGGGGGGGGTATTGTTGGACATTGGGTTCAACGTTCCCTGTGTGTTTCGCGACATGGCCTAAATGTCTCTCGTGGATCCTAACTTTGGCGATTGTAGTAGAGAGTAATGCCTGCGGGTTTTGGTCTAACGAAAATCGTGATTCCAACAGGGACCACTTCAGATCAACCATGGAAAGGAGGGTATGACTAATGGGGCATATGGAATTAGATCTCATGGTCGGCACGAGTCAGATAGGGATGACACGATCAAATATGGTAGGCTCTTGGATACTCCAAATAGGAGATGTGATGGACATAAGTTCTATTCTAGTTTTGGTTCTGATAGGCAATATGATCATCATCATTATCATCCTTACAGGAGGAGTGAAAGAGGATATTTTCGAGATGAGTTGAATAAATCCAAGCCACCTTCCTTTGATGGGGATTTGAAGAATTCGGAGGATGCAATGGCATGGTTACTCGAGATGAATAAGTTCTTTGAGTTCATTATTACATAGAGAATATGAAGGCTAGAATAGTTATCTTTATCCCCAAAGGGAAAGTACACATCTTGTGGGAAGATGTGAAGCTTGTTAAAGACACCAGGAAATAAGACTTGAGTTCGCATGAATTCAAGAGACTATTTAGGAATAAATATTTGTCAGAAAGGTACTGTGAACACAAAGCTAAGGAATTATATGAGCTAAATATGGGATCAATGACAAATGAGGAGTATAAAACCAAGTTATTTGAGTTATTGAGGTATGTACGATATCTTAAGGATGAAAAATCCAAATTTCAGATATTTTTTAGTGGAATACCATTAGCATTAGAGATCGGATTGAATATGATGAGCCCCGGTCACTTGAGGAAGTCATTGGGAAATTGACGCACTGTTATGAGCAGTCAAAGTGTAAGACCAAATATCAGCAAGGTTGGAAAAGGAAATACAAAGCTAAAGGTAAAGGACAACCAAAAATAACAAGACCTCAGAATGGAGAATAGAAAGATAATGTTGCACCTTACAAGAAGTTCAATGTAGTTAGACAGAGACACGGGTCACAACTTGGAGGGAAACATAATAGAGTTGATGGTAAGGTAAAATTGCAGTGTTGGACATGTGGTAAGGAGATCCTTAAGAGGGGTTGTCCGTAGAATCAGGGTCATGGCCTCATATTTACAATTCACAGGAAACACAGAAAATTGGAGATGTTGGGAAGAGCATTCCATAGATCTATGTAGTGTTGGATAAAAAGCAGGAAGATCACTAGACATCTATTATCGAGATGGATGGTAAGATTTATGATCAATTTGTTTCTATTTTAACTGACCCTGGATCTAATTATAGTTATGTTAACCCTGAATTGGTGGATAAGTGTGGTTTGAATAAAGAAGTGCATGCAAAATATTGGTTAGTGAAATTGGGTACAGGTACAAAGAAAAAATTTCATCATTGGTTAAGAGCTTGTGAATTTGAGTTGAATGGTATGCCTACATAAAAAAATTTGAATGTACTTATGTTGGGATCATACAATATTTTTTTGGGTATGGACTGGTTATATCTTCATAGGATTAAGTTGGATTTTTATGACAAAGTTATTGAGTGTTTGGATGAAAATGGAGAACAAAGGGTATTGCAGGGTAAGAAGAAGGCATCATCAGTTAGAATGGTGACATCCATGCAAGAAACGCGCAGTCATAGAAAAAGGTGTTTGTTATTTGCAGTGCATATTTATAGTGATAAAGGTAAAGATGTTGAGTATGCAGAGGTATTGAATAGGTACCCAATATTGCAACAGTTTCAAGATGTGTTCCCAACAAATATTTCAGAGTTGTTGCATCACAAATAAGTGGACTTCTCCATTGAGTTGGTACCAGTTGAAACACCATCATCAAAGGAACCTTACAGGGTGAGCATTCTAGAGTTGGAAGAGTTAAAGTTTCAGTTGAAGGAAATACTTGAAAATGGATACATTAGGCCAACTTTATCGCCTTGGGGTGCACCACTATTGTTTGTGAAGAAGAAGGATGGTACTCTTAGGTTTTGCATTGATTATAGGTAGTTGAACAAGGTGACCATTAAGAACATATATTCATTGTCCAGGATTGATGTCTTGTTTGATCAGTTTAATGGAGCAACAATTTTCTCAAAGATTTATTTGAGATCGGTATATCATCAGGTACGCATCAAAGAAGAGGATATTTACAAGAAAAATTTCTAGAACAGGTATGGCCATTATGAGTTTTTTTTAGTTCCATTTCATTTGGTTAATGCTCCATCTACTTTTATGTGCTTGATGAATAATGTGTTGCATCCTTATCTGGACAAGTTTGTTATTGTATTCATTTATGACATCTTCATATATTCTAAGGATGAGGAAGAGCATGTAGAACATTTAGAAACAATGTTTAGATTACTAAGAGAGCATCAATTGTGCCCCAAGTTTAGCAAATGTAGTTTCTTTCAGAAAAAGGTAAATTACTTGGGACATGTTGTTTCCAATGAAGGCATAACATTGGATCTGGAAAAGATAAGGGCTAAGATGGAATGGGAAACTCTTAGGAATATGGATGAGGTAAGATCATTCATGGGACTAGCAGGTAATTATACTAGGAGGTTTATCAAGAAGTGCTCACATATTCCTTATCCTATTACATCGTTGCAAAGGAAAGGTAATAAATTCGATTGGAAAGAGGAATGTGCATCAAGTCTTGAGTAGTTGAAGCAGTTGTTGACTAATGCTCCAATTATTAAGATTGCAGATCCAAACAAAGAATATTTTATGTGCACATATGCTTGCAAGAGAGGCCTTAGCAGATTCCTTATAGGTGGTTTTCTACGAATCAAGGAAATTGAATGAGCACGAGCATAATTATATGACACATGATATTGAGTTGGCATCAATCGTCCATACATTGAAGATGTCGAGAGACTATCTTCTTGGTAGGAGGTTTGTATTGATGAGTGATCATAGTGGATTGAGGTATATATTTGACCAATCGAATCTGAATGTCAATAGATCTAGATGGTTGGCCACGATTAGTGAGTTTTACTTTGAGATCTGGTACGTTAAAGGTAAAGAGAACAAGGTTGCAGATGCTGTCAGTAAGAGAGTGAAAATGGACCATGTTTCTACAATGAGATCATATGGTACATATTTACAGGACCAAATCTTACAGGCAGGACAACAAGATGACAGGTAATCCCAAAATGGGAACTGCTAGCAAGGCATGACTGGAAAACGCATTTTCCAGGAATGGATGCTACAAGATTTGAATGCAGGACCTGGATCCCTTAGATAAATGTATATAATACCGAAATCCAAGATATGGCTCAAAATAAATCCTTCTAGGTGGGTTAAACAGGTCTCCCACACCTAGTTACCTCATAAAAGTGCCCGATGAAGGGACTGTAGCAAATGCATGAACCAATGATGGAGAAACAACGTTATTTTATAGCCATGAACACATGAAGATATTTATAGCCAACAAATGTATAATTATAGCAGAAAATGGTAAATAAATCCTTGAGGAAAGAATCACTCAAGAAAGTAATGGAGCCTCAAAGGGACTTGTACATAAGAAATAGAAGAAACACTGCTACACATGTATTTCTGCAGGCTAAGAGGACGCAGTTTATAAGAGGCACTGCTCCATATAACATAATAACAGAAAGATATGACAATATATGGATCAAGAAATAAGGGGGAGAAAGCTCTCAACCCCTGAAAACAATAATACAACAATCCTTAGAATTATTGGCTGAAATATACAAAATGGAAAAAATGACGGAGTTGCTGGGAAGCAACTGCAACTCAAAACTGGAAATGAATAGAGAAGGTTGAAGATGATGAAAAATCTAAAGTAGAACTCCTCCAATGGATTCTCCAAGTGAAGTTTGATCCTATCACTGGAAATCTCACCCTCCAATCAACAATGCAAAACCCCACAGCAAATGCTCAATGAGAATAACACAGTTACTGAAGCAAACTGTGCTATAGGGGCAAGGGAATGAGTTGGCCCAATGCCAAGATCTGTAATAAGCTCCAATGGCTTCCAAACTGATCTCACAAAGGAAAGAGAGACTCCTCCTCTAAAAAACAAGTGATGGAAGAGGTGTTGTAATCCCTCACTACAACACCCTGCAACACAACATTATTCTGCTGCAAAAATAACATTGTACTGGAGAAGGATGCTTGGCCTCAAGCTTGGATGTGAGGCAAATAAATACAACTCCTTCAAGAGGCTTCTCAAGAAAGGAGAAGGATTCCTAAACAAGAAATCCTTGTGCTAATCAGCACAGCAGCTTAGCTAAACAAATGGAGACTGCAAATAGTCTAAGCAGACAAGAAATCAATAATCATATGCATGAGTAACAATGGTTGCCTTGCCCTCCTTTTAAACAATGAGAGCTCCCTCTCCATGGGTCCCACTCTTTAGGGTTTCCTTCATCAAGGAAACTTCCCTCCTCTTTCTCTGTGTTGTCTTCCCAAGAAAGCTACACCCTCTTAGGCAGCGCTGTTTGACTTGGTCAAACTTGACCTTGTCTTCTTGCAAATATCTCCTTTCACACATGAGGGTGTGAAATCTAGTTCCACTAATGATCCCCTTTCATACTAAGAGGGATTCCATCCATGTTTTTATTGTGTTTGGTCCTCCTCACCCAATTATTCAACTCATAAGTGAAATTAACAAAATTTAATATTCCAATTTATTGAAAGAAAAATTTGGAATATTACATTACAGTAGGGCACATGTGATCAGAATGTGGACTATCATCTTGAAATAAATGATTTGGTCATATTTAGGGATAAAATATATGTGTCGAATGACAATGAGCTCAAGAAGACCATATTGTGATAGTTTCATGCAAAACCATATCCAGGTCACCATTGATACCAGAAGACATTGACGACAGTGAATAAGTTTTATTATTGGATAAATATGAAGAATGAAGTGGCAGATTTTTTTTCCTAGATGCTTGGACTGTTAGCAGGTGAAAGAAGAATTCAAGCATCTAGGTTGAGTACTACAACTGATTCTGATTCTAGAGTGGAAGTGGGAGGTCATTCCATGGATTTCATCACAGGTTTATCGAGGACATCTATAAAACATGATTCTATCATGGTTGTGGTAGACAAGTTGACAAAGGTAGCACACTTCATTCCAGTGAAGTCTACTTATTCAGCTAGCGATGTAGAACATGTATTCATTGGATATATAGTGAGGTTCCATGATGTTCCGAAGAATATTATGTTGAACAGGGATGCTAAGTTCACATCCAATTTTTGGAAGGGGTTGTTTGCAGGTTTGGGGACAGAGTTGGTCTTTAACACAACTTATCGTTCGCAAAAAAATGGATAAACAAAGAAGGTCAAAAGGATTTTGGAGGACACATTGAGGACGTATGTAATGCACGAGCATCAAAAGTGTGAAGAGTATCTTCAACTGGTTGAGTTTTCTTATAACAATGGGTACCAGGAGTCATTGAGTATGAGTCTTCTTGAGGCACTCTATGGGTGGAGTTGTAATACTCTCATCATTTCGAGTGATCTAGTGAACAAGGTGTTAGTAGGAATAGATATGTTGGTAGAGATGGAATAGGAAATGCAGATAATCAAGAAGAATTTAAAGGCAGCACAGGACAAACATAAAATTTATGCAGATCATAATAATATGTTTAAGGAGTTTCAGGTTGAGGAACAAGTGTACTTCCACATCAATCCCATGAAGAGCTTGTTAGGTCCCTATATTACTAGTTTAGTCCCTTATTGTTATTAGTGTATCCCCCTTATTGTTATTGTTGTACCCCTATAACCCCAATATTGTTATTATTGTGCCCTTACATTATTATTGTTAGGTCAGCTAGGATTATATTGTGGCCCCATGGACTCTTATATATAGAAGGAGGTTTTGGTCATTTGTATCATCCAAGAATTGTTCATTTATGTAATGTATTGGAGGTTTCCCCCTCGAAGTGGCTGATTTCTAAGGCATTGATCTCTCTTCTCTTCTATTTTTGGAGTTGGTTTCCTAACATTTGGTATCAGAGGTTTGGATTCTAGAGTTTTTCTGCTCCAAATAGGTCATCATGGAAATTTTTCTATAAATTTTTTTATACGAAGGTTCTGAAGCTGAAATTTTTATAGAGTGAATCTGAAATCCTAAGGAACGCCATGAAAAAATTATAGATCTTGGTTCGCAATATTTTCGCAGATATGATCTGTGCAAGTTAGGGATATTTGCAGGCTCTTGAATTTAACCTAAACAGGTCATCGTGGTATTTGCGCTATAAAAAAATTTATACGATGATTCCGAAGCTAAAATTTTCATAGAGAAAAGCCATAATCCCAAGAAACGCCGTGGAAAAATTTCAGAGTTTGATTCACAATATTTCGAAGATATGGTCTGTGGAAGTTAGGGATTTTTTAGGCTCCCGAATTTCATCTCAAAGAGGTGACCGTGGGAAAATCGTCATAACTCTTTCTCTGAGCGTTGGATTGGAATTTTGTAAAAAGTCACCGCAAGTAAACAGAATGTAGTTTCTTTGATATCAATTTCAAAGCCAAAGGAAGAAATAGTGAGACGTGGAAAGTCATACAAGTGTGCTCTATTGAACTGGTCCATAATTAGGTCATCGTAGGAGATTGGGCATAACTTTGTCTTCAAGAATCCAAATTAGGTCAGACCTGTGGCATTCAAAAGAAGATTCAAAGGGCTACTGCAATGAAAAATTTAAGATATTGAAGATCCAAAATCACACAGATAATGCAGTTTCAATATCAAGCTCCTCAAAATAAAAATAAAAAAATGTGTGTATTTGATTTTCAAATTGCATAAGTCTTGTTTGAAAAATCAGTTTTAAGTGATTCCAAAGGCCTATTGAGCATAGATATCAGTATTAGGTTCTAAAATTCCTTCTAAAAATAATTCAACACCCATTAAGCCCTCAGAGTACTCTACTTTGAATCATGAAGATGAAGAATTGCAACATGATTATCAAAATTAAAAGAGCAAGTGCACCAAATTTCGCTCTCGCAAAGAGCAACAAAAAATGAAATGGAAGTTTTGAAGAAAGGCCTGGAAGCGAAGGTGGATGGTTTGAAGAAAGGTGTGGAACCTAATATGGATGGCATGGAAGCTGGCATGGAAGCTAAGATGGATGACATGAAAGACAACATGGAAAACATGAAGAATGATCTAAAAGCAGTAATGGAAGGTTTGACAAATTTGATATAAGAAATGTTTCCTAATGGTGAAAATATAGTAGAGGAAACTCATGATGAGAAAAAAATAAATGTTAATCATGATTTTATAAACTCTAATGTTGGATGGAAGAACCACCATATTCCAAAGATGGATATGAGGAAGTTTGATGGCAAGGATCCTGTAACATGGATACTACAGATGGAGCAATATTTTGATCTCAATAATGTGAAAACACACACAAAAGGTACACATGGCAACTTTACATTTAGAACAAAATATATTTGTATGGTATCGATGGCTTTTCTCCCGTAAAAAAATTGTCACTTGGTCAATTTTTATGGAGGAAATGATAGCACATTATGAGGATACAAAGAGCAACACCTTCTTTAGCTAATTGATAAATCTCAAACAAAAGGGTTCAGTGGTGGAGCAAATTGAGGACTTCCAAAATTTGAATATAAGGGTAACTGATATTTCAGAGGAACACAAGATTGTTGTATTCATAGGGACTTTAAAGGATAACATCCAACATGATTGATTGGAGAAGGCATTCAGATTGGCAAGAAAAATTGAATGTAAAATTATGGCGACAAGGAAGCCTACCACTCACATCTATAAAGATGGAAGTGTTGCTACTCCTAGTCTTCCACAACCTACAAGGTTGACACCACAACAATTGGAAGAAAAAAGAGCAAAAGGGCTTTTCTACAATTGTGATAGCAAACATACTAAAGTTCATAAGTGTGATGAGAAGAAATTATTTTAAATAGATTGTGAAGAGGAGAAAGACTATGAACAAGAAACTTCAAAAGAAGAGGATATACACTACGAAGCAACGCTAGAAGAAGAAGAAATGAGTTTGACCATATCGTGTAATGTGTTGGCAGGTATTACCACTCCTCAAACTCTCAAGATAGAAGGACATATCAAGAAGAAAAAGGTAATAGTGTTGATTGATTCGGGTATTACCCATAATTTTATTCATTGTAAAGTAGCCAAGGAATTGAATTGTTTCCTATACCCAGCACCAGAATGTCAAGTGGTGGTTGCAAATGGAGGAACTATAAATTTCTCTGGAAAATGTCATAATATCAAGCTAACCATTGGGGAATATGTATTGAATAGTCCAATGCTTTCCATTCCAATGGGAGGTGTTGATGTTGTACTAGGAGTACAATGGTTACAATCCTTGGGGACGGTATCTTTTAATTTTCAAGAACTTTTCTTGAATTTTTTTTTCGGAAGGAAAAGATGTCGAATTACGAGGTATCACATGGAAGCCAGGAAAGATAATAAGCTCTAATGTCATCAAAATTCTTCTAAATAAAGAACAATGAGGCATAATTGCACAATTATGCTCACTAGAAGTTCCAACATAAAAATCATCTATTTCTGTAGATCTCCAAAAAGTCTTGGACAATAATTCCAAGGTGTTTGAAACTCCCAAAGGACTCCCACCCATTCGTGATCATGATCATGCTATCCATTTGATTCCAGGAAGTGTTCCTCCAAACCAGGCCTTATAGATATCCTTATGTCCAATAGAGTGAAATTGAACATATGATTGCAGAAATATTAGAGGCTGGTATAATTCAACCTAGTCAAAGTTGTTTCTCTATTCCAGTAGTATTAGTGCACAAGAAGGATGGATCATGGCACATGTGTTCGGATTATAGGGAGCTCAATAAGCTCAATATTAAAGATAAATTTCCCATTCCTGTGATTTATGAATTATTGGATGAATTACATGTACAATTTATTTTACCAAGTTGGATCTTTGTTTAGGATATCATCAAATTAGAATGAAGACTTAAGATATTCCGAAAACAACATTTCGAACTCATGAGGGTCATTATGAATTTTTGGTCATGCCTTTTGGCCTTACCAATACACCTTCTACATTTCAAGGGTTGATGAATTCCATTTTAAAACCCTTCTTTAGAAAATTTGTGCTAGTATTTTTGATGATATACTAATCTATAGCAGGTCTTGGAAGGATCATGTTCAACAGGTTGACAGGTTGCTCAAACTATTGCAGGAGAAACAATTATATGAAAAATCATCCAAATTTTTCTTTGGAGTACAAGAGGTGGAATATCTGGGTCATATTGTATCTCATGAGGGTGTTAAGGTAGACCCTAACAAAATGAAAGCCATTAAGGAATATAAATTCCCCACAACCATAAAGCAATTGCGAGGATTTCGCGAGTTAACAGGGTATTATCGCAAGTTTGTTAAGAATTATGGGAGAATAGCAGCACCTCTAACAACATTATTGAAGAAAGATGCATTTTCATGGACTCCTGAAGCAACTAAGGCCTTTGAACATCTTAAGGAGGCAATGTGCCTAGCACCGGTCTTAGCTACGCTAGACTTCACAAAAACCTTTATTGTGGAATGTGATGCCTCAAGAAATGGAATTGGTGCAGTTTTAATGCAGGAAGGAAGACCCATTGCTTTTGAAAGTCGTCCAATCAAAGGAAAGTATTTACAGAAACCTATTTATGAGAAGGAAATGTTAGTAATACTACATGCACTAAAGAAATAGTGAGCTTACCTAATGGGAAGACACTTCAAGGTAAAAAATGATCATGATAGTCTTAAACACTTTTTGGAACAAATACTATCTTCATAATAGCAGCAAAAATGGGTAACAAAGATGTTGGGTTATGACTTTGAAATAATCTACAAAAAAGGGAAGCTAGATGTTGTTGTAGATGCACTCTCAAGAAAGAATGAAGAGGTGGAAGTATTTCTTTGTGCCATTTCTATTATCCAACCAGATTGGAAAACTGAAGCAAGGGATGAATGGAAGAAGGACGAAGAAGTGTGGACACTCATTCAAAAGTTGTAGCAAGATCCTAATACATCTGATACATTTAGTTGGAAAAATGATTCCTTATGGTACAAAGATCGCTTATATCTTTGTAAGAATTCCCAACTAAAACAAAAGATTCTTCTGGAATTGCACACTTCTCCTTTAGGAGGACACTCGGGATTTTAAAAAACTTACCACAGGGTGAAGAAAGAATTTTTTTGGGATGGCCTTAAATCTGATATTCAAAAGTTTGTGACGGAATGTTTGGTTTTCCAGCAGAATAAAGTTGAGACAATTAAGACCCCGGGACTTCTACAACCTTATCCATTCCAAGTCAACGTTGGGAGGAGATTTCAATGGATTTTATCACAGGTTTACCTAAGTCCAAAGGAAAGAGTGTCATCATGGTGGTAGTTGATAGACTTACCAAGTATGCACACTTTTGTGCATTATCTCATCCATTTAAAGCAAGTACAGTTGCTCCTACATTTATGGACACAATTCAAAAGATACATGGAAACCCAAGGGTTATTGTGAGTGACAGAGATCCCATTTTTACTGGAAATTTTTGGACGGAGTTATTTTCTTGTTTGGGTACTCAATTAGTTCATAGCTCATCTTATCATCCTCAATCTGATGGTCAAACTGAGATAGTAAATAAATGTTTGGAAGGATATCTTCGTTGTTTTGTATCTGATAAACAAACACAATGGGTCAAGTGGTTACCTCTCGCTGAATGGTGGTATAACACTTCCTTCCATACTGCAGCAAAAATGACCCCATTTATGGAACTTTATGATATCATCCACCATCCATCACATCATATTTAAGAGAAAATTATAAGGTTCAAGCAGTGGAAGATCACATCAAGCATCAACAAGAAGTTCTCCAACTCTTAAAGGATAACCTAAATTTGGCACAAAATCGAATGAAACAACAAGCATATCAACATCGCAGCGAGAGAAGTTTTGATGTAGGAGATTGGGTATTTTTATGGCTACAACCATACAAACAAATGTCCTTCAAGCAAGCCAATAAGGATAATAAATTATCGCCAAAGTACTATGGTCCTTACAAGGTGTTGCAAAATATTGGTACTATGGCATACAAATTGGAGCTTCCTGCTTCTTCGCGAGTGCATCCAGTTTTCCATGTTTCATGCTTAAAGAAGGTTATAGGTGAAAATATTCCAGGTGAAACAATATTTCCACAACTTGATGAGGAAGGAAAAATCATATTGGAACCTGAAGCGGTCACGGAAGCAAGAACTCGATAGCTACGAAATCAATCAATTTCAGAGTATCTCATCAAGTGGAAGAACTTACCCATTGAAGATCCTACATGGGAGGATGAGAATTTTATACGGAAGCACCCAGAGCTACGCAAGCGTTGAGGACAACACTTTTTTGAAGGAGAGGGGCATGTTAGGTCCCTATTTTACTAGTTTAGTCCATTACTGTTATTAGTGTAGCCCCCTTATTGTTATTGTTGTACCCCTGTAACCCCAATATTCTTATTATTGTGCCCTTACATTATTATTGTTAGGTTGGCTAGGATTATATTGTGGCCCCATGGACTCATATATATAGAAGGAGGTTTTTTTCGTTTGTATCATCCAAGAATTGTTCATTTATGTAATGTATTGGAGGTTTCCCCCTCGAAGTGGCTAATTTCTAAGGCGTTGATTTCTCTTCTCTTCTATTTTTGGAGTTGGTTTCCTAACAGAGCTCCATGAGGATTGGATCATGTGCCAAGCTGGAACCTCAGTTTTTTGGACCTTGCAGGTGTTGGAGATGATACTATGCATACTAGATATGTTTCTACATGAGTTGGAGATGTTGGACAAGCTCTAGAAGAGTTGAGTTACTAGATTGAGGTCAGTTGATGTATGTCATGTAGCTATGAGCATGATGTCCTATTTTGAGATTTTCACATGTTTTCATGTTGTCAAAGTGTGTGTGGAGGTGTGTCATGATGTCCCTGGCTTACTCCTAGAGATCAGCTCCAAGTGGTGTCTTAAACAGATGTAAAACTTGAGTTTTAAGGGATATATGCAGGTTTCCTTCACAAGGATCACATATACCTAAGAATGTACACATGTTTCCTTCACAAGAGTTGCGTATACATCCTAGAAGTGTTTTTTTTTTCATTCCTCACACATCTCAGGTTAATTATGGTTTTTTTGTCTTGTATTGGAAACTTTTCATGTAAAGGTTGGAAAAAATTAAATAACTTCTAGAATATGGTTAAAGTGAATAATATCTCTCATTAAGTGAAGTTAGTGCATTGATCAAGTCAAGAATATGAATCCAAATCAAATCAAGGATATGAACAGAGCTCCATCATTAAGTTGCAATTATTGATTTAATCACTCTAGAAAATAATAAATAGAGAAATGATTTGAGTTTGTTTGGTTGGTTGTTTTGAGAGTGTGTCAGTATGCCATTGTGAGGGCATTGTGAGTGAGTATGCATGGAGAAAAAGTGCACAAAATAGTTTTGTAGCAAAATTCTGAAGTAAAGCATCGGTTTTTAGATCATATTTGTGGTTGTTGTAGCAAAGTTTATTTAAGAGATATGGAGTAGAGTTTTTATTGTTGGATGATTGATTTATTGATGGTTGCATTTGGGCCATTATTTTTCTTGCATTGAGAGCATGTTTTTGGTGGTATTTTATTTGGTTTATTGAATTTGTTTTTGTTGTTGAGACTTGGATTACAAAGTTGAATTCTTGTTGAGAAAATCGTCTTGGATCCAGTTTGAAAATTTATGAAATGAGGTACACATAGTGTAGAGGACCAGTGATTTCACGATAGTGGAGCAGTGATATTGAAGCTTCAACGGAACGAACAGTTTCTCCATATAATCAGAGTTAGATAGTCCAATCGAATTTGGGAAAGGATCGTTGAGCATGGTGGACTTCAGCGGATGGTAGTCTGTAGATCCATGTGTAAACAAAGTCTTCCTAGCTAATCAGTAGAATAGAGTCTCCTAGCTTATAGGCATTGACCTATTGTATATGAGATCGAGTCTCCACGTTGATTGAAGTTATCTAACTATGTAAAAGACAAATTGCTTGACATAATAGAGATTCAAAGAAGAGTAGTAGCAGTAGGGGTGGTTTTTCTTCCAGAAGGGTTTCCACTAGAAATATTGTGTCTCATGTGTGATTGATGTGTTGTGATTGCTTATTGTTTTGTTGTTTCTTATGGTTTTCAATTATGCTTATGTGATGCACATGTTTGTGAGATTATGCATTTATTATGTTGGTTAATAACGGTATGTGATTTCGTAGAGAAAGTTATACTTGGTAAAAATTGATAATAAGCCACACTATTGATTCACCACCCCTCTCAGTAGTGCTCAAAGGTTTCCAACAATTGGTATCATAGCAGGGCTCTTGGTTGCAGCTTGATCACAAGAGAGTAGATATGGGGTTTTTTGGAGGAAATTTGCATTTTTTTTAAGAATGATTTCTCCAAGGAAATTAATTCTTACTGCTGCAAATTTCAAGGTATGGAAAGAAAGTGTGAAAAATAAATTATTAATTTGTGACTCTAACATTTGAAGATTGATTTTTGAAGGAAATGATGGATATTTTCCTTCATGTAAATAATGAAAGAAAAATACTCAATCAAAAGGTGAATTATTTTTGAAAGTCTCCATAATGTAGAGTTAGAGAAAAATGGAGATTTAAAATTTTCCAAGGAGGTTTGGGATAGACTGCAAATATTATATGGAGCCATCAACAACAACATTGATGAAGAGGTTGAGAAGAGAAGGAAAAAGAAGAAGAATAAGAGATCCATGAAGAAGGAAGCTTCAGTTGAACCACCTATGAAAAAGGACAACAAATTTGAAGGTATAAGCCGTAATGATTTACTTTTGGGTTATATTTATGATAGCGGTAATGACAATGATTTAGATTTAGTTATTGAAAAATATGATGCTCACAAGTATGTTGGAAATGTTGTCATTGATGGCAAAGGAGCACAAAGGAGCAGCACCTGAACCAGCAATAAGGCAAAGGAGATGAAAAAGGAGGAGCACTTGAAACATCAGCCAAGGAGCAGAGAAAGCATACGAAGAGGTAGCAGAAGCACCAAAAATAAGAAGCAGGGCAGCAAAGAGAAGCAAAGACAGGACCATTTGAAGAAGCAAGGAGCAACATTAGACAAGAAGAAGAGATAGAAACAGAAAGATAGTAGAGACAGGCAAAGGAGACAACAAAGGAGACAGGCAGAGGCAGTGGAGGCAAATATAAAGGAGACAGGCAGAGGCAGAGGCAGCAAATACAGAGGAAGAGATGAAACGGACATGCAGTAGAGGCAGAGGTCGAGCAGCGTTGAAGCTAAAACAGGAAAATGAAACAGACAGAAGAACACTGCTAGAGTGTAACAGTCGAATACAGAGGCAGAGTGAAACGGTCGAGCAGTGGAGACAGAGGCAGTGAATACAGAAGCAGTGAAGTGGTCTAGCGGCAGAGGCGTTAGTACAACAGAGGCAGAGGAGTTAGCACAGCAGAGGCAGAGGTGTTAGTACAACAGAGGCACATAAATTCTGGGAATCGCTTAACCCTAGGGGGAAGGATACATAAAATAAATTCTGAGAATCACCTCCTCCACTGGAAGATACACTAAAGGTTAGAGTGACAATGTAATGCATATATATATAGATAAACCTTATTCTGGGAATCGTATACTCCAGCGGAAAAGTATTGCG
>JAXQQM020079830.1:0-24661 GCA_034641835.2 Pinus albicaulis | reverse complement strand
ACAGATGGAGAGGGTTTGTCTAAAATGAGCCAATAAATCCATTCCCGAATCATTATGAATGGGTAACTGAAAATATGTGAGGAACATGGTAGCAAGGGCGCTAAAGGTTCCATGTGAAGCAAGAGGTTGCTCCATGTACCATTTCGTGGCTACTCCCGTAAGAGTGCGTTGAAATAACCTCAATCAAATAGTGTTTTCAATGATACTATTTGATGAGCACCACAGGTGAAAGGACATTACATGATTACCTGGGTCTTCTGCTTGCTTGCCTTCCAACTTTGGTATATCCGAAGGGAGTTTCCTGGGCATGGGAGGCTATGAGGTATTGTGTGTGATGGGGTCATTTGTGAGTTTCGTTAATTCGGGTAGTTTCAACGTAGCTAAGGAGGGTGACTGGGAGGTTGACGCCATGGCAACATGTGAAGAAACAAAGTTCTGGTTAGAACAAGGGTGAGTCTGTGACGTACCCTGATGTGTGTTCAACTAGCTTCCCGAATGGGACGCACTCCTCTGCCCCCTAGGGGTCGAGGGGGGAGTGGTGTGCGGTGTGGTGTTGGGAGACCAAATAGGGTTCCCAACTAGGGTTTCTCCAATAAAGTATGAACCAATGACGGTGGCAGTGTTCCGTCTTTGACGCCTGAATGGCGAAAGACCTGGAACCCCTCTCTATAATGGGGGGAGGTCCAAAAGACACCTGGATCAATGAGGTTTCGTTGGGACTGTTCGGGTGTCGACCAGGTTCAGTTTTGGAAAAATTTGAGAGGATAGAGTCTATGATCAAAGCGAATTTATGGCCACATACATCAAACAAAGCGAAAATAAAATAAATTTTCCCTTTAAATTAATCTATGTGATCAATCAAGTAAAAAATATGGTTTTTGTTTTTTTTTGCATGATACTCAAAATCCTAGAAGACCTATGCTTCCTCACACACTCAAAAGTAACTGGGCCTTGAGAATATTTCTTGCAAGTGCTGGCACAACGTCCCGTAAGAGCTGGTGACACCCCCAGTCAACCGAAGAGAATCCACCAAGGTAAGGGTAGAGGGTCTGGCGCTTGCCTGCACCGTCACTTATAGGGTAAAGGATGCCCTAGTTTTTTGCCACTAAGAACCACCGTCCCACGTGAGCGTTCAAGTCTTGGGCTTTTTGGTAGCCAGCTAACAGTACCGAGTATTAGCCAGGTCAGGTAGTCCCAACTGATATCGCATGCACTGCGCCTAATCCTAACCCCCTCTGAATCGGGTCTCTGCCGCGCTCGGGTTTTCTTTATCGTGGGCAGATAGGTGGATTTGAAGCTCCCTAAATACACAACTTCTATGTTTCAATATGAAGTATGATTAAGGCGGCTTGTTGGATGCCTACCCCCTTGATCCTAACTTAAACTATAAATTCTTTTGTGGCCCCTATGGGGAGAATTTAGTGAGTTTGGTTAAGTTATTTTTAGGTGTCTTCCTTTGCTTAGTGGGTGAGTTTTTGCGAGCATATGGTGAACAATATCATAGTTTGAACATATGGATATCGGTGATCCTTTACAAAATTCCCCTAGTTAAACTATGTTATATTGTTCCTAGCTCAAATGGAAAACATTTGCGGATAAAGGGCTGCTTTCAAATTTTCCTAGTTAATCTATGTGATTAACTAAAGGGAGATGGCGAATTGTAAATATAGAGCGTTCATATGCTTACCTAGGATCAGCGGAGGGTGAAAAGGTAGCAGAGATTACTTGCTCTTAATCGACAATTCAATTCTAGTCCCGCAATCTCTAATGAAAAAATTGAACTAAACTAAACAATTTCTACACTAGAAAATGAAACCAGTTATGCATGCGTGGTCTTGGGCCACTTTCTCAAACTAGTTTATTTAAGTGTGAATACCAGAATTTGCAAAACATAAATTTTTTGGAATGCAATGGTAAATTTTCCCCCTACTTAAACTATGTGAATATTTTTTGCAAAAACCAACTTTGAAAGGAAACTAACTCTAAGCCTGCAGAATGCAGCTAAAAGTGAGTTCTCGAAAGCTGTTGGGTATCGACAAAAGTGTTGGCAAATACATTAGGGACTGCCCAGCACACTTACAAGCAGAAAAATGCAGAATATAGAGAGAAAAATATCATTCTGTAATTTGCGCGGAAAAGGCTTTGATATGTGCGCTTTCCTGTGCGCAGGTCAGTCCTAAACTGCACGTCTGTGAGAAAAAACTGCGCAAAAAAATCCTGCAAGTAAAAATATTAGGAGCTTCCTTCTTCAGTGTGTCACTTCAAGTGAATCCAGGGACTGTAAGATGGATCAGAGGACTATCAGCTCCACTCTCCAGCGTAGACAAAGGTCTCTTGCGAGAGATGGCACAACCTCATAAACTTGTAAAACATTATTGGAGTCACTAATCCTATAGTGGTGTATTTGACGCACAGGTGTACGAAATCGCACCAGTTTAAGGGGTGTGGTCTACCCCTCTAAACTATTGGTAACATGCAGAAAGTGGTGGAGCTCAAAAGCATATAATCTAGAGGAAAAAAAATGTGAATGCATGCTCAAAGTAAACTAAAAACTAAAACACAAATATACAAAAGCTATTGAAGAGAGTCAAAATGATAATAATGCAAATGAAGGCTCAAGGCCTCTTCTTATTAAACGTTTGATATGGAGAAGAAATTTTACCCACTTGCCAAAGGGCCCCTAGACAATGTTTCTAAGTCTCGATGCAAGGATGTTGTTTTTCCAAGTTTTGCCTCTCATGTAGTCTCCCTCTCTCTTCGTTGTGATGGACTAGGATTGTTGGGTGGCCAACAATCGAGTCCCCTCTATCTCCAGTTCCGGTTCACACACTGCTAGTATTTCTTGGGAAATTTTGGCCAACATAACAATGTTATCACCCATTATTCATCTCTTGGTGGCTTTATATAGGGGGTTTCAAATCCTCCTTCCCTCCCTTGTTACATGGTGGATGGTGACCCAAGGGATAGGTATGATTCCATTGTGTGCTCGAAATATTCCTTTGTGTGCTCACATAGTGTCTAAGGAGGCGTTGGTGGCTATCCTTAGGCGGCTTCATATAAGGAGTAACTGTCATTTGCTTTGTGTGGTCCCGAAAAGCAACATTTTTCCACTTTTAGGAATGCGCGCTTATCGGACAAAAAGGCACGCAGAAGCGCTCTTCTCGAAGGATTAAGCGCGCAATTTAGCATTTAAGACTAGTTCAAATCTGATTTCTCAAAACCTTAGATATTTTAAATACTTTCTTGATTCAATAATGTCTTATTGCCCTTTAAATCCTCTGGCTTGACATTAATTAATGTCATCTTCTGCTATATGATTTTTTAGTGTTAAGAATGTTGAGGCCAAGATAACCCATCTATGCCATTGTTCCACAAATGAGAAAATTGCAGACATCTTCATCAAAGCGCTTGGAAGAGAAAATTTTGAAAGATTCAGAATGATGCTTGGACTCACCAACATCCCTTCATATTAAGGGGGGGGGCGGGGGAGTGAGGGATGTTGGCACCTAATTCTAAGGGATTGGGCGAAATTGTAAAATAATGTAATAGAAAATAAGGAAGTTTAAGTGACACTGGGAAATTAATCCCAAGAGTCTCACCTCCATGTATAAATTTGTATGCATCCTTAATCAAATACAATTTCAGTTTTTGGTGGAGTTACCTCCTGGCTTGACAATTTTTAATTTCATCATCAATGTTATGAAAAATATATCTCTCTGCTTACATTGCAAAATATTTTTCATATTAGTTCATCAAATAAAAATTAAATTTCACAATACACTAGTTATTCAATTTTAGATATCATTTATAATATTTACATTTACATACTTGCTTCAACTTCTAGTTGAGGTTGATTTTCCCTTTCAATATTTGAGTGTTCTTCTTTCATTTTTTTGTAATAGTTTCTCTTGTATTCTCTAAGAGCCTTAATGTTTCTTATTCGATCATATTTTCTCTTACAGTTTATTTGATTTCCCATGATAAATTAGTCTATGTAGATTTTTAAAATCCAACCCAAAAAAGTCAATTTCAAAATCCTACAAAAAAAACTCACTTTCAAAATTTAGATAAAATAACTTACTCTCAAAATTTGAACAAAAAAACTCACTTTCAAAATTTAGAAAAAAAAAATCACCTTCAAACTTCAACACAAAATACTTACTTTAAAAAAAAACACTTTAAAAATTCAGCCCAAAACACTAAAAAAATTTCCTTCGAAAATTAAGCTCAAAAAAATTCCTTTAAAAATTCAACCTAAAAGATTTAGTTTGAAAAATCAGTCCAAATGAATAAAGTGTGCAAAATAATGTTTAGGCTTCGTTTATTTATATCGTTTGGCCAAAAAAAACAAATTTGGAGGCTCGCACCTTTTTATTTTTGCGGGAGATGGAAATTAGTGACCAATTTTCGGCTGAAATTTTAAAATAGTTCAGCCAAACTCTTTTCTCGTTTATATTAACAACCCAGGATGTCAAAAACAAGTTTAGTAGAATTATTAGAAAACTTCGGCCGAACTAATACATCTCGGCTCTACAACATCTCGGCTCTGATCACCTTTCTCTAACTTCGTAATGGTTAAACTCTATCAAAGTTGATGAATTTACTTTTAGAACCAATACCAACATTTACAGAATTGAATCTACTTTTAGCAGATATAAATTTTATAGAATTTCATAGATATTTACTAATTTTAATTAATTTTCAAAATTATGATTTAGATAAATCAAATTTTGTATCTTCCAAAATACACTTGAAAAAATATGAAAAAACTATGGTCCATTACATTGGTCCATCTTCTGTAATGGGTAGCTTTTAGATTTTTAGTTCTTAACTAATATGTTGAGAAACTTGACTATATGCTAAACATATTCAAAAGCTATAGGTTTTTCATATTGGTTAGTTCAATAAATTCTAATAATTATGATATACATCAGTTGGTTTCTTAAATATAACAATATCGAAGTAGAGTATGTCTAGATTGTTGAAACACATTTTTTTTTTCAAAAACGTTAAGTTAACAAAGGATACACTAGTGCTGAAAACATGATTTTTTATGAATCCTTTGATTTTTAAAGAACACACACTCAAAGAATTTCTAAATTGACATATCAAATGTGAATAAAAAATTTCGAAAAATGAGTAATAGAAAGCTAATAAAATTTTTGACAGGTTTTTTTTTTATTGTAAAATGAAATTCTAAACCAAACTTTTAAAAGTATTATTTTTTTCTCAAAAATGTGAAAAAAAGTATAACCCAACTTTAGGTATGTGTCCATTGATCAATCAAAGGGATGGATTTATTTTGATGTATCCGCACAAAACAGTGGATGTGGGGGTGGAGTAGTCTTATATTACCTGGCGCTTAATGTAAATATAGTAATGTTTAAATATAACTAATTTAAGTAATAATCATCAAGGCATTAATGTTTATCATGTGATTGGTAAAATTTTGAATCCGAGTTAGAAAAATAATAATTGTTCACTGTAACTATTTAACATAATCTCAATTATTCAAATTATTAAAAAAGAAATCATAATTTTAAATATTATTATTTGTATTAGGTTTATTTAACATTTCAACAAATTTTAATCCCAATAATTTTTTACAATTAAATTTATTTTAATTTTTTATAATTAAAATAAATAATAATACAAAAATGATAAAATTTATTTAAAATATAATTTAATTTAAATTTAAATTTTTTATAATTAAATAATAAATAAATAAAAATATGAATTATATCATCTTACTTAATTTTATCAAGCAATATGTCAATTATATTTTTTCAATTCTTTTACATTATGAAAAATAAAATATTATTATATTTGATATTAAAAATTAAAATTAATGTTAAATTTAATACAAATATTTTATAAAAAAATATCATTTTAATTCACCATAAAAAAATATAAAAATAAATGAATTTTCACACTTCTTGTGCTTAACACCGTACTTTGACATAGATAAAAAAAAAAAAAATAAGTAGTCGATAGCTTTCTTACTATGTTGAAAAGTAAGTATTACCATGTTAAAAAGTGAATAGTATAAACTGAACTTTAAAATATTGTTATTTCTTCCCAAACTTTAAATAAATAAGTTTTTGGCATGTATTTGATTTATGCCGCATAAATAAATGAACAATATAGATCATTTGCGGCATAATTGAACCTTGGAATTTATGGTGTAATGACTAAAAAATTATTAAAATTAATAATTATATACCTAGAGTATAAAAACATTGAAATTTATTTTATCATATATTATTTCATTACAGTGTCGGATGTTGTATAATTATGACAATATGCATACTTAAAATCGCACACATGAATAATCTTAATGTTGTGTGTAATTATGACAGTATGCACACTTAAAATCCCACACACGTACTTGTACTACACACGCCAATTTAATATGAACTAATAATCTTAATGTTGTGTGTAATTATGACACTATACACACTTAAAAGGAAAGCTTTACTTTTCAGTCTATTGGACCATTAATGCGTTTAAAAGCATTAATGGGCATGTTTTGCCATGTGACCCATGTCATACTTCGCCTGCTTCTTCACCTTCAGTCTCGAGCTGTTGAAAATCTGATCTGCGATCTGCTGCACCCCATTAAATCATGCGGTCGCCAAAAAATTGGTTGCCATTAACTCTGGCATTAATTCTCAGCAATCGGCCTTAACTCTCGGAAAACTCTCGACATCTGCGAGTCTCAAGTGCGCTACCCTCCAGTGAATATTATATTATGCAGCAACAGTTCCACCTTCAATATCTCTCTAAAATTAAAATTAATAAGTTGATAATTAAATCTCACTGTTTCATATAAGTTATTTATAAAAACAATTATTTTGCATTCTAAATTAAATTAATGTATATCATCTTTTAAAATTGTTTGTTTATATTATTGTGAATATAAATTTAACTGTAATTTAAGTTTTAAGAAATATTTGTAATCTAACGCACTATCACCACTGCATTTTAATTTTAAATAAAAATTATTTAAAATCCCTCATTAATTTTCAGATTTTTTATTTTACAATAATGATCATTTAAAAATTCTCACCATTTTCTCAATCATAGCATAAGTGAAAATTAACTCTCACTATTTTCTCAATCATAGCATAAGGGAAAATTAGTTAATTCGAGGACAGAAGGAACTTTCCGCCATGTCAACCAATCTAGCGTTCCGCCCATACGACCTCCTGTCGAGCCTAAATAAAATGTTAACTTTTGAAATTTACTTCACCGACAAAAAATAATTCGATACATTGCAGTTGGTAGGTTAGGTTTAAAATAATTGAAATCATAAATTTCACCAGATTTGTGAGATGTGTGAGTTGTTTATTGATTGATTTTTTTTATTTCGGGTGAAAGTGTTTTTAAATTTTATTATTATATTATTTTTCTAATTAAAAAAATAAGTTAGATGTACCTAATTGAAATCATAAATTTTACTAGATTTGTGATTTGTTTATTGATTGATTGTTTTTTTTTAAGTTAGGAAGATAGTTCTTCTAAATTTTATTATTATATTATTTTTTAATTAAAAAAATAAATTAAATATACATAATTAAAATTAAAATTATAAATTTTACTATTAATTTTTTTAATTTTTTAATTATATTATTTATTTAATTAAAAAAATAAATTAAACATACATAATCAATTAACAAAACAAACACAGCTATAAAACACCAGAAACGTGAGACAAGCTCACTCAACACAATGAATATAATTGCTCAATTACATCATCCTTAAATAAGAAACTCACTCACCTAATCTTCCTGAAGAAGAGGAAACAACCCTGAATAGATGGAACTGATTTCTAAATGCACACTCTCGTACAACAAACCAAAACTAAATCTATTTCTAGATTATTCTCACATCCTCCCTTAATGGAGAAATGGATTTTCTACAATACCTAACTGACTTCTAAAAACTTCAAATTTGATTTTACCAAGGGGCTTAGTAAATATATCAGCCACATTATCCTTGGTGTTACAAAATATCAATTCAATTTCATTCGACTCAATTTTTTCACGTACAAAGTGGTACTGTAACTCAACGTGTTTTGTTCTAGCATGGTAAATTGGATTATGTGCTAATTTGATAGCACTTTGATTATCACAATTGATACATGTTGAACCACTTTGTGCCTCTTCAAGATCTGCAAGAATTCTCCGCAACCAAATAGCTTCACAGGTGGCATTGGTCAAAGCTTTGTACTGTGATTCTGTTGATGATAAAGAAATGGTTGGTTGTTTCTTACTACTCCAAGATACGACCCCTGATCCAATATGAAATGCATAGCCAGAGGTAGATCGTCTGTCATCTGGATTTCCTGCCCAATCTGAATCAGAAAAACCTGTCAGTGCAACATCAGATTCATCAGTATACATAATACCAAGATTCAATGTTCCCTTTAAGTATCGGAGAACTTTCTTTGCAGCATTCCAGTGATTTCCTGAAGGCTTAGCCATGAATTGACTAAGGATACTGACTGAGTATGCAATGTCTGGTCTGGTAGTGGTGAGATAGTTCAAACTTCCCACTAGCTGACGATATAATGTTTCATCTGCCTCTTTTGTTCCATCTTCTTTGTACAACTTTGCATTCTGTTCTAAGGGAGTTGACATAGCTTTGCAATCTGTCATATTGAACTTTTTAAGAATCTCCTTTGTATATTTGCTTTGAGTGATCAAAGTTTTACCAAGCTCTCTCCATACCTCAATTCCTAAACAGTAATGCAATTCACCCAAATCTTTCATTTCAAATTCCTGTGACAACTGAACTTTAATTTCTTCAATTAACTTGTGGGCACTGCCTGTTATAATGAGATCATCCACATACAAAGATATTAAAGCAACATTTCCTTTTCCATCTTTCTTAACATACAAGTTAGGATCATTTTTGCTTTTCACAAATCCATTCTGAAGAAAGAAGGTATCAATCTTTACATACCATGATCTCGGTGCCTGTTTCAAACCATACAATGCCTTTCTTAACCTGCAAACCAGATGCTCCTGTCCCTGTTTGACAAACCCTTCAAGTTGAACCAAATAAACTTCTTCCTTTAAATCACCATTTAGAAAAGCAGATTTGACATCCAATTGATGTATATTCCAATTATGTTTTGTGGCTAAGGCAATCAATAATCTAATTGTATTCAACTTAGCTACTGGTGCAAAAGTGTCTTCATAATCAATTCCCTCCTTTTGAGCATATCCTTTTGCTACTAATCTTGCCTTAAATTTATCAATTGTACCATCTGCTTTAAATTTCAATTTGTACAACCATTTGCTTCCAATTGGAACTTTATTTTCAGGAAGTTCCACTAATTCCCAGGTTTGATTTTTCATAAGAGAAGCATACTCATCATTCATAGCATTAATCCATGGTTCATGTTGTTTAGCCTGCTCATAATCAATTGGTTCTTCAACATTCATTATATTAGTCATTAAGGCATAGTCTCTATACCTTGCAAGAAGCTGAGTCTGTCGGGACGATCTTCTTGGTGCTTCAATGCCTGTGGGTGTTCCATCCATGATTCATCGGCTTTGAGGTGAATCACCCCCTTGTGATGACTCACTGCTGCTAGATGTGCTCATACTGCTGCTCTCATCCTGATCCTGTACCTGTACCTGTACCTGTTCCTGTTCCTGCTTAATCAAAGTATCAAGTTTGACATGTGCATCATTAGATATATGCCATGCATCATTTTTTGTATTACTTTTATCAGCCTGCTCATGAAACAACACATCACGACTTGCAAATAGTTTATGGGAACTTGGATCAAACAATTTATAGGCCTTCTGATCCGTACAATATCCAATGAAAACACACTTGATTGACTTGGCATCAAGTTTTCTTCTGTTAGCCTTAGGAATATGAGCAAAATCAGTACATCCAAAGACTTTGAAATGACTCACATCAGGTTTATAACCATGAAGAACCTCAAAAGGAGTTTGAAAAACTAATTGCTTAGTGGGACATCGATTCTTCAGATAAACAGCAGTGTTAATGGCTTCTGCCCAGAAACCATTAGAGATGTTCTTACCTTGAAGCATACTACGAGCAGATTCCACCAAGGTTCGATGTCAAAGGTATGCGAAAAAGGTATGCGAAAAATGCTGGCAATGCAAACGCTGGCAAAAAACCCGACCAGCAAAGCGTGAATGCGCTGGCAGAAAAAAAAACCGACCAGCAAAGATACAATACGCAGGCAGGAGAAAAAAAAACGAATCTGGATATTCGTTGAATGGTTAAAAACGAATAGCGTTTTTTTTAAAAGTCTGCAATTCCAAAATAAAAGCACTGTCAACGCAGGTCGACTTCACTTGACAGTGCTTTTATTTTGGAATTGCAGACTTTAAAAAAAAACGCTATTCGTTTTTAACCATTCAACGAATATCCACATTCGTTTTTTTTTCTCCTGCCTGCGTATTGTATCTTTGCTGGTCGGTTTTTTTTTCTGCCAGCGCATTCACGCTTTGCTGGTCGGGTTTTTTGCCAGCGTTTGCATTGCCAGCATTTTTCGCATACCTTTTTCGCATACGGAATCCATACCTTGTCTAAGGTGAAGAATAATGAATCAAATCAAAGACATAGAAGGCATAATGGAAATTACATAAACAGAGACACCTCAGTGAATGATGGATTTAAAAATCTCAAGTTATTTCTTTCTGATGCTGCATTGTCTGCTGAAACTAATGATGAGAATGCATGGTTCATCGATTCTGGTGCATCTGCACACATGACTTGTAATAAAGAATGGTATGATAAATATTATGAGAAATCTGATGGTACACACATTTACCTAGGAGATGACAGGTCACTTAAAGTTCAAGGCTATGGCATAATAAATGTGTACTTACCTAATGGACAAATGCGACAGATTCATAATGTGATGTTTGTACCTGCTCTCAAAAAGAATTTGATATATGTTTCCACTATCACTGATAATCATTTAAAAGTTGAATTTGGTAAATTGGGGTGTATAGTGAAAGATGTTCAGGACCACTACAGAGTTGTTTCTACAGGTACCAGAGTTGGAGGTTTATACAGATTGGATGTTACAATGAAGCGCCATGTTGCATTGACATCCAAAGAGACATCGACAACAGAATTATGGCATCACAGGTATGGGCACCTAAATTACAATGATTTATCGTTGTTGCAAAGGAAATCAATGGTTGAAGGTCTTCCTGTTATGAAGTGTGAACATTTACCATGTGAAGCTTGTGCACTTGGTAAGCAGCATAGAGAAGAGTTTCCGGTTCATACTGAGAAACGAAAGTATGATATACTTGAGTTAATTCACACTGATGTATGTGCACCTATGCAAACTAGGTCTCTTGGTGGTGCTTCATACTTTGTTATTTTTATTGATGATAGATCTAGGTATACCTGGGTCTATTTCATTAGAAGGAAAAGTGACATATTTGAGTATTTTAAAGAGTTTCGAACTATGGTTGAAAAACAAACAGGCAAGTACATTAAAATACTCAGATCTGATCAAGGGGGTGAATATAAGTCAAAAGCATTTAACACCTATTGTAAATCTAATGGAATTCTACAACAGTTCACAGTGCCACATACCCCTCAGCAAAATGGTGTTGCTGAGCGATGGAATAGAACCTTGGTGAAATCTGCTCGTAGTATGCTGCAAGGTAAGAACATCTCTAATGGTTTCTGGGCAGAAGCCATTAACACTGCTGTTTATCTGAAGAATCGATGTCCCACTAAGCAATTAGTTTTTCATAATCTTACCCAAAATGAACGACCAAACTTATGAGAACCAAAACCTCAACACATAACCTCAATTTATCATAATCTCACTATATCAAAACCATATATCATGTCACTACCTATTGGAAAGCCTTTTTTTCCAGTGTATTGGCCCATTAATGCGTTTAAAAGTACTAATGGGCATGCCATGCCATGCGACCCATGCCATACTTAGCCGTCTTCTTCACCTTCAGTTTTGAGCCGTCGAAAATCTGATCTGCAATCTGCTGCGCCCCATTAAATCGTGTTGTCGCCAAAAAATTGGTTGCCATTAACTCTGGCATTAATTCTCAGCAATCTGCCTTAACTCTCGGCATCTGTCAGTCTCAAGTGCGCTACCCTCCATCTGCCGCAATTAAATTTCGCAGGCTTTTACCAAGGGAAACAAATTATTAATGAGTTAATGAGTTATGTTGAGCGGTTAGATCCTTCAAATTTCCGCAAAGGCGAAAGATGCCTCTGATTCCATATATATATATATATATATATATATATATATTGGCGTTGTTACGTTTACAGAGATAATAATGAGATGATAATGATAAGTAAGGCTTGCCAATGATGATCAGTCAATATTAATCAAAAAAAATTATTATAATAAACGAATAAACTTTACAATTTTCATATAAGATTTCATAGTATGAAAAATAATTTTATTAAAATTTAAATTAATTCATATTATTTCAGATTTATTACCATTATAATAAATTATAATAATTTAGAAAATTTTACAATATAAAAATATTATAATTCAAAACTTACGATAACAAATGATAATGAAAATTACAATTTCTATTTAAAAATAAAATTAAAAATTATCTTGTTAGATTTTTATTTAAGAAAATTATACAAAACTTTTATAAAACAAAAGAAAATATTATATTATTAAAAAATTATATTCAAAACATTGATAAAAAATTATGAGGTAAATTACAACTTAAAAATCACAATAAATTAACGTGCTCCAACAAAATTATGCAAAAAAAATTATAAAAACAACTAAGAAATAAAGACAACTTCCATTTAGAAAAAATTACCCAAAAAAATTATAAAAAATGTTGGATAAATTTCAAAGGGTTAAGAGTTATAGTTTTGGCTACATGGTATTGGTGACGTGTGGTATTGGGCCTGTGATATTAAGGAGATTCTACATGATATTATGTTAGAGTTGAGTGGTGCAAGCTCACTTAGACCCAAAAGAAACTAGAATGTTGGCTTGGTTGGTTGTCTTAAAGTAAAAGGTAATAATAGATCTAGATCTATTATTATCTAGTTTTTTCCCAATTAGAATTTCCAAAACAAACTAATGTTTGTATATGTGAGATTATATTATTATTTTATAGTATGGTTTTTAATCCAAACAAGTGGTATCAAAACTCCAAGTTCATATTAGGGCCTAATTTTAACTTTATTTAATCAAATTCTCACCAAGTCTATTCAATCAACCTAGTTATAACTGAGTTTATTCAATCAACCAAGTTATAGGAGAGTCTCATCAAAGGAGGCACAACCAGTTGATTACCCCGCCCGCCCGCTCCTTCGGTCTAGCCGTTGTGAGCGGGGACTTCACGAACCACTGGGTGTACTAGGTTGGCCCTCTCATCGGAGGCGGCCTGTAGGTCTCGTCTACGGTGGCATCTTCAATGGCGACGAGTCTCACATCGTCGTGCCGGTTTCAGAATTATGAGGTAATAACAGACAGAAATGTAATAAGATTAAAATGAATGGGATGACATGGATGGCGAAGACAACTCGTGCATTCAATCGTTTCTCTTTCGCAATTGTTTGTTTGAATTAGAATAGGTGTTGCGCTAAGAATTCGCCTTTGCAGCAGATTGTAGTCTTCTTGTGTATTCTAGAATGTCTTGTATTACACGAAATCAGCTTTTTTTTAGTGGAAGCTCTAAAGTGAGTGGTTACTCATAGATATATTTACTTATAACATAGTTATTTCAATGGCGACGAGTCTCACATCATCGTGCCGGTTTCATAATTCTGAGGTAATAGCAGACAGAAATGTAATAAGATTAAAATGAATGGGATGACATGGATGGCGAAGACAACTCGTGCATTCAGTCATTTCTCTTTCGCAATTGTTTGTTTGAATTAGAATAGGTGTTGCAACGAGAATTCGCCTCTGCAGTAGATTGTAGTCTTCTTGTGTATTCTAGAATGTCTTGTATTACACGAAATCAACCTTTTTTTAGTGGAAGCTCTAAAGTGAGTGGTTACTCATAAATATATTTACTTATAACATAGTTATCAAGTTTGAAGATAGATGTTTAAGTAATAAAATATTAATTAAAATTTTAGAAATTTAACTAGCCATGTGGTTAATTCCATTCCAGGACCAATGTTTAATTAATAAAATATTATTTAAAATCTTAGAAGTTTAATCAACCATGTGATTTATTTATTCAATAGTAGAGGATAAGAAACTCACTATTTCTACAAATAGATAATAGTGGAATGAAGTTTACATAGAAGGAAAAAGTATTTACATAAATATGTAGTAAGGTAAGAAAAAATAAAAGAAAATGGAAAATCATAGTGGAATAAGAATGTTTACCATTTTCTAATTTCTTTTTTTCTTTTAAAAGTCTAAAAACTTAGAAAATGTGAAAGAGACGGTAGGAAAATACGAAAGAAAATCATAGTGGAATAAGAAAGCTTACCATTTTCTAATTTCATTTTTGCTTTCAAAGGCCTAAAAAACTTAGAAAATAGAAAATGAAAGAATATGTATGTTAATTTGTAATAGATTGCTAATTTAAAAAAGAGTGATTATTTTTTGGATTTTATATATATTTTTAAATATGATTGAGTTAAATATTTTTAAATATGATTGAGTTAAATATTTTTTTAAATATGATTGAGTTAAATATTTTTTGAGTAGCTTGAGTTAAATATTTGAATGGTCTATGATTTCAACTGCCCTTTTCATATGATCGATAAGAAAAGATGGCAAATCAATAGGTGCGATGATAAGAATAGTAGAAGAAAATAGTTTGAGATTTATCACAATGAAGATTGTTTGTAACTTACTACATTCTTATTATTCACATTTTCTATCATTCAACATTGTTACATTGTCGAACTCCCTCTTCACCTTATAAGTTACATGTTAAGGAACTTCATGGTGTAAAAGTCACATGTTCGAAACTATGTGGGAAAAGGCCTTCCACACTAAGGTGAACCCACATCTCAAAAAAATATTACACACTTCTTTGTATTCTTACCATAAATATGTTTTGTGCTCTATTTAAAGGTAAATAAAGGAATTGTTAAAATATATATAAAACCAAAATTAAAAAACAAAACTTAAATAATACTACACCACTTATCAATAAAGTTTTCATCTTTAAATGTTAGTATTGAAGTGGTAAAGGCTCAAAACTTTATCTATTTTTGCAGATTTTATTATAAGACACGTATATTGTACTTTAAAACTTTAGTTTTCTTTTTCATAAATTCAAAATTAAAATAAATTTGAATCCATATATATGCTCTCTTCATGTACATGATACATCTATTATTATAACTAACCAGAGTTCCATGGTAATGATATGGTTGTCCATGCATGCAACATTGAGTAATATATAAATTTAAAAGTAATTTAACTTGCAAACTTGATAATTTGTAAATGAAACAAATAAATCCATTATCACTACATTCATCAAAAGTAATGTAACATTGATAGAATATAACATTAAATCCACATCATGAATTTAAAAGCCAATGAAAACATTGTCATATACACAAGTTCAAATTCTTGTACTTGTATTCCAAATTGGTCTAGTTATACATTTTTCTCTTTTACAAAATGGGCCCATGGCCCATGGTATTCCCAACATAGATAATGGAAGGTCGCGCCCATAAATTAAATAATGGAAAAATGACATCATGACTGATTTATAAATTGGGTCTATATGTCACCCTCACCACACTTGGCACTCCCAAGTGCATTTCGAACTTGATATTGCTGCAAAAATTAAATAACCAATTAGTTGTAAAATTGATCCAGGTGGATATTGGTGGTCACCGGCCTATTCCACTTGGGGCTCCACCATTGTCTATTTCAGTTTTTCAGTTTCGGCACAGTTTACTATTTTTAGCAGTTTTTCGGGTCCTAAACTTTCGGAGCCGTTTTGAGGCCCTAAACGACGTTTTTTGGGAAAACGGAGAGCAACATGGGTCCATGGACCCATGTTTCTCATTCCAAATTTGTAGTCCTCGGATAGATCTTTCTAACGAGGTATGGTACGCGTCAAACGGAGATCGTATGCCAAAGTTACGCCCCTGGGAAGTTGAAACGCCAATTTACCCAAACGGGGCCCATAGTTTTGGCGCTTCATCTCCTAGGGTTAGGGTTTTGGCTGTTTAGGATTTCCCATTGTTTCTAAATGATAAATAGGCCCTCGAGCCTCATTGTAACTCAGTTCAGAGACCTGTAGCCGCCACATCTCTTCTCAGAGATAGCTACCAGCGCCCTAGCTAGTTTTATTTCCATTCTGTCTGTAAGCAAACTTCAGTTCTTTGATATTAATGAAATGACGTGTTATTTCCGTTGCATCTCTGTCTTTATGTTTATATGTTTATTCTATTGCGTTCCTGCATAAATCCAGATCAGTGGTATCAGAGCGGTCTGCTTTTTCTCGATCCTTCTTTGCATGTCCCCAACGAGGTCGGGGTATAAGGAGCTAGGGCTCGATCTGGTGGAACCTTTGCAAGATCGGCCTCGCAAACCTCGACGGACGCCCATGGGGGACGAAAAGAAAGATGAGGGAGCAGGAGATCCTATCAAAATATTGCTCGAGGAGGCCCTCGAAAGACAAAGGAACGTGATGATGGATAACTTTGCTCAGATCCTTCAGCGGCTACCCACCGGCGGCGCATCTGCATCCAGCAGCCACTCTGGAGGTGCGACTCCTTTTAAGGTACAAGTAAATTTTGACATTCCCATATTTGAGGGTCAAATAGACGCAGATGCCGTAGATAGATGGTTGAATCTGTTAGAAGGATATTTCTCGGTTCATGACTTTTCAGACCGGGAGAAGATTATTTTGCACTCCTCAAAGCTACCCCCCATGTTAAGGACTGGTGGGAAACCTACTGTGAGAACAAGGACCAGACAGAACCCTCTCTGTTCTCGGCTGTACCAACTTGGAATTCTTTCCGAGACGCCGTCAAGGAACAGTACTATCCCGTGGGGAACTATGAGGACAAGTACATACAATGGACCACGCTGCGACAACAAAGGGATCAAGATGTGCACGAGCTGACGAATCTGTTCCATACCCTGCGCACAAAGTTGGGTATCGAAGATTCAGAGAAACATTTGGTGCTAAAGTATCGCCGATTTACTGCACGGATACATCTAGGAGGAATGGAGTTCCTCGACATCTCCCTCGCTTTCAGTACGGCATACGGTATCTTTGCCCGAATTGAAAAGCGAAATTCAAGCGAGAAGAAAGGAAGCGAGACTTTGGATCTGCGAATCAAAAGCAAGGAAAGGGTGCTTCCAAACCGCATAACAAAGGACAGAGCCAAGGCATGGCGGCTAAAGACAACCCGTCAAAGCCACAAGAAAAGAACAACACCGTAAAGCCAAAGAAGGACACGGGAAAGTGGTGTGAGTTCCATAAGAGCTCCACTCACAACACAAGTGAGTGTCGGGCCAAGCGGTCGCTAGTGGCCGAGATGAGGGCTTCTGAGTCAGATGCATGCTCCGACTGCGAATCAGAACCTGAAAAGGGGAATGAAAAAGGGAAACAGATTATTGATGCGGAGCCCAACGCCACTGTTGCCACTACAAAGGTCCAGAAGGAGGAACCGGAAGATCCGGAGGAGGAGGAACGTCTCTTCCACTCCCAGATGTGGGTAAAGGGCTCCCCTGTACAGTTCATTGTCGACAATGGGAGCCAAAAGAACCTCATTTCAGCAGACGCCGTGAAGCGGTTGGGCTTACCGACCACAGCTCACCCACATCCATACACCATCGGGTGGCTTCACCAAGGACGAGATCTCCGCGTCAGCCGGCAGTGTCGCCTTCCCTATAGCATCAAGCCCTTCACGGATGAGGTATTATGTGACGTTGCTCCTATTGATGTTTCTGATGTATTATTAGGACAACCATACTTGTGGAAGCGTCATACTGTGTATGAGTCTCGACCTCGTGCTGTTATTATTACTTTGGGAAATAAGTTGTACAGGATACCAGAGGTACCACCTCCTACGACTATCTCTTTGGTTACTGCAAAACAATGCAGTAAGCTCATTTCCCAAACCAGGAAATTCGTTTCCCTGATGATCCGCCCCCAGGGCAAGAAGAAGACTGTGGCCACGACCTCCAGACAGGGCTCCTCTGCACAACAACAACAAATGGATAAGGTTGTGGAGGAGTACGGGGACATATTCACCTCACCCACGGGGGTTCCTCTGCACTGTCAGGTCAAGCACCCGATTGATCTGACCCCCGGTGCGCCGCTACCTAATGGACCGATCTATCGGCGCTCTGTTCTGGAGAATGATGAAATCAAGAGACAGATTCAGGAGCTGTTGCAGAAAGGTCACATCAGACCAAGTTCATCGCCATGTGGGAGCCCGATCGTGTTGGTACAGAAGAAGGATGGGACGTGGAGACTCTGTATTGACTATCGGGCGCTGAACAAGATCACTGTCCGGAATAGGTACCCAATCCCACGGATTGATGACCTTCTGGACCAACTCCAAGGTGCAAAATATTTCAGTAAGATCGACTTGAAGTCTAGGTATCACTAGGTACCAATTGAACCCTCTGATGTGTGGAAGACTGCCTTCAAAGCCAAGGAAGGCCTTTTTGAATGGTTGGTCATGCCTTTCGGGTTGACGAATGCTCCCGCAACCTTCATGAGGATGATGGACGACATCTTGCGGCCATTCACCAACTCATTTGTAGTGGTGTACTTGGATGACATTCGGATCTTTAGCAAGACTTGGGAAGAGCACCTTCACCACATCCGACAAGTCCTCCAAACACTGCGGCAACACAAGTTGTGTGCCAATTTGGAGAAGTGCACTTTTGGCATGACCCGGGTTCAATATCTGGGATACATTATTGATGAAAGGGGGGTGCATGTGGATCCAGCCAAGATCCAAGTCATTCGGGATTGGCCATCCCCAACCACTATAATAGAGCTTCGCAGCTTTCTGGGTCTTGCTAATTTCTATCGGAGGTTCGTGTTGGGATTCTCTCATATCACTTGGCCCTTGAGTCAAGTCACCAAGGGAGGAGCGAGAGCAAAAAATTTTTGGTCGGAACCTCAACAGAAGGCGTTCACAGAACTGAAAAACCGCCTATGTTCTGCCCCAGTGCTCACTTTACCAGACTTGCAACAACCATTTAAGATCGAGACAGATGCCTCTGACTATGCTATTGGGGCAGTTCTTACTCAACAGGGACATCCAGTGGCATTTCACAGTGAGACATTGTCTGACACAGTTCGCAAGTACCCCACATATGACAAAGAAATGTACTCCATTGTGCAAGCTTGTCGACAATGAAAGCATTACATTTTGGGGAAGGAAACAATCATCCACACAGACCACAGGCCCCTGCAGTTCATACAGACACAAGGGAAGTTGCAGAATGATCGCCATCAGAAGTGGTCTACATATCTGCAACAGTTTCATTTGAACATCAAGTATAAGAAGGGTAGCACCAATCATGTTGCGGACTGCCTCAGCCGACCACCGATCGTGGCGCTCACCACTGTGCTCAACTCTTGTGGGCACGAGACTTCTGATTGGCCGCTTCTCTATGAGAGTGACCCAGAATTCAGCCAAACTTACAAGGCACTCTTGGGGGGTGCGCAAGTTCCAAATTTTCACCTCCAAGATGCACTTTTATGTCACATGGGACACCTTTGTGTTCCTTCAAGTGAGTGTGCCAAGATGATATGGGAAGCACACTACAGTCGAGTCGCTGAGCATTTCGGGGTCGAGAAAACAATAGCAATCCTGCAGAAGTATTTCTATTGGCCGAACCTTCGAAAGGATGTCGAGAAGCACATCAGATCCTGCACTGCTTGTGCCATTGCCAAACCGACCATCAAGAAGCAAGGCCTATATACTCCACTACCTACCCCTAGTCGACCATGGGAATCCATCTCCATGGATTACATGTCGGGCTGCCTTCTACTAAGAATGGAAATGACTGTGTTTTCTTGGTCGTTGACAGATTCTCGAAGATGGCCATCATGGCGGCCTGTAAGAAGAATATCACAGCAGAAGCCACTGCTAAACTCTTCTTTGAACGAGTGTGGGTGCACTTTGGGATCCCACAGTCTATCATATCATATCGAGATAGCAGGTTCCTCGGCACATTTTGGTCCAGCCTCTGGTCAATGTTGGACACAAAGCTCACCAAGTCCACAGCTTTCCATCCCCAAACAGATGGCCAGACAGAGGTCGTCAACAGAATGATTGTACACATTCTGCGCATGTACAATTCAAAGCATCCACGCACATGGGACGAGAGCCTCCCTTATGTACAACATAGTTATAGTCGGGCTCTCCACAGTTCAATCGGCCATAGCCCCTTTCAGGTGGGCTTGGGATTCCAGCCACTATGTCCCATTGACGTAGCCATGCCATTTGCAGCTGCTCAGGCCAATTCAGCTCATGTCCAGTCTGAAGTTGAAAAAGCCAGTAGCTTCATCGAGCGCATTCAACACATCCGCCAACAGGTTCATGATATATTGGACAGAGCCAATGCCAAGTACAAGCAACGCCATGATCAACACCGGGTGCCACACAACTTCGAGGTGGGTGACAAAGTATGGCTACATTTGCAGAAGGAGCGCCTCACTGGACCCCACCGCAAGCTTCGCCCGCTCCGATACGGGTCGTACACCATCACCAAGGCTGTAGGGAACAATGCATTCGAGCTCGGTATTCCACCATTCCTTGGTCTGCACCCAGTCTTCAATGTGGATCGCCTTCGTCCTTACTTCCCACCTCTACTGGACACCTCGGACATTGCAGAACAACTCACACCAACAGAGTTAAATCCAGACTACATGGAACAGGCCACCACAGATTGTATCATGGAAATGCAAATCAAGAACACTCGCCAACAGAAGATCCAACTATATCGGGTTGTCAAAGCTGGCCAACTCCTGCACCAAGGAAAGTGGTTCACCAGGGACCAAGTTCAGCAGAAATTTCCTCATCTCATGGAGGAACTTAACGCAATGGGGACCATTGCTTCCTAAGGGGGGAGGAATGATCCGGGTGGATATTGGTGGTCACCCGCCTATTCCACTTGGGGCTCCACCATTGTCTATTTCAATTTTTCAGTTTCGGCACAGTTTACTATTTTTAGCAGTTTTTCGGGTCCTAAACTTCCGGAGCCGTTTTGAGGCCCTAAACGACGTTTTTTGGGAAAACGGAGAGCAACATGGGTCCATGGACCGATGTTTCTTGTTCCAAATTTGTAGTCCTCGGATAGATCTTTCTAACGAGGTATGGTACGCGTCAAACGGAGATCGTATGCCAAAGTTACGCCCCTGGGAAGTTGAAACACCAATTTACCCAAACGGGGCCCATAGTTTTGGCGTTTCATCTCCTAGGGTTAGGGTTTTGGCTGTTTAGGATTTCCCATTGTTTCTAAATAATAAATAGGCCCTCGAGCCTCATTGTAACTCAGTTCAGAGGCCTGTAGCTGCCACATCTCTTCTCAGAGATAGCTACCAGCGCCCTAGTTAGTTTTATTTCCATTCTGTCTGTAAGCAAATTTCAGTTCTTTGATATTAATGAAATGAAGTGTTATTTCCACTGCATCTCTGTATTTATGGTTATGTGTTTATTATGTTGCGTTCTGTAAATCCGGATCAAAAATGTAAAATGCATATAATCAATTCCATTAATTCATGATAATATTTTGATCAACTACTCATTCTCACCATGAAGATCTAAGGCAATGGAGAAGATTTTCCTTCCTCTGCAGATGGTGGAGCACTTGGTGATGGATGTAAGCATGGTTCATGGGTGGTGGATAAAGGCATGGTGGAAGTGAAATAGGAAATAGGTAGTGGGTGTGGGCGGTGATACACCCCCACCGGTTATACGATAGTGGGAATCACCCTAGGGGGGGAAATTGGAATGTCAAGGGTGGATGATTGAAACAATGAGAAGGGTGGATGAATAAATGGTAGGGGTGGGAATTGGGAAGGGTTTGGGGAGGTGGTTATAGGCATGGGAGAATTTATGATGGAGAAAGGTGGTCGGTGTGGGCGATAATACATCCCCATTGGTTGTACAATAGGAGGAAGCACCCTCGGGGAGGAAATTGGGATGCTAATCACTGGAGCAGTGTTCAAACTGCTATAGTTTTTTTCACCAACATGCTCATCAAATAATTGAATTCGACAAGCTGGAACATTGTGAGATGTGGTTCCCTCGACTGTAACAATAAAAAATTTCATATAGTTATGAAAATGCATCGAAAATGATAATATATCGTATTTCACATAAAACAATGCATGCCATCAAATTTCCATACCATTTTTCTGTATAATAGAATGTTGCACTAACTCAGGTATGTGGCCCACACTTCTTTGGTGTTGAGAAGATAACTCCAGTTGCTCATCCATGTTTCTTTTTTTTGAACGAACTCGTCCAACCTTTTCAAAATGTGGTTTATCTTTCCCCGATTTTGACTTGCGCCCACATTGCCTTTTCTTTTTTACTGGGCTCAAGAAACTATGTTTTCTTTTAGTAGTGATCTTTGATGGAGTTATAGTATTGAAAAACATTCTATTGTATTCTTGACATGCTTTGTCTACCAAACTGTTCAATGCATTTGCTTGCTCCAAATTTGTAGGTATTATGGATCTCAATTTCTCATGAGTTGATGAGTTAACACGTTTCATCTCATCATCTTCAAATAATGCACTATATGGTCGTACATTGGTCGATTCAACATTATTAATGCTTGTTTCATTATAATAATTTATATTTGGAGGAGAATCAAAGCATGGCGGAAGCTCCGTTTGGATTTCTAGGCCCAATATAGGTGTTTCATTCAAATCAAATAAAATTGTAGGCCTTTATGTAGTAGGATTAGTGACACTAGGTAGTACATTTTCACCCAAACTAATGTTACTCACCAACATCTCAACTTTCAGTACATGTTTACAAACATTTCCATTCAAGGCCCAATTGCAATTACAGAAGTGTAGATTGGAACCTTTATATATGACATTGTACCAAATATCACGTGTATCCTTATTTTGGCTACGAACCCAATAACCATTGTTACTCTTTTCATCAGGCACACAATCTTCATTTTGGATTTGGCTAGCTCTACACTTGGATGAATTCAATTGTTCCTCAATTTTTCTAGGCCGTACAAAACCAACTTCTTTTAAACGTTGCATATGATTGTAATATAATACAACCTTTGTCAACAACACATATATTAACCAATCGACACGTCTATGACATGCATTATTCTTTTCACTTAGGTACCTTTCCTTGATATGCCGATGATATGATTCAATGGCATTATTTGTATCCTGATTGGAATGTGAAAAATTTCTGTATGCTTTCGCCCACATATCTGTAGAAAGAAATTTATTAGCTATGAATTAATAATACATATGACATGAAAAATAGAGTCATTAAAGCCACTTACAAGAAACTTACATATTTTGTTGTTGGCTAACCAAGTTGTTTTAAAATATTCCAAAAACCTTGGTTGGTCCCTGAATATTTCAAAGAACCTTTCAACTATCTTTTTTACAGATTCATCATCTTCACATGTGTGCATGATTTATCCTAAAGAACGAAAAATGTGGATTTGGTTTTCCCTTCCTTGGACTTTATTTCCAACATTCTTCAACCATGCACGACGAACATGCCACACACATAATAATATTTTACACTTGATTGAAGACCTGGAATATCACAATTTATTAGAGGGAATATACATTAACAATATTTTTATGTCTCTTATAAAAGAATAAACACATCACCTTAACGCTTCAATTTCAGCAGTAGCATCATCTGTGATGAAGGCTTGAACATGCCAATCTGGTCGCTCTTTCTTCCCAATGGCAAAGAGAGTTTACATCCATTTAGAAATATCAGCTATAGTATTGCGTGATGATATCACCCAAGCTACTGGAACCCCATTGTGATGTTTGTCGAAAACCATTAAGGTGTACAGTTGATACTACATTACAAACAATGTACATAATTATATTTATATAAGTTACATGCATTAAAATGAGGTTGAATAAATGAATCAAATTTAGGATAAATTTGTACTCACCCCATACTTATTTGTACTAAATGTTGAATCCATTGAGATTATATTATTGTGAGAATATTTTAGCATCATTGAGCGCATCCACTTTGTTTGTATGCCTATAATAAAAGGGGTGTTTTCAACAAGATCTTGTTTTTGGTAGAAGAAAAAGCTCTCAAGGTGTTCCTTATACCAACATTCTACACTGTTTGGATCACTTTGATCTTTAACATACTCTAGCCTTATGGTATCATTGTAAATGTTTAATATATCTTGTCTTGTCATATATGTATCTCGAGATGTCCCTGTGTATAACTCACCACATTCATCCTTCACATCAAAGATGAACTTGTCCCATATCATTGTAACATTAAAACCTCTTTGGATTAAATGTTGGACAATAGATCGCATATCCCTTGTTAAATGTGGTGCATAACTGAATCTCATAGGCCTGCCAATTGCATCTTTTCCATGACAAACAACATTGGATTTATCAATATGCCTACATGCAGTATATATTATTACAGCATCTTCTGGTCTAAGTTGAAGTCGTCGTACAATGAAGTGACATTGGCA
>JAXQQM020077924.1:0-14965 GCA_034641835.2 Pinus albicaulis | reverse complement strand
TATGACCCACCTCCACATTGTTACACCATTTTTTGGTCATCTAACCTATTATCATTAGATGGACCCAAGTACACCATGTAAGACCAGTTTTACCCTAAGTAAAACTGCTTTCACTATGTTAAAGCAGGAAACCCCAAAAGGAAATATTAAACAAACCTATATTTGTTTGATTTTCCTCATGGAATAATTAATTAAACCATAATTTAATTATTATTCCCAGTCATGTTTAACCCAAAATCAAAGAAATTAATTAGATAAAACTTTATTTATCTTATTATTTTCTAGGAATAATTATTTAAACCTTATTTAGATAATATTCCTTGTTAAATATGACCAAATCACCCACAAATAATTAAATAAATCAATATTTATTTAATTATCTTTCAACCACTTCCTTAAATAATTAAATAAATCATTATTTATTTGATTATCTTCTAACCGCTTCCTTAAAAAGATAAATAAATCATTTATTTATTTATTTTTGACAAATTAAGGGATTTGACCCAAGTCAAATACCTTTTCCCTCCAACAAATATATTAAAATATTCCATAAAAAGTGGATCTAGATCTGGTTAACCCATGCACCAAGATCTAGAATGACCCAATATTTTGTTATAAATAGGAGGGTTTTCCTACCATTCTTCACCTTTTGTTGCCTATTAGATCACTCTGGATCTATACACTTGGTCACTCTTTTCTACCATTTGCTGTGTGAGCTCCCTTTGAGTTCTATTCTTTGTGTGGGTTTTCTACACCAACAAGAGAGATAAATCTTAGATCTGAAGTCCTCAGCACTTCCAAGAACCCAATATCCATCGAGGAAATTGGATACTCCTTACGGTTTATGTCAGACCCTATTAATACAAAATTCTTTCAAAAGTGTTTCTTGTCTTGTGTGGTATATGGGCAAACCTTGTTTTTTACCGCTTAATGTCTTTCCATGCATAGATCTGGTGTTTTGCAGCTCTTTTCTTGTCTAACTAACCACAGATCTGAAGATATTGGCAGCCACTTTTGTTGTTAGGGCTATTAGTTATGCGTAGCTAAAGTGGTCCTTTTTCGTACACTTCGACAAAGGATTCATACTAACAAATGGCGACTCCACACGGGTTTTAAATTATGACCGCTGTCGTTTTTCATATTCCTGCATATCCAGCTACTTCAGACCCTAGGGTTTCTTTTCAACTGTTTATTTTTCCTATTTTTATGTTTTTTTTCTCACATAAAACCCTAAAACATCAAAATTTCTAACTTCCGTGTGTTTCTGGCCCTATTGCGCAGGTAAGCGACACCAGCCGCAACTGAGACGGCAACTTTTCTGAAAATCTGCCACCGAGACAACCGGAACAGGGGGTCGCACTTTTTGGCCCTAAACCTGCGACCTGGAACTCCAGGTCGCACTTTTCAGCCTGTTTCCTGCGACCTGCACTGAAATCAGGTCAGAAACTGCGACCTGCCATTTTTTCAGCAATTTTTCTGCAATTTTTCTGGGTTTTGCTGCAGCTTCTTCCAGGGTCCTCCAGCCTCTGTTTCAGCCCGTTTTGACCAAGTTCTGATCTGTTTTTACTCATCTAAGTGGGAACCTAGCCCCCTAGGGCTTTAGTACCGTCCACTTTTTGTGGAAGAGTTTTAAGCTGTTTCAGACGTCTGTTTTTCAGAGCTTCAGCCTCCTTTTTTTCCAGATCTGTTACCTCCCTTTCAGATCCTTTGAAATCAGCCTTTCTTCCTTTCAAATCACCTCCTGTCATTTTGTTTGGACCTACTTTGAGGGCCTCCACCTTGCCCCCTCCGGTTTTTGCTGATTTCCTTCCTTTTTCCAGCCACCTTGCCTCTGTCTCTTGGCTGTGATCTGCACCTCTTTTCAGCAGCTTTATCCTCCAGATCCCTGTCCCTTTCGACCCTAGATCTGTTGAGCTCTTTTTATGTGTGTTTTGACTAGATTTTTGCCCTCTTTTAGAGTAGTTTTGAGAGACCCGCCTTTTTGGGTTAGATTGATGCATAGTTAGCTGTTAAATGTTCTGTCCTTTCAGCAATCTATATTGTTCTACGCAGATTTCTTTTCAGTTACGCAGCACACTTTTTCTTGCTCTCAAAACAAAAAGGGTTTAAAAATTAAAATTAACGCACACCACACACTGACCCTAAGTGAAGAAGCGCCTGGTTTACACCGCCTGGCAAAGACTCTAAAATCAATTGTCACCGCACCTTATCTGCCCTTGACCTTCTTGATTCTGTCCCTTTCTGCCCTTGTCGGTTTCCTTCTTCCTGTCATCATTGCGCCCCCAAGGCGCCTTTCCCGGAGACTTCTTGGCCTTCATCCTCAGTTTCCGGTTGATCGACCTGCTCCGCACCGCCGTCGTCGAGCCAGTCCACCTTCGAGTCCGCACTTCGACTCCTCTCCTGATTCATCGGGTCCTCCTTCTCCTCCTGGTTCTCCCCCTGTCACCTTCACTATGTCTGGTCCAGGGCCTAACGCTAGCGGTTCTCCCAGCCCCAATGCCGGCCCTACTACTAGCGGAACTGCCACAGGAACTACCCCGGCCACCCCTGTGCTGCCGTACATTGCAGGCCTCAGCCTCCCCGATTTCCATCAGTTGATCAATGACCCCATTCACCACAATGCTAACTGGCCCGCTATGCCAACCAAGCTCCCCTCTGACATCCCTAAGTTTGAGGGCCTTAATGGAGAAGATCCAACCAATCATGTCTGATCTTTCCACATGTGGTGTTCCTCTAATTCCATTACCGATGACTCCATCCGTCTTCGTTTGTTCCAACACACGCTTACCGGCGAAGCTTCTAAATGGTATGTCGACCAAGCCACCTCTTCCCATACCACCTTTGCGACCATTTCCCAAGCCTTTTTATCCTACTTCCAGCTCCCTCTCCGATACGATACCGGCACGGAGCTCTTGACTTCCTTTAAGCAAACATCTTCGACCCGCCTTTCCACCCATGTTCAGGAATGGCGACGTAGACGCAGCTTATGTCGAGCTCCCCCCTTCGAAGATCGAATCTATATGGACTGGTTCCTTCGCTCTCTCCTAGCTCCCATCGGCAAAGATGTCGCCTCCCATTTCCCTCAAACCGAAGAAGCCGCCCTCCAAATAGCCTTGAAATATGACTTGATCTACGCCCAGTCTGGTTATGTTTATACCGTCCTTCCTGACCTCCCCAGGCCCGGTGGCGCTAACGCCCCGGGGGCATCTCATTCCGCCGACGGTATCGTTGGAGCCCTTTCCCATCCGTATGCTCAACCTCCTATGGGCTATGGTCTCCCTCAGGGAGGGGCCAGCTCCTCCAGCACTCTCCCCCCTCCTGGTAGCATGTATCCAGGATACGGCATGCATCCTCCTTTTTCCCAACCTCTTGCTTACCTCAATGTTGCCCAACCTACCCATTACCCTTATCCGCAGCCTGGTGCGCCAGCTCCTCCAGCATATGTGCTTCCTCCTCCCTTGCCTCCTCAAACCCAGCACCAGCACCTACAGCCCCCTCCAGGGCAAGTATTTGCACAGCAGGGCGCGACTAATCCCCCTTCTTCTCAAAGAAGGCCGAGAGGCAATCCAAACCAATATACCCCTGGTACCTGTGGACCCACTGTGTGGACCTCAACACTAGCAACCAAAGAACAGGCATCTCACCCAAGCCGACAAAGCCGCTCGCACAAACAAGCTATGTTCGTGCTGGGTGTGTTTATGGTCATTACACCCACGATTGTCCCCTTTTACCCCAGATGCGGCAGATGTGGGAGTCTCAAGCCACATTGCGCAGACAACACGCCTCCCCTCAAGCTCCTCCTAATGTGGCCACTACTCAACCAGCTGTGTTTACCGATCCCTTCCCTCAGCAAGGCTTCGTGGCTACCCAACCACCTGATAACCAGGTCGCCACTCCTCCTTCCATTTCTGGTTCCTCTAATTACCAGATCCTCATGATGCACTCCGAACCTAACCCGCCCGTCGATCTTCACCTTCAAACTCGGTCTCGTCAGTACCCCAAGCCTCCTGCTCAGTCTGCCCCCGAGCCTCCCTCTTCAGGTTCTACAGAGCCTCTTTCGACATCCAATGGTCCCTTACATATCCCTCAGCCCAAAGTTGAGATCCATACCAAGATTCCTAAGGGCCCATTACGTCGAAATGCTGCTTCTGGTCGAGCTGCTCATTTGTATAGCATAGTAGATGATCTGGCGCAATCCCCTGCTGCCATTTCCACACTGGAACTCCTCCAGTCGTGCCCTTCCCAAAAGAAGGCTCTATTATCTGCCGTGGGCGCTGTAGATCCTGCTGATGACCAAATGATTGTTTTCGACGCCACTCAATCAGACCATCCTCCTCTTCCTCCTTCCGTCGCCTTCCAAATCCCAGTCAAGATCCGGAACGCCAACGTGTCCCGGTGTATAATTGATGAGGGGGAATCCACCTGCGTGATGTCCGCTTCGGTTTGGAAGCAACTCGGATCCCCCGAGCTGGCCCCTTCCACGATCACCCTTCGAGCGTGGGACGGTCATGCCTCCCAGCCCATTGGCCTGTTTCGAAATTGTCCTATCACCCTCGCCGGTAAGACTGTTTGCGTTGACGTCGAAGTCATCGACGCCCCGCTAGACTACAACATTCTATTGGGGCGAAGCTACACCTATGCTATGTCTGCTGTCCCATCCGCGGTTTTCTGCAAGATGTCTTTCCCCATAATGGAAAGATAGTCACCATTGACCAGTTGACATATCATGAGCCAAAATCTCAGACCTCACCTAAGACGACCATCTCTTCTGTAGCCAACAAGAAAACTGTCGATTCCTTGACCAGTGTCTGCCCCGGCGTTTACAAAGATTCCTCCCTGCTTGGAACTTTCCCTAACCTTCCTCCTCCTCCCATCACTGATCCCAGCTCATCGAATGTTTGCATGATGCAATCGTCTCAGGCTGCCCGTAAGCGGCCTGCCTCGGCTAGTCAGCAACCTCCCCCTCGCCCTCCGCAACCTGCTCCTAGCCATTCATCTCAGCCAGCCGGACCTCCTCCTTCTGGCCCTACCCCTACAGCTGGTCTCCCTGAACCCCTTTACCCTCCTGGATCGGTTCCTCCTGGCCTCAACCATCTCGAAGCCATCCCTCTTGGTCATTACCCTGCTGGGCAGATCCCTTTCCTAGCTCCCCCTCCCGGAGTATATTCTTTCCCCGTCATGGCCACCCTCTCTCTCCCTAACTTGACCTTGGGCATTCCGGTCTGGTACCTTGATCCCCCAGCCGCCACCCCTCCTGGTCACCCCAAACCTTACATGGCTTTGACACCGGTTCAACCGGTCCCCCTCGCTTCCTCCGTTGCCACTGTGCCCCCAGCACCTCCACAGGACCCTTCTCCTGTCGTGACGGCTCCCGGGAAGAAAGGAAAAGCCCGCAAGGGGGCACCTAAAGACAAGACCACCACAACTGACCCGGCCCCTCCCCCGCCTGCGAAGCCTTGTGCCTTATGTGATGTCACCAGTCATGCCACCCATGCTTGTCCCGAGTTACCCCGTATTCAGCCCATGGTTAAAGTCGCGTTCCCCGAGTCTACGGTCCCTGAAGCCTCCATTCCTTCTTCATCCGTAACCAAGAACCCCAAGACTCTCCGCACCAACAAGCCCTGCGCTTTGTGCGGCGTTCATGGCCATTACTCCCACCATTGTCCTCACCTGACGCACTACCGTGCCTCTTTAGAGGTAATCCGAGAGTATGAGGTTGAACAAAATCAATCCGCCTCTCCTATCCTCGCGCAGTACGCTTCAGGTCAACCTGAGGATCCCCCCGCTCCCATCGACATTCCCCCCCTGATGTTCAGATGACGGAGTCTACTGTAACCATCCTTTACCTATCTTCCTCTGCGAGACACTCGGAGCCTAGCCCATCTGCATCCTCCCCTGTTGTGTCCCTTGATCACCCTGTTCCTCCGCATACCCGAGATCACTCCACTTGTGTCTCTGTTGACCTCCGCAGCCCGAGTCCTCACCATGCTTCCGATAGCCCTCATATACCACCCTGTCTGAGTCTTGGTCATCCTGCCCTTTGCACTCCCTCCTGCGGTTGCCGCCCAATGACTTCTGTACACTCACGCTGCCGTCATTTCCTTTCATCCCCTCATTTGTTGTCTTGTCACACCATTCTGCAGGACCCCCCGTCCACACCCTTTATCGGTTACGCCGATGGTGCAAGTCGCTACTCCAGGAATCTAGCCTCGGCAGGTTGGGCCATCTTCACCCCCTTGCATGCCCTTGTTCTTTCTAATGGGGTATGCATTGGATCTGCCACCAACAATCAGGCCGAATATGATGCAGTGCGGGGCCTATTAGCTGATGCCCTCTTTCATCGCATCCTCCATCTGCACGTTCGTTTGGATTCCCTGCTTCTTGTAATGCAACTAAATGGTGTTTATCGTGTGCATAACCCTGTGCTGTTTAGACGCTATTTACGAGTGAAAATCTTAATACGTGCGTTTGAAACCATAACTTTCAACCATGTACCTCGAGAACAGAATCACTATGTAGATAGTATTGCAAACCATGTTCTAGATTGGCATTTATCACACACATTTCATACAAGACAATAAAATTAAATCAACCATCAAAAAACGATGCATATCCATAATATGTGTCGCAAAACATGTGTTTAGAGTCCATCTACTCTGATACATACGACATGCCCATAGCATGTTACAAACAAAAACCCAAAACTGGGGGCACCACCTGCCCCTACATACATCATAGGGGGCACCACATGCCCCTACCCCTAATCACTATCTGGAGGCTCCCGGGCCAATGGCTCTGCCCCTGCAGCATGTAGATCACGCATATCCTGACCGGCCATCGCCATGTGCCGCATGACACCTCGCCACTCCGAGGGGAGACCAACACATGGCTCTATGTATTGGTCGTCTAAGTCCTGCCACCCGCGCTCTGATACTCCGGTCAACAACCTTTCGCATCTACGGCGGATGTCCTCCAGCAGGGCGGCTGCATCCTCATCCTGCGCCGCTCTCGACCCACTTGGACCTGTAGCCCCAGACGCTGTCGGTCGTCCCATATATCCGGCCGGTTTTACCGGTGCTATATCTGCATACCAAAAGTACATGAATCAGTATCATCAATTACTATTCAAAAACTTTAACATGCCCACACAAGAATAGCAATTTGTCACTTACCATCGGGCCCCCAGACTCGACCAGGCGGAAGTGGCAGATCCGGATCTCCACAATAGCTCATCCCACTATAGGGATAGTCGTCTATGTACAATGGCATCTGATCCCAATGGGAAAAAAACTCCGGTCGAAACACCCACCCGACCGCCCCTCCTCCTCCTCCTCTGCACAGTAGCCGTCCCCAACGGCGCATCCTGGGCTCTCTCGGGCCCCCATCTGGAAGCTGTACACGAGGCCTCAAGGTCGGGATCTTCTCAAAGAAGAAGGCGCACAACAAAGTCCCATATGAGCAGTCATGGTTCACCTGCCGCCTGCATAGTGACAACTATCGCTTTAGCGACACCAACAACATCTAGGCCCACCCATAGTAGGTCCCACCCAACACACTTTCCACTATCATCATCTGCCCCCCAGTGATGTGATGGAATGCCTGGATGCCCAGGATTCGCAGCACAGCTACGGCCACTGCACGGGTTTCTAGCCTCTCTAGATCCCCGATCATTATTCGAGTCCCCTTGACTTGGAGACCCGGTCGACAATGGTGTTCCACGAACTCCATGATATGCCGCCCCCGCGGCAACACTGGCTGTGTGTTTCCCACCATCCCTAGTGGCGGGAGACCAGTCAGGAAGTACACGTCCTGGACCGTCAGCTCGATCCTGTGCCCCTGCACTACAAATATCTCCTGATCTGGATCCCAGTAACTGATAATCCGGGCCAGTAACGGTTCCCCTGCTCTCATCAACGGGTTCTCCAAAAACTTGAGAACCCCAAATCTGGCCAAAACATGGCGGACGCCCTGATCCGCCTGGATCTCTGTCCGTAGTGTCCCCAGATCTCTCTCTCTCCAGTTGACCCGTAACTCTGCCATACCTGCACAAACACATCATTTTTGTCAGCATACAGATCGGGAAAACCATAACCAACCACCAAAACCCAACTTCCAGCCATCAAACAGCACCAAAACCCCCTCATCTCCCAGGTCGCAGTTTTCTGCTCTTTTCTGGACCAGGTCGCACTTTTTGCCCTGATACCTGCGTCCTAGGTCGCACTTTTTTCCCCAAAAAGTGCGACCCGACCGTAGAGATGAAGGAGGGGCTGTTTCTGGGATTCTGGGCCCTAAACTGAAAATGTAATCCATCAAAATGCAAGAGAAAAGTTAGACCTCTTACCTGCAACTAACGGATCGCGATTCCAACGGTCGGTTTGTCCGCTACGTTCGCCGCAAGATTTAGGGCCTTCTCTCCTCTCTACATTCACCACAGCAACAATAGCAAATGAGTGATTTTGGAGGGAAAACTGCCTTATTAAAAGAGAACCCATGTTTCTTCTTTCGACTGCTGTGACCACACCGTAGCCCCGTTTGACGAACCGTCTGCACCGTTGGAAAGCTCTCACCGAGCCCTCAAATGGGTATCTATTATTTTTTTGAGATCTGATACTCCACCAGGACACATTTTTTCCAAGAAGGGTCACTTCACCCCTCCTAAAAATCGAATTTCCTCACTTACGACACTTGTACTTGGGGCACCATCTTGCCCCCTTACTTGTCCTTGTTCGTGTCGATTTTCGTCATGAGTTCCCATCATGTACTCATGTTTCCACGGTTCCCCCATTGGGGCCTTTACTGTGTGGCAGCACCATCGAGTCGCCCTTGTTTAGAGCATCCAATTTGAGTCATCATTCCCTTCATGGAGTCTATGTAGAGTCCCTTTGTACCCCACTATAGCCCTCCATCCATCATTGATTGGTCTCTCTCTTGTGTCGCACATTATGACCTTCAGTTTCACTGTCCCCCATCCCTGATGATGTTGTGTCCGTCGTTGCCATGTCATTCATGCCCCTTATTCTCTAGCAAGGGAAGTCGTCCATTAGCTACTCAGTCCTTTCCACTTTACTATCATCATTAGTGTCAGTCTGTCCGTCGCTCTACTCTTTTCTCTCGTGCCTTGGTTGAGGGTCTCTCATTGCCTCAACTATGGCGGACCTCCTTCTGTCGACATCAGCTCATTTATTCCAGAAGCCAGGTCTAGAGGGCGGTGTACCTTGGTTCCAGCTTCCATTCTTGTTCGGTGCCTCGGATCAGGCAAAGGGATATCTCCTTTCCCTTTAGCTTGATTGTTTCTCCAGCTCCTTCAGCATGATCGAGATTTGTATACTTGATGGTCCAGTGATCCCGCAGCAGCTCTTGATGATTCCCGGGTGTGTGTGAGATGTTTCAACCCTCATGAGGGGGTGGCCCTGCAGGTAGCCCCCCACATGCCCGGATGACCTCTTCTTTGCAGCCTTCGATGCAGCTCCAGATATTTGATGATGATTGGCCATAGCCACTTGCAGCGCCTCTTCGATTTGCATGTATCAGTCAGATTTTGTGAGCCCTTCCTCATTTGCAGGGGGCATTTGGGTTGTATTTATATCTCATGTACTCAGATCTTATTGTACAAGTCCTGGCTGTTATCCCAGGCACATCATGTATGTGGGATTCCTCATTGTATTTTTATCTGGCTCATGATTCTGCCAGCTGTATTTTATGGTTCGGTCCCTTGTTTACTAGACACACTATTCTTTTGTACTTTGTCTCGGCGGGCATAGGTATGCCTCCCCCGCCGCCTTCAGCACAGGTACCCTCTCATCAAAAGAGACTTGTTGCACCTGCGAGTCTCGTCTCCTCAGGGTCTAGTCCTTCAGCACACTATCTACCTCACATTTCTCTCTCTGACATCCCTTTTGTTGTCTAGTGATTGTGTTCTTACAACGTACTTCGGTCATACGATTTTCTCCTGACACTCGCACGCTGGGGGGCAATCTGTTACACCATTTTTTCGTCATCTAACTTATTATCATTAGATGGACCCAAGTACACCATGTAAGACCAGTTTTACCCTAAGTAAAACCGCTTTCACTATGTTAAAACAGGAAACCCCAAAAGGAAATATTAAACAAACCCATATTTGTTTGATTTTCCTCATGGAATAATTATTTAAACCATAATTTAATTATTATTCCCAGTCATGTTTAACCCAAAATCAAAGAAATTAATTAGATAAACCTTTATTTATCTTATTAATTTCTAGGAATAATTATTTAAATCTTATTTAGATAATATTCCTTGTTAAATACGACCAAATCACCCACAAATAATTAAATAAATCATTATTTATTTGATTAGCTTCCAACCACTTCCTTAAAAAGATAAATAAATCATTTATTTATTTATTTTTGACTAATCAAAGGATTTGACCCAAGTCAAAGACCCTTTCCCTCCAACAAATATAATAAAGTATTCCATAAAAGGTGGATCTAGATTTGGTTAACATTATTTTAATCATGCACCAAGATCTAGAATGACCCAATATTTTGTTATAAATAGGAGGGTTTTCCCCATCATTCTTCACCTTTTGTTGCCTATTAGATCACTCTGGATCTATACACTTGGTCTCGTTTTTCATCATTTGCTCCCATTGAGCTTCATTTTTGCATTGGGTTTTCTACATCTACAAGAGAGAGAAAGCTTAGATCTGAAGTGCTGAGGACTACAAAGAACCCATCCCATTGAGGAGAGCTGGATACACCTTCTTGTTTTCCTCCCAGGTGCCCTGTAATATAAAAATTCTTTCAAAAATTGTGTTCTTGTCTTGTCTGTTGGATGCATGGAGCAAACCCTTTATTTTACTGCTTAATGTCTTTCCATACATAGATCTGGTGTTTTGCAGCTATTTTCTTGTCTAACTAATCGCAGATCTGAAGATATTGGCAGCCACTTTTGTTGTTAGGGCTATTAGTTATGCATAGATAAAGTGGTCCTTTTTCGTACACTTTGACAAAGGATTCATACTAACAGATGGTGCGATCAGTGTGTTGAATGGGTGAAAACACAAGCGTTGAAGATTTAATGATAGCCGTCTGATCTACAAGATCAATGGTCAGGGGTGCTCCCGATACTCATAGGAGATTAGCGCCCTTCGGGCTAGCGCTCGGTCACAGCACTGGGTTCTGTGGGAGGAAAAGGTGTGGAGGCAAGCGGAGAAGGGGCTGAGGCCTATTATATGGTCCGAAAGTGGATTTTTCAACCATTTTTAATGCATTTTGAGGCCTGAGGAGGGTAACGATAGAGAGACAGAGGGGAATTTTTAGGAAACCAAGGGTAAGGGTAGGATTCAAAGGGGAATTTGGGGAGAAATTGGGATGGAAAGGGGATTTTGTGAAGGGGAAGAGAGGGGCAACATGGAGAGTTCTGCAGAGGGAAATTTATCAAAGGAAAAGGCATAGGAGACCTCAAGGATGATGAGTCTTCGGGTGGATGCATTCCTTGAGAGCTCAAAAACAAATTTAGCCCCTTGCTTTGCTTTGTCAAAAATTTATAGGGGGCTAACACGGCCTATTGCTGACCCCGTGATTCGCCCCCCAAAAGGGACACTTCGACGCACGACTCATAACACCTATGCACGTGCAGCCCAAAACTACAACATTGTAGAAGATTTGGCACAGGCACCATCAGCTATGTATGCTCTCGAAGTATTACAAACCTGTCTAGCACAAAATAAAGCCTTTCTTTCGGCCATTGGTGGAATAGAACCCCAGGATTCCATGCTAGATATCTTTGATATGGAAAAATATAAACCTCACCTCTCACACCAACTCGCATTCTAGGTGTAGGTTGTGTCGAAAGGGAGACCAATCCATCGCACTGTCATAGACGAAGGTGCTTTGACCTGCATTATGTCACAAGCTTGCTGGCTCAATTTAGATTCTCATACCTTAACACCGCCATCGAATTCCCTCAAAGCTTTCGATGGCCACATGTTCCTCCCAAAAGGATACCTTGCTAGCTTTCCTATCACTCTGAGCAGGAAAACAGTAACCGTGGACGTTGAATTCATAGAGCGCCATCTCGACTATAATCTATTGCTTGGTCGCAGTTGGTCTTATGTCATGACTGCCATTGTTTCTTCGGTCTTTTGACTCATCCTATTTCCATTGGATGGGAAAATATTCACATTGGATCAGTTATCCTTCTACACCCCTGATTATACCACGTTACCAAGTAGCACTATACCCCTAATAGGAGGCTTTCCTGACTCTTACATTAGCATCAGTACCGGTCTTATGAAGACATCTTCCCTACTAGGTTGTTTTCCTCTCCCGCTGCCACCGATTCCAAACACGGTTGCAATGATATCCACCACTTTGGATGGCTCTATCGACCCATGGATCATCTCGGCACCTTCAGACATTGATTCCTACAGAGATCAGATGCTGCTCTCACCAGCCGAGTTGGCTTACCAAGCCATCCAAATCACATCTGAACCCTCCACTACTATGGTTTTGACCAAAGGTACAAAACTCCCACCCATCACAGTTCTCTCTAAGGATCTCCTCAATGAAGTCTTGCCTACAGATGAAGCTATTCAAGAGATCATGTCTCTAGAAGAACGACCTTGGGGAGATTTTCACCATTGCGCTTTGATGATCAACTCGGATGTGATAAAAACTGAAATCCCATCCTTTGACCCACTTGAGACGGTTCCCTCCACTTACACGACTGTTCAAACTATCAATTCAGAAGGGAACATGGGTAATCTTTCTAAGACAATTCTCATAGATATCTCAATCAAAACGGGTATCATGGAAAATATTCAGATTGGAGCTGATTGCAATCCTGAGGAAATTGCATGCTTCACATCCCTTTTCAAGGAATTCTATGATGTGTTTGCTTGGTCTTATGATGAAATGCTTGGCATAGATCCATCTATAGTTGAGCATGAAATCAAGATTTATGACAATGCCAAACCAATTCGACAACGACTCAAACCTTTCCACCCACGCAAAGCAGCCGCCATCAAAATTGAAGTAGAAAAAATTTTAAATGCTAGTTTCATATATCCCATTCCTTTGACGGAATGGGTTTCCAATCCGGTTCCCATCGATAAAAAACAAGGCACCATTCGAGTTTGTGTTGACTATCATGATATGAACACCGCTTGTCCCAAAGATAATTATCCTACACCGTTCATACATCATATTCTTGACGATTGTGCTAGATGTGAATCTTTTTCCTTCATGGATGGATTCTCTGGCTATAACCAGATTGCAATTAAAAAAAACGACTAGCATAAAACTGCCTTCATCTATCCTTGGGGCACATTTGCGTATCGTAAACTCCCATTCGGTCTGAAGAATGTTGGAGCAACTTTTAAACGGGCTATGGACTATGCTTTTCACAACATTCGACATATTGTACAGGATTACTTGGGTGACCTTTCGGCCCATTCTAAGAAACGACCTGATCACCTCGCTCATCTGAAAGAAATTTTTGCTAGGTGTAGATTCTACAATATACGTCTGAATCCTCATAAGTGCGTATTTATGGTAGAATCCAGGCATTTTTTAGGTTTAATTGTCTCCAAGCACAAGATTAGGGTTGATCCCAATAAGGTTAAGGCAATTGTTGAATTGTCGGCACCACAATCCATCCTTCAACTCCAACGTTTGTAAGGGAAGGAAAAAATTTTACGTCGATTCATCATTAACTATGCTGAGATGATGAAAGGATTTATGTGATTATTGAAGAAAGGGACACTAGTGGGATGACCAAGCTCAACGGTCATTTGACGCTTTAAAACATGCACTTGTTTCAGCCCCACTCCTTAGTGCCCCCGACTACTCACGTGACTTTCTCCTTTACCTGGCAGCCTCACCATCCTCACTTGGAATGGTTTTGGTTCAAGTTCACAGTGACGATAGTGAACATGTGATGTACTATTTTTCCAAAGGTCTAATCGAACCTGAACTACGTTATTCACATGTGGAGAAAATTTTTTTGGCGGTAGTTTTCACCGTCACCCGACTTCGACACTATATATTGCTGCGACAGACTACAATTATTTCTTTGGAGAACCCCAAGCGACACATCCTGTCTAGACAAATTATTGGAGGAAAATATTCCAAATGGATCATAATCCTCAAACAATTTGATTTGGTTTTCACAGCTGCCAAAGCAAAGAAATCCCTAGTCTTCGCCGAATTATTATCAGACCTTCCCAGAATCGACCCAGGAGAAGTAGCTCATGCTCTATTTCCTGATGAATCTGTATACTTGGTCGATTCTTCAGACCCATGGTATGGAGAAATTTTGGTCTACCTACAAACCCAATGCTTCCGCCCAACTTTCACGTTTGACAACCGTTTTCGTATTCACCACCAAGAAAAGCACTACCTCATGCTAAATGATACACTATATCATCATGGCGTTGATACCATTCTCCGACGTTGTCTCACTTTCGATGAAGCAGAACGTGTTTTGAATGAATGCCATGCAGGGGCATGCAGTGGTCATCTTTCGGGCATAGTTACTGCCCAAAAAATCTTGCACGCAGATTACTATTGGCCCACTTTGTTTAAAGATTGCATTGCAACAGTCCAAAAGTGCCATCCATGTCAAATTTTCAAAAATAAAATGCGCACTCATCCTGCCCCCCTTCATCCGGTTATCTCCATTGGTCCTTTCGCTAAATGGGGAATTGACTTTATCACCTACAATCCCACTTCGGAAAATGGACACAACTACATCGTGGTTGCGCTTGACTATTTTACGAAATGGGTGGAAGCCATTCCCACTTTTAAGGCCGATGGCGAAACCGCCGCTCTCTTCCTGTTCAATCAGGTAATCTGTCGGTTCGGCGTACCCCTATATATTGTCACAGATCATGGATCCCAATTTCATAATAATATGATGACCGAATTAACATCCATGCTGGGTTTTCATCAAGATCAATCTTCATCTTATTATCCTCAAG
>JAXQQM020069420.1:0-117600 GCA_034641835.2 Pinus albicaulis | reverse complement strand
GCTAAGAAATGTTGTTTGAAGCACCTTAGTCCTTCTTGCCTTCTATTGCCTTGATGTTTTCCTCTGCTAGGACATTTTAAGAAATTCTTGATTGCTCCTTAGACCCCCTAAGCTTGTTTATTTCATCAATGGATTAATATGCTAGTTTCCAAATATGTTTTATGGCAAGCCCTTCTTATTTGATGCTATCTAAACTCTGTTTTGAAATTTCTCTTTGAAGTATTACTTGTTAGGTTAAGCCAAGGAGGTCTTGTTCTGATCTTATCCTTTGTCCATGCCTATCAGTTTGCCTCAAAGTTTCTTTGTAGCTTGATCAACAATGTTTAGGAGTTCCCTCTTTGATTGATTAAAGTTATTTTGTTATCTTAAATGTTTTCTAAAGCTTGAAGGTGAAATCACTAGAAGTTAAATGAGTTTCTCGCCTTCTATATTTCATTGGAATGTTTGTCTTGAATGCTTATTTTCTCAAGTTGAATCAAAGAGTTACTGGTTTGCCCTGTTTATTGATTGCTTCTTGATGTTAATGGTGTTTTACACCTTCTTGTTTATGGGTATTTGACAAAGGATTCTTAATTTCCCTTTGCCCTACCTTGTTTCCCCAACTTAATGTCCATTCCACTTCACACATAACCTTAAAAGATCCATTGACCACACTAAATTTGCCCTGTGATGCAGTCTGACTCATTATTGAGATATCCATGACTTTCATAGACTCCATAGCCCAATGATTTGATGATCTCTCACTCCACCTATTCTACCTGTTTCATCTTACCCAACCAAAACAAACAACAAACCCTACACTTAACAACTAGCCTAAAATCAACCATCTAAAGCAAAAAGTCCACATCCTTTGCATACAATAGAGAGAGACCTCTCTGAGCCCAGGAATGCTAGGTCCTAGGACTCCAAAGACTGGTTTCATGTTACCCTGTGCATTTGGTCTACCAATATGCTAAATCATGGGACCCTAACATTTTGGCAATCACGGTGGGGCCTTTTGAGTCAGTGACAATCTAAGTACCCCTTAGGACTTCAGAAACCCTTGTTAAAGAGTATCCAGTGATTTATAGCCACCTCATCGCCACTAACATTCTAGTGATCACGGTGGGACCTTCTGAGTAAGTAACAAGCTTATACATCCTTATAGAATTAAGAAGCCCTTGTCAAACTGTATCCTGTAATTTGTAACCACCTCATCACTATCACTAACACAATGGTGATCATGATGGGACCTCTAAGTCAGTGACAATCTAAGTATCCCTTAGGACTTCAGAAACCCTTATCAATCATAGAGAACTCAAACTGTAAGCCAAAGAGTAGAACTTGGTTATTTCACCATCCTAGCAAAATGATGACTCAGCTGTAGGACACTCTTACAAACCTTAGGGCTATAGAAAGGAATTCAAAAAACCCCAAAACATCCCTAGATTGGTTTTTTGTCAATTATTGGTGGTGGACCATAAACATACATCCTTAAAACAGCAAAAAATATCTACCTGGCGACTCCACTAGCCTCCAGTAGGCCTATTACTTCACTAGTTCTCATTGGACTCCCTGGGATTGTGTCAAATCAGCCATGAGAAGTTTAGAAGCCTAGTTATACACTGTGTGAGTTTACCAAACACTAAGATAGGTCAGCCTTTTGAAAACAATCCTAAAACTTTCAGTCTCCCTGAATTTTGAGTTTGAAATCTGGCTTCACAAAGGATCAGTATCAAATCTCATCCAGACTCAAATCCTCCTACCATAGTTGATGATCCAGAAAATATTTTGTGGCAAACTTCTAAAACTGGAAACTTAACCACTGATAGGACCATTCCTAGAGCAAGCTCTGTCCCTTAACATCTTACAGCTTTGAAAGATCCCCAATTTGACTTGCATCATACAAAAAACCTTTTCAGAACCAAGTCACATAGTGAAATTGACCAGACTAATCTTGGGCCCATAGATTTGTAGCAGAGTTCTAGTAGAAAAGCATCTCCCTCCACTCCTCCTAACTTTCCGCTTCTCCATCACTTCAGCTCTTTCCATCCCAAGTCTACTCAAAATCGGTTCCCTGGTCCAAGTACTTCCACCACACCCATCCATACCACCACTGTGCAAACCACTCCACTACATCCTCCACCTCCTCTCACAAACCTTCCTCTTGTAAATCCACCATTAGCTCCCATCATGGCAGCGTGTTATGCCCACCTGGTTTTACCACAACCACTAGTACCTTTTCCAAATGACTATCAGTCCAAGATCCCTCATTTCACAAGAGCAGAATCTACCACTGCCCAACAACATGTAGACAGAATGAATGATGCCTTTGACTATATGGAGTTGGAAGATGAAACCATGCAAATGAGGATGTTTGCCCAAAGCCTAGGAGGGGAAGCTAAAAAATGGTTCAAAAACTTAACTCCCAACAGCATACATGATCTCCCTTCCCTTTACCAAACTTTCATAAACAAATGGGAGATTAAGAAAAACCCTCTCCAAATCCTCTCAGAATATAGCAACCTTAAGAGAAATACAGGGGAAAGTGTCCAAGACTACTGCACTAGATTCAACATTGTTTACAATGCACTCCCACCCAACATGAAACCCCCACTAGGCCTAGCCTAGGTAAATTTTCGGAAGGTTTTGACCCAGACATGGCCTATCAGCTGAGAGAAATAGAGCTCCTAACTTTAGAAGACATGCAAAAGGGAGCTATAAGTGTAGAGGCCAACCTGATTGAAAAGAGAGCTAGGCTGAGATTAGAAAGGAGTAACCTACAAGGATGAAACCATGCTTTCAACCTCTTCATCTGATTCCAAGATTGACAACCTAGTTAGAACCATGGAGAGAATGATGGAGAGGATAAGCTTAAATGACAGAATGCCTTGTAATATCCCAAATGGGATATTTTAACTAAAATTGCAGAAATTTACTAAAACCCCAAATTATACCCAAAAATCAACATTTATTCAACAGAAGATTGCCATGTAAAATTAAACACATAAATACTGCAATCGAATACAACATAGAACAGGAGAAATCTCAGCTTTTATTATAAATAATAAGAGGGGTTTACATATAGATCTGACCCAGAAGGTGTTGAGATAGGAAACTAGCCAACAATACAATCTGCTACACTGCTATACGGAGCTGGCCTCCCAAAACTGAACTGCTGCACTCTCCCTCCGGCAACAGCTACCACTGAATCCACTGAAGATGATGAAGCCCAAGTTGAAGATCTGAATGATCCTCACACCAATCTCTGAAGCTCTATGAAACTTCTAAGTGAAGTCTCCTCAAGAGTATTGGGTTTTCGTCCAACACTCACAAATCACCCGAGGGTTTCCGTCCTGGGGCTACGACTGAAGTAGAGAACCACGTCCTCAAACCTCTCATACACAAGAAAATGATCTACTCCAAAGATATATCTCAATGGCCTCCTCCCTTTCTTTTATAGAACTCTTGGAGCCTTCTAGAGCATTATTTTATTATTATTTTATTCAAGGTGCACTTTTCCCTCTTATTAAAATATTCCTTTTTAATGCAGAAAAGAGTAAATTGGCTACCATGTTTCCCCTGGTCACTGAAACTGATGTCCAACTGTCCCATCATGGAGGTATCCTCGTCCTGGTTCCAATGAGCTATTACACTGAGGTGTTTTGTCGTGTATTCCTCCCAGAAAGCCACCGTGAGCATAATTAGCTGAGTTAAGCCCATAAATAACTCAAATTTCCGAAAGTTGTCGGAATGCACCAGAACGAAAGCCAAATTGCTCGGATGATGGAATATATCAAGTGAATTCCATCCGAACACATAGAAACTCCTCAAAACTCCTCCAAAAATCCCCTGGGCCCGCTGATGCCACCAACCTGTACCTGTGACCGGTCTGCTCCTAACTCTGGAAGTCAATCCTAGCCCTGTCATAGATGATATCAACAAAGGGAATATTACAGACCTTCCGCCCCAAGATTGCTTGCCCTCAAGCAATTGAAATATGTGGGCCACTCTGTTGGCCCGCCGCAACTGAGACCCAATGCTTGGATCCCATACAAACATCTGGGTGCTGCTATGCACTTGTGTCAAACCACTCGGAATAGACCCCTCAATGCCGAGATCCCAAACTAATCTCTCACTATACCAGCCAACAAACAATCCTCCCGGATCCCATCGCCACCATGGCCAATCATCGCCCAAGTCCCACGGCTCGGACTGTGCTCTGCCTCTGGCTATGACTAATGCTCTAAGAGGTGAAGACCATGACTCCTGTTGCACTGTATTTGTGACTGTGTAAGTTGTCCCATCAACTGTGTACCAACTCATCACCTCTCTCCAATCCAAGTCTTGACTCAATCCCACATTGATCCTGCTCTCCTGAAATCAGGATGGAGTGCTGAAGAAATGATGACCTGTGCCCTCCAGCCAACTGGAACCTGTAACATCTACTATGTCTAAGGGCCCCTGCTCCGTTGTGCTCCCTACGAAGAATACCGTACCATCAAGAGGGTACCAACTCATGATCTCCCGCCAGTCCATCATGGAAGAAGAATCCAATGTAGCAACAACTGCACATGGAACATGCCCAGAGTGTTGCCACCAGCCCGTAATCAACTCCCACTGCTCTACCCCTATCTGCCAATGGAAGCTGCTAGTAGAAGGAAGCCCCTCTCTCTATAATGGGCCAAAATGGGCAAGATATGCTGCAAGCCCCATCGATGCACTCCTGGAGAGTTCTACTCACTGAAAATACTGCAGCTCTACTGACTGCGTGTACATCTATCTGCACCTCATCCCTATGTCGACCCACAGATGGATGCTCCACCATCTCCAACAGCTCCTCCCACTCCTGATCAGGAATGTCACGCTCCTGTTGTCTACTAGCCCCCTACAGAACAATCCCATCAACTTCCAACACCTCCAGAGGATATGGATCTGCAACTGTTGTTACCGTACTCGATGTCAGTGCATCTGACTGCTCCACCTCAATGGCTGACCCCAATGTTAGCCACATATCCCTCATCGGCTCAATGTGGGTACCCATCTGACTCTCCCCCAAAGGAATATCATGCCTGATGGAAATAGTGTCCTCTGCCGACTCAGGCTCCATCACATGCTGCTCTCGCTGAATCGTCATAAGTGACTCTTCATCCAAAGTATCTCTCGCGGAGTCCCGTGACTGCTCACCCTGCACATTGGAACACATCTACAGTCTATTGTCATCATCTCTGCATGACTACTCTCGCTCTCCAGAAGCGTCCTCAACTGATCCTATGGACTCATCTGAAGGAGAGTCCTCATCCTAGAATACGGAAGAAATACCCTCCTGTCCTGCCTCTGCCACATCATTTGCATCTCTCAAACATGAGTGATTAGGCCCCCAAGGTTATTTGCAAATGAAGCAAAGTCCCTTCCTCCTCAGCTCATTTCTGCTGCCTAATCCACAAAACTGGAGCAGCTCCTCCCTGGTCAACTGTCTCCGGAGAAAATCAATGTTCTGCTCAACTAGCCCTTGGGCTAGCTCATAAGCAGCAGGCGAGACCAACCGCTCTCTCCTCCAAACGCTCAACCACTGGGTCTGCAACTCTCGGCCAATGGTCTCATGGTCTCTCATACATGATGACAAGATGGACTGCATGTGTGCTAGGACAGTGTCAGGATGATGTCTCCTAATGCTGAAGAAGCATTGGAACATCTGCAAAATCAAGTCATCACACTCAAGGTCAAACATAATGACATAAGTCTTGAATGTAGCCATACCCCATAAAATCTCAAGCTTCTTCCCAAAGGTAGAGCCTGCACTGTTGTCCAAATCCTGAAAATTCTCTACAATCAATCTCATAACCCTCCTCATAACATCATCATTGTATGGAGCTATAGGTGCGGTCAACTTCATGATGTTACACAGACAAGCTGCAACTGGAAGTGTGACCCCTTCACAAGGTTCCTCCAAGAATTTGGGCTGTATAAGAGAAAGCATAGCTGGTTTTAGAGCCCAAATCAGTTTCTTCCCTTCTTCTTGGCTTATTTTGGACAGAAGTTCATTAAGTTCATCAAGTTTGGACAGAACTCTCCATGTCATCTTCATGTGTTTCAAATCTATCCCAAGTGCAAGGATTTTGTGTCCAATCCCCAATTTTTCCTATAAATCTTTTGGTTGTCCTTTTTGAAGGATGGCATAAATTCCTCTTGAAAAGGGTCTGCTGTTTGGTTTTGTTTTCTAGTCTTCTGATGCATGGTGGTTTAAGGAACCAACTTCTATTTTTATTTCCATCAATCTTTTTAGGAATCCCTCCATGGTTCAACCAATGATGCGATCACTGTTTTCTGAGTCTAATGCATTTTTCTATGTGGTATTTTGGTTTTTGCTTCATCGTCTTGAAACCATTGGAAGCATCTTAAGATTAGAGTAGTACCCTTTAACATTCAATCTGGAAACAATTGACATCTCCACAACCAGTACTCGTCCTCCTTGAATAATGACAAAAGACCATATGCTGTCTTGTGGAAATATTCAGCCAACTTCAGGAATCTGTTTCACTAATGGCACTCATCAATTCAACCTTATAACACATGAAAAAGCCTATGGTGGTGCAACCGGACTATAGTAGATAAAGAAATTTAAGGCTTAGGCCTTGCCAATCACTGATAAATACGCCCAGAATTCAGTCTGCTAAACATATATAGAATTAATGATAATGATGCTCAGGTTTGCCAATAATCAAACTTATCCCAGCAATATGGGTCTCTGTCTTTCAGTAAGGAATTATTGTGCCAAAATCTCTGTCTGCCAAGAAATTAACTTGCCCAGAAATGTAAGGAACTTGTTCTAACATATACAAAGGATTTCAAATAAGAATTTTCCCAAATTTATAAGAAATTCAACCTTTAATAAGTCTGCTCCAGAACTTGGTATAATGACAACCCTTGGCACTGTAGAATTCTAGCTAAGGAAACCTCCAAAAGACCACAATTTTCTGAGTTTTTGCTTTTATTGTGACCCTTTCAGTAAAACATTTTGTCAATCATGTCCCATATACATGTTGTAGGTGTATACAATAAACAATAGGCCTTCCAAAATGACTTCCAGTGTTTTCACATTAAATGGCTCAGAATTTTACCCAAGTGCTAGTACATAGATTGCATTGTAATGGAAACAACAAGAGCAGTTCTTTTCACTGTGCAACTATATTAAAATATAATGGGTTAGAAGAACCTGGCGTGACGTTTTCTTTGGAAAGAATGTCACTTGAAATCAGAACAACAATCGACCCCCACTGTAACTATGAACTTCGGCCTCTGAGTATGCACGTTTGACCTTGGCCGCTCGATTCACTTGTCGGCAACGATTTGGCTTGATGTAGAGTTCATCTATGCGTTTCCCTTAACAATACGGAATATGGCTAGCAGTTATGGCAATTCTGCTCTCGGCGGTGACACAATTTCAGAGAATTCGATATAGAGGAATCTGGCTGCTTTACTCAATGGCCATCAATAAAATGGTTTCCATTAATGTGATTCGACAATCTCTGCTCTTGCGATAAAGCATAGGTCCAGCTCTGCAAGTAACCAGATGTCGATTCACCTCTTAAATTTTCAATTTGGCCGCCTGTCTCCGGTAAGAAGGAACGCAACACCACGCTCAACAATGTTTTGAATATACAATCTCTCAATCCCAAACAAAATCACTGATCCTTTATTAAAATTATTTGATTGTTGCAACAAACGTAGGCAACAATTGTGTTCATCGCACAACACGCTTGTTATAGAATTGTGAGCGCACTCTGATCACGCTCCGCTCGGACAATTACCTGATTTCATCGCCCTCCATGCGCATGGTTTTGTGCCAACGTGCCATACTGGCCGCCACCACTGCAATATCCCCTGTAATTGAACGTCGTCACCTTCAAAGTCCGGGCATCGACACTAGTGGCATCGATCACGAGAATTATGGATCCCGATTAATAAAACTAGCTGCCACCTTCTGTTTGCGGGGACATAAGTTGACCACGGAGAATTCTGTCTCACGCAAAGCGGCCCTACCATGATTCCACGGAAAGAGACATCAACCAAAAATTTTATGAAACCAGCATTTGAGAAATAATCTATGATTCGGCCTTCAAGAAATGACGCCCTCAGCCCTGTGAAATTTAATGTGAGCAACCCCTGGCCTCACGAGATTTACACTGCAACCTTCGCCTCTCTATTCTGGCGCTACCTCCAACAAAACCTTTCCAGGACCCCTTTCTTCACGAATGGAAACCACGGCTTTGTCGTTGTTCAAACCTCCTTTTCAATTACAACCCCTTTAACGCTCTGAATAATTCGACACTCAATCCATGGCTTTGGCTATCATGTTATACGTAGACTGGCCCTTTCATTATGTGGATTGGCCTCATATTAACATTCCACAGTTGTTCTATTGGAACAACATCTCCAATCACACTTCTGGAAAAAATATATTTTCTGCGATACAGAAAATCACCAACAATAACAATCTTGGCACTGGAAAATCTTCGAAATCCTCAATCTTATCTCAAAATTAATCTGCACTGAACCCTCAGGCTGGCAAGATCACCAGCTCTGATACCACTGTAATATCCCAAATGGGATATTTTAACTAAAATTGCAGAAATTTACTAAAACCCCAAATTATACCCAAAAATCAACATTTATTCCATATTTACATCAGTTTTATCAGCCATGAACTTTTCTACATTTTTAATTTGCTGATTCTGATTTGGGGCTTTAGACAAATTAGTTTTCTTAGTGCCACTAGTGGAGGCACTAGGGCAGCTTGTGTCACCACTTGGTTGGCTGATTTTTTCCTTGTTTGGATCAGTTTTCTTAGCCATAGTGTTGACATTGTCTGCTGTTTTCTTAGGAGTGTTTTCAGGTGCTTTCCTAACAACAATGTCTTCTTGGTTTTTCTTGGAGACTTCTTGGTTCTTTTTGCTCCTAAGGTCATATTGCCTATGGAATTCCATGATGGCATTTTCAAATCCCAATTGATAGTCTTCAGAGTATTTACAATTTGTTTCAGTTTGATCAAAGGCAAAAAGACCTTGTTCTTCTTTAGTGAGGAAAACATCACCTTCATTGTCGGAACCTATTAGGTTTACATGGCTTTCCTCAGGTTCTTCAATTTCTCTTCCCTCTTCATCTACATAATTATCTTGTAAGGGTGGCCTAATTTGTTGATCATTTTCTCTTGGCCTGTTTTGGGGAGGGTCTCTTCTGAAGTTTGGATTTCTATTTCTGTTTTGGGAATTTGCTTGGTTTTCCCTAGGAGGCATGTAATATTCCCTTTTTTGGTATCATCTATGACAGGGCTAGGATTGACTTCCAGAGTTAGGAGCAGACCGGTCACAGGTACAGGTTGGTGGCATTAGCTGGCCTAGGGGATTTTTGGAGGAGTTTTGAGGAGTTTCTATGTGTTCGGGTGGCATTCGCTTGATATATTCCATCATGTCAACACTATGGCTAAGAAAACTGATCCAAACAAGGAAAAAATCAGCCAACCAAGTGGTGACACAAGCTGCCCTAGTGCCTCCACTAGTGGCACTAAGAAAACTAATTTGTCTAAAGCCCCAAATCAGAATCAGCAAATTAAAAATGTAGAAAAGTTCATGGCTGATAAAACTGATGTAAATATGGCCAAAACACAACCACCTTCCAGCTTTGAAGGAGAGATTGCCAAAATCAAGATAACCATGCCTCTCACTGAACTGGTAACTCAAGAAGTGTACAGGTTTCAAGTGCTGAAGGTTTTGAACTTAGGAAATGATATTGACACTCTGAATTTAGCTGATGACAAGCCTGCGTTGTTGTTTGGACCTAAGGTTGAGGGAAAGTATCAAGAAGGAGTTGTCCCTCCTTTCTATATCAGCCTAAATATACATGACAAGATATTGCACAATACCATGCTAGACTCTGGTGCCTCACACAACCTCATGCCTAAAGTTGTGATGGAGAGATTAGGCCTAGAAATAACTAAACCTTGCAAATACTTGTACTCATTCGATTCGAGTAGAGTCAAGTGTTTGGGCTTAATCAAGGATCTTTGTGTCAATCTGGCACAAATACCTGCTAAAGGCCTTGTCATGGACATAGTAGTGGCAGATATTCCCCCTAAGTATGGCATGCTTTTATCCAAATCTTAGGGAACCAAATTTTAGAGAAACCTTCAACTAGATATGTCATACGCTACCATCCCTGTTTTTAACCAAACAATGAGACTATACCGGGAATCCCACATGAAATATATGGTTAGCAGTCAGGAAAGGCAAAACAACACTCCTCTTTATTCCATTCATTCAAATCTTGATTCTTTCATCTTGTGTAATGAAGAGGACATTAATGAGCAGATAAGTAAAGTTGAGACAGATCTAGACACACTGCAACAGTCAAACCAGTCTCTACATGAAGAACTCAACAGTCAAAACTATAGAAGCCCTAAAAAATCACATGATGATAAAACTAAACTTAACTTTCTGCAAACTGAAAATGAAATTTCAAAACTAAAAATCAGTTTAGAATGTGAATCAAGTTGCTCAAATGAAGGACAAACCTCAAAAACACAACTTTTCTCTTTTGCCAATCCAGAAGTGTTGAAATACCCTCACATAACAGAAATCTTTGGGAACCTGGATCAAAAGAGTCTTATGTTTTTTCCTTACATAGATACCTCGTCATCAAAGAGTTGTCCCTTCAGAATAGTTACTGACTCTCACAAATGTTGCTATGGACCCTAAAGGGGTATCTATTGGAACTGATATAGAGGAGTATAAAGTAGGCAGCCTAGGAAGACCCAAAATGATTAAGTTATCTAGAACCCTGTCATTACACCCAAAACTGAAATACATAAGGCTATGCAAGAAGTTCCAGGATGCTTTTGTATATAGGGATGAAAGCTTAAAAAACTATGACAGACATTATTCAAAGGAGGCCCCCTTCCAAGAAAGACCACGAAACCATTGGGCAAATTGTGTCACTAACAAAGAAAGCCAAAGGATGCAGACTGTGTATAGATTTTAGTTACCTAGGCAAAACCTCCATGAAGTACAAATACTCTTTTCCCAAGATAAATCATCATATACCAAGGGTAGGAGTTTCTAACAAGATGTCATTACATGATAGTGTTTCAGGTTACCATCAGATGATACCACTTCCAATCAATCAGCATAAAGCCATTTTCAAAATTCCTTTGAGCAACTACATGTTTGACCAAATGCTTCCTGGGCTAAGGAGTGCTGAAGATACCTTCCAAAGAGCCATGGCCCCTGTTTTCAACTTCTTTACTATGATATACATTTATGACATCATCATCTGTTTTGAAGCTAATAAAGAGTACCTTTTCCCCCCAAGGAGGATCTTTGACAGAAATAAATTTTGGAAGCAAGACTCAAAGAGGAAATACCAAGGAGTGCATGGCCTGTTTGAAAATTTCTGGAAAAATCTTTACACCATGCCCTCAAATGGAGGTAACTATGATTTCTGTTTACAAGAGCTGAATGGACAAAGAATGTTAGGAGATCCTTTTGAGAATAGGATGCTCAAGTACCATTGCTGTAAAAACCCCTAGTTTAAAATTTTCATCCATTGTACATAAACATTGCATGAGCAAATCACAAAAACCCAAAAACATAAAAAGAATGAAAAAGAGGGCAGGTTTGAAAAGAGATATAGCCCCATATCCAAAAAAATAGAACTACTGAAAGTGTGCAAGCTTAAATGCCACTGCTGGTTCAAAAAGGTGGTCTTGTTTCAGTCATCTAGCCTAATCATTGCTAAAACATGTTTTAATTTTGTGTTGATAAGGTAGTGAAAGGCAACTTGACTAATTATTCAAACTTGAATTGTCAAAAAAGATAGATTAGGAAAGAGAGATGTTGGTTCCACATGCTCAAAACTGAACCAAGGAGAAAAATGGGGATGCATAGCAAATGATAAATCACATCCCTTGTTTTTCTAGTTTTGTTTGTACAAAAATAATGTTTGTGAGAAGCTTATCCTAATGCCACAACTCATGGTAAGTCAGATTGCCTAATTCTGATTTAAACCATGTTTTTAATTTCATGTCAATAGCTTAGAGAAGGAAGTCTGTCATACAGCTTAATCTTGACAGTCAAATAGTCTAGGTAGAGAATAAAAAGAGTTCACTAGCATAATCTGGACTCTTGGTAGTGATAAGAGTAAAAGTAGATAGTTTGATTTTCTTTAAAAAGAAGAAAAAGTCAAGGGTTTGCCAGTTCAAGTGCACCCTAGGAAGAAAAAATGTTTGGCAAGTAGGTTGGGTAGGTAGAGATGAAGCTGAGCTAATCATGTTTTTCAGATTATTGAGATCACAACTTCAAACAAGCATCAACAAATGAAAGAAGAAAAATCTGCCCAATGGATGAGGCACTAGTCTTCATAAAACCAGAGATCTGAAGTTCTGGACACCTCCTGAAAAGGAGCTGCTCTCCCCAAGTGGAGCCACTGTTAGTCATCAGTAATTCTTGACTTTGTAGATGACTAAATGCTTATCCTAGATTTCTAGAAACAAAATTCATAAATATTGTGAGTTCTAGAAATCTCACTGCCTTCATTATCCTTAGGATAATTTTTTCACTATTTTACCATCCTATCATGTCAAGGTCAACTCACCACTCCCAGAAGACCCATCATGGGCTCATACCTCTCATTTTGTCTATATTTTGTCACCCCTGACCTTAGCACTATGTTTTGGCTTGCCTATTTTCCCCCACCTAACACCTAGGATCACCAACCAACCTACTCACTCTTGTGTTTCCCGGATACATCAAGCATTGATGGTCTCAAAACTATCTCTGTAGGCTCTTTAGATAAATCAAGTACATTGGATTTTGGATCTTCAATACATCAAAATATCAAAAACTCTGTTTTTTATACTTGAGGACCCAAAGCCAATTTTTCAGTCAAAGGCCAAGTCCAAAGAGCCTTCCACATTGGTGTTCTAAATCTTTGTTTTTCCTTTAACAAGAGGTTGCAATCAAAGAAAAAGAAGGACATCACATGATTGTCTAAATGGATCAGAAAATCCTTCAAGGAAGGCCTCCTTGGTCAAAGTACACCTTCTGCAAAAGACAGCGACCCATCTTAGACATTTTTACAGGAATGATTAGGATGGCTATCAACAGAAAAAGAGGTGAAGAAAGAGGCTAAGTCATCACTAAGGATAGCCACAGCAAAGGAGCGGCAATAGGCCTATGTACAAAGGGAATCAGGGTTTTGGGACTAATTGGCAAAATAGTATTGCCAAGCAAGAAACCAGTGCAAAGACCACAAGGACAAAGGCACAACAGCACAACCAAACACACATTGAATATTTTTTAGAAATTATAAATGAAAAGGGGAAAAAGGTGAGGTGAGTTGAACATAAATGAATTAACTTGAAAGGGATATAGAGAACTTAGAAGGAAACACTAATTATTTTCCTCTAACAACCCTAAAACCTAAAGTTTTGGAAGGTAGGCAAAGGTGTGCAATATGATGATGGGCCTAATTTCATGAATAAGAGGTTTTCAAAATCATTTGGAGGTGATTTGGGACTGGCTAAAATAATACAGCTCTACCGCACCAATGGGAGGATAATGCAAAGAGTATAAGTTTGAGGGAGACTAAACCTTCAAGTACAGTCAAGTGCCCTCAAAATGGTCAAAATAAGGAAATCATAAGGTCTAGTGTCAAAAAGAGAAATCAAGTTGAGCATGAGTTTATTGTTGAGTAAATGAGGTGTCAAACTCCAAAGAATGACTAAAGAGACCAAAGCACTGTGTTATGGCACCTGCAACAAATCAGAAGTGGCCAAGAAGACATAGCATGGTATGATTTACTAATCTTTGTCAAAATTAACATGTCACTGTCAAAATCAGCAAGAAGGTAAAAAGACATGTTCCAGGTCACTTACACTCAAGAATGCCAAAAAGGATAAAAACAATGGTTTCAGTTTCTCAGTGAAATCAGAAAAGGTTTAGTAGTGCCAACACTCCCAAATTTAGAGGAACCTCTTCATCTCTTTAGCACATCCTCACCAAAGGAAGAAAAATCACTTTGATAGGTTCAAGCCATCTGCAAAAAGGTCAAAGAAAGATTGAAAAACCTTACAAAGTGGGTTTTGAATTTTATTGATTAATCTAAAAAGGTATAAAAGGCCTTCTTAGTATTTTTCCCATCTTATTTTTCCATTAAAAGAGAAGAGAAAGCTTTCAAAAGAAAAGACATAATTTTTTGTTGATTTCTGGGCAAGGGTTACTGGCGCTGCGCGAATAGGTAGTGTTGTGCTTACAAGGCCTGGCGCTCCGCTAATCAGTCATTTTCCCGTTCAAAATAAATTTGCACTGCACTAATCCAGGGTGGCGCTGTGCGAATCCATGGAGCTGTGTGTAGACGGGCCCAACACGTCCAGGACCCGATCGACAGGCCTGAACGCTGGCGCTGCGCTAATCCACGGGCATGACTGCCGGCGCTGCGCCCACAGGCCGACCCGACTGTTCGAGCAAGGCACTGCACTAATGTAGAGACCCTCCAACAAACAAAAAAAATTTCCGTAAGGCTTAAATTCACCCTCCAAATTTGCCTCCAAGGCCAAAAAAGGAACTAAAATGGTAGGTATGCCCTTCTTTCTCCTCCTCTCAAATAATTTTAATTATTTTTGGTGGCTATGATTAATTAAACCCTAGGTCTCAAATGCATATTACACCTTTGTTTTTGGCCTCCTTGAACAAGTTAAGTATCATTTGAGGGAGAGTAAGCTAATGTGGTTACAATTCATTTTCAAGAGAAACCCCCTTAAGCTCTAAAGCACTCAGTCCTTAAACTAGCCTCCATATCACTCATTTGTAAAGGTTTCCCTCACCACCATTCTCATTTTGTTCCTCCAAACCCTAGTTTGTCCACAAACATCTCCTATCACCATGTCAGAAGCTGAAGATAGTAGCAGCAGTGAAAGAGGCCAAGGGCCTATGAGACCAAATCATATGGGATGGAAAGTGAACATATTTGAACCCCAGAGCACATTACACATCACCTCATCTCCTAGGATCCTCTCATGTTTCCAGAATGCAGGGTGCTTCCAATTTTGTGAGAGAGTCAAACAAGTGAAAAGCCACCCAAAGCTTACAAGGCTTCTCATTCTCAACCTGCATAACAAATAATCAAGCCTTGCAGGGGTAGATTTTGATATCTCAGGAGATACCATCTCTGATGCTATAGGTATCCCTGCTGTTGGTGAAAAGTGGTTTAAGAAAGCCAAATTGGACAAGAACTCTTATGAGGCATTTGTAAAAACTAGGTACAGAGAAGGCTGTAAGAAAATTTTCCCTTTCTCACACCTCAAACAGATATTTTCACCCTTGATGATGGTTATCATGAATTAATTCATCTGTGAGGGGAGATAATCCAGGCTCTACTCCTACCATGTCAGAATCCTCATGCATTTCACAAGGGTTAAGATGCTCAAATTTCCCTAATACCTCTATAGGAGCATTGATAATATGTCTTCTATTGTACGGAGGAGGAATCACTCCCAACAAATTCAAAGTTTATTTCACCATTCCTTGATCAATATGGTGGTATTACATCAGTTGGAACAGAAGGGCATACCTTGGGATGTGTTCTTAGCCCATGAAGTCTTCACAAGCCCACAACCTCCTCATTAACCAAACTTGCTCTCCTCATCTACACAAGTGCCCTCACCTCAAGGAAACCTCCCTTCTTCCCCTTCTCTTGATGCATCAAATGAAGAGGATGACAAGGCATACATTAATATGATAATGATGAATGTTAGTATGAATCCTTTGTCGAAGTGTACGAAAAATACCACTTTAGCTACGCATAACTAATAGCCCTAACAACAAATGTGGCTGCCAATATCTTCAGATCTGCAGTTAGTTGATCAAGACAAGAGCTGCAAAAAACCAGATCTATGCATAGAAAGACATTAAGCAGTAAAAAGAAGGGTTTGCTCCATATATCCAATAGACAAAACAAGAACAATTTTTGAAAGAATTTTTTGTATTAAGGGCACCTGGGAGGAAAACAAGAAGATGTTTCCAATTCTCCTCAATGGGATGGGTTCTTGGAAGTCCTCAGCACTTCAGATCTAGCATTTCTCTCTCCTGTTGGTGTAGAAAACCCAGACAAAGATAGAACTCAAAGGAAGCTCACACAGCAAATAATGGAAAATATGACAATGATAATGGCTCAAAGTCAGACCAAGAGTTTAGATCCAGAGTGATCCAATAGGCAACAAAAGGTGAAGAATGGTAGGAAAAACCTTCCTATTTATAACAAAATATTGGGTCATTCTAGATCTTGGTGCATGATTAAAATAATGTTAACCAAATCTAGATCCACCTTTTATGGAATATTTTATTATATTTGTTGGAGGGAAAAAGTATTTGACATGGGTCAAATCCCTTTATTTGTCAATAATAAATAAATAAATGATTTATTTATCATTTTAAGGAAGTGGTTGAAAGATAATCAAATAAATAATGATTTATTTAATTATTTGTGGGTGATTTGGTCATATCTAACAAGGAATATTATTCAAATAAGATTTAAATAATTATTCCTAGAAAATAATAAGATAAATAGAGATTTATCTAATTAATTTCTTTGTTTTGGGTTAAACATGATGAGGAATAATAATTAAATTATTGTTTAATTAATTATTCCATGAGGAAAATCAAACAAATATAGATTTGTTTAATATTTCCTTTTGGGGTTTCCTGTTTAGACTATAAACAACCTAATAAATGTGGTTTATTAAGTTATTTTACATAGTGAAAGCAATTTTACTTAGGGTAAAATTGGTCTTACATGGTGTACTTGGGTCCATCTAATGATAGTAGGTTAGATGACCAAAAATGGTGTAACAATGTTAAAAGGGTATAAGTTAAATCAGCAAGAGGGAAGAAAACACGTAAATGGAGGAGGATGATAACAATGAGAAGAAAGTGAAGAAGGGCAGAATATACGTTTAAAATAACATAGAGTGTGACAATGATAAAGGTGAAAATAGTGAGCAAGACAGTGAACAAAACAGTGACAATGTGGAAGAGGATGTTGAAGAAAATGAGGAGGTTGAAAGTGGAAATGAAATGAGCATTGATGGAGGGGAGATCAGCAATAAAACAGAGGATACAGAGGAAGAAAATGAAGAGGAAAGTGAGGAGGTAGAGACAAAAAATGATGATGAAGCTATGATAGATAATGAAGACATGAAATAAAATGATAATGACAAAGAGGATGATGGTGAGGAAGATGCAAGTAAATCTCTGAAGGCAACAAAGGACCAAAAATGAAGCTAACCCCAAAGGATGAGAAGGAAAGAAAAAGGATGAAGAAGCCATGACAGTTTCATCATGATAGTCATGACAAATAATCACCGCTGACAATGAAAATGATGACATTGCGTGAAAAAAATACAAAATAAGTCCCGATGATGAACAAAATGAAAGTAATAAAAGTGTGAGGATGACAATCAAATTAAGGATCATAACCATGATGAGAATACTCAAAAATACCTACCACATCACACTCCTCTTTCCTTATCCCATCAAAGAGGGTCAAGGCTAGTGTTTGTCGCCCAAAAGGCAAGGACCTTGCCATCTACATCGCCTCAAAAGCTTGAAAATATAAACAAAAATCAAGAAAAGATGAGAAAGGTATATACAACTAAACAAAGCCCCACTCATTGACCTAGACAAGATAATGAAGATGAGGTAGTAGCCACTAGAATACTACTCCAAAGCAAAGATGCACAAATTAGGGAGCTGGAGAGAGATTTTGAGATGGCTTAGCATATCATTCAGTATTATAATAATGAACACAAGTAAAGAAGATAAAAAGGGGCCTTTCTCTCCAAAAAAAGATGACCAAGCACTACGCAATGAAAAACAAACTTGCTTGTGCCAAACTCAAAGAGGCCCTCATTGAAATCCAAGCACTAAAAGAAGCAAAAGGTCATGAAAAAATTGGATTTTTGGCACAAGTTTCACTACAGGTCTCTCAAACCCCTTGAAGGAGACACACACCAATTTTGAAGGAATTTGGACAAATTTTGGTTTTTGAGATTTTGAAGGCCTATAAGCGCAGTGCCACGGGCGCTACGCTTTTCCCTCAAGCATTATCAGAGAGAAAACTCTATATTTTTGGATTTCTCATCACTATTACACTATTCTCACAAAATTTCAGAGAAATTGGAGCATTTTTGACCCCTCAAAAGGTCAAAAAACACCTCATTTTTCACCATTCTGCCTCCTTTTCAGGCGTGAGGCCTGGCGCTGTGCTCAAAGAAGTGTTGGTATTTTAACATTTTTGATAGGTTACAGGAGCTGGATCAAGAAACCAAGAATATTTTTGAAAATTAGACTCATCAGGATTTCCAACGAGCCATCACGGAGCAAAATCCGACATTGCGAAGGGGTCCAAAATTTGACTTCAACAGGACCTATTTTTTGCCTGAGGTGGAGCTGCGCTTATGGACTGTGTAGTGCGTTTTTGCCCAAAAGTCAACAAAACACACTCATTTATTGCAAAATCATATTTTAGTGTTTTTTGAGGCAAATCACTCTATAATTAGGTGCAAGAAGTTATTTTAGCATTTATTTCATGAGATATTGCGTGCCTTGGGCCTTGCATGGTCTCTTAGGCATAAATGACATTTATGAGTGATTTTGACATTTTCCAACCATATCTAGGGTTTTGTCCCTCCTTTGTTGAGTTAAATAGAGCATGAGGGCTTCATTTTAAATGTTGGCATTTGATGAGATTTGAGAGAAATACATGGTTTTTTGAGGTTGAAGAGCAATTTGGTGTTGTGGAGCTTGTGGATGATTTGCTTTGATTGATGATGATGAAGGCTTGCTTGCAGGATCCCTGAGCTTGGTTACTGGTGATGTGTCTCTAATTTTTTCATGTTTTTTTGTTTATCATAGTGTCCATCCTTCTATGTTGCAGTAGATCAGAAAAGTATAGGCTAAGAAATGTTGTTTTAGGCACCTTAGTCCTTCCTATTTACTATTGTTTTTATGTTTTCCTCTGCTAGGAAATTTTAAGGAATTCTTGATTGCTCCTTAGACCCCCTAAGCTTGTTTATTCCATGAATGGTTCAATATATTAGTTTGCAAATACGTTTTATGGTTAGCCTTGCCTATTTGATGCTATTTAAAATATTTTCTGGAATCTCTCTTTGAAGTATTACTTGCTAGGTTTAGCCAAAGAGGCCATGTTTTGATCATGCCCTTTGTCCATGCTTGACAAGTTTGCCTCAAAGTTCTTTGTAGCTTGATCAAAAGATGTTTAGGCATTCCCTGTTCATTGATTAAAGTTATTTGTTATCTTATATGTTTTTAAACCTTGAAGGTGAAATAACTAAAAGCTAAATGAGTTTCTCGCCTTCTATATTGCATTGGAATGTTTGTCTTGAATGTCTATTTGTTTAAGTATTGTAATTGAGTTAATGGTTTTCCCTATCTCATGATTATTATCTTTTGCTTATCAGTATTTGAGACCTTCTTTTTTATGGGTATTTGACAAAGGATTCTTCAATGCCCTTTTTCCTACCTTGTTCACCAACTTAATGTCCATTTCACTTCACACATAACCTTAAAGATCCATTGACCACACTAGATTTTCCCTGTGATGCACCCTGACTCATTGTTGAGATATCCATGACTTTCAAGACTCCATAGCCAAATGATTTAAAGACCTCTCGCTCCACCTATTCTACCTGTTCATTTTACCCAAGCAAAACAAAAAAACAAACCTTACACTTCACAATTAGCCTGAAATCAACCATCTAAAGCAAACAAGTTCATATCCTTTACAAACAATAGAGAGAGTCGTCTCTGAGTCTAGGAAGGCTAGGTCCTAGGACTCCAAAGACTGGTTTGATGTTGCCCTGTGCATTTGGTCTACCAATCTGCTAAATCACAGGACACTAACATAATGACAATCACGGTGGGACTTAGTACATGGTGTAGCCTGCTAAAAACTTTATGTAATTAATTTAAACCCTCAGCTTGCTTTCTAGAAAATCACCGATAGCCAAGAGTAGATTTTTCTGTTTTTTCCATCCTAGAAAAATGATGAACAAATAGGAAGACACCTATACAAACCTTATGGCTACATAAAAAGAAAAAACAAAACCCTAAAACATCCCTAGATTGGTTGCCGCATTGGTGATGCAACACATACATCCTTAAAACAACAAAAAATATTCACCTGGTGACTCCACTAGCCTCCAGTAGGCCTATTACTTCACTAGTTCTCATTTAGACTCCCTGGGATTGTATCAAATGAGCCCTGAGAAGTTCATAAGCCTATTTCTACACTGTGTGAGTTTAGCAAACACTAAGAGAGGTTAGCCTTCCAAAAAAAGTCCTAAAACTTTCAGCCTCTCTTAATTTTGAATTTGAAATTTGGCTTTGCAAAGGATCAGTACCAGATCTCATCCAGACCCAAATCCTCCTACCATAGTTGATGACCTAGAAAATATTTTGTGGAAAACTTCTAAAATTGGAAACTTAACCAATGTTAGGACCATTCATAGAGCAAGCTCAGTCCCTGAACATCTTACAGCTTTACAAGATCCCCATTTTGACCTGTACCATACAAAGAACCTATTTAGAACCAAGTCACATAGTGAGATTGACCAGACTAACCTTGAGCCCATAGATTTGCAGCAGAGTTCCAGTAGAGAAGCCTCTCCTTCCACCCCACCTGACTTTTAGCTTCCCCATCACTTTAGCTCTTTTCATCCCAAGTTTTCTCAGAATCATTTTGCTGGTCCAAGTACTTCCACCACACCCATCCATACCACCACTGTGCAAACCACTCCACTTCATCCCACACCTCCTCTCACAAACCCTCCTCTTGTAAATCCACCATTAGCTCCCATCATGGCAGCTTGGTATGCCCCCCATAGTTTTACCACAACCACTAGTACCTTTTCCAAATGAATATTAGTCCAAAATCCCTCATTTCGCAAGAGCTGAATCTACCACTGCCCAACAACATGTATACAGAATGAATGACGCCTTTGAATATATGGAGTTGGAAGATGAAACCATGCAAATGAGGATTTTTCCCAAATTCTAGGAGGAGAATCTAAAAAATGGTTCAAAAACTTAACTCCCAACAGCGTACATGATCTCCCTTCCCTTTACCAAACTTTCATAAAAAAGTGGGAGATTAAGAAAAACCCTCTCCAAATCCTCTCAGAATATAATAACCTTAAGAGAAATATAGGGGAAAGTGTCCAAGACTATTGCACTAGGTTCAATAGTGTTTACAATGCGCTCCCACCCAACATGAAACCCCCACTAGGCCTAGCCTTAACCAAATTTCTGGAAGGTTTTTACCCAGACATGGCCTATCAGCTGAGAGAAAGAGAGACCCTAACTTTATAAGACATGCAAAAGGGAGCTATAAGTGTAGAGGCCAACTTGATTGAAAAGAGAGCTAGGCTGAGATCATAAAAGAGAGTAACCTACAAGGATGAAACCATGCCCACAACCACCTTATCTGATTCCAAGATTCACAACCTAGTTAGAACCATGGAGAGAATGATGGAGAGGATAAGCCTAAATGAAAGAATTCCTCCAAGGGAAAACCAAGCCAATTCCCAAATCAGAAATATAAATCCAAACTTCAGAAGAGACCCTCCCCAAAATAGGCCAAGAAAAAATGATCAGCAAATTAGGCCACCCTTCCAAGATAATTATGTAGATGAAGAGGGGAGAGAGACCGAAGAACCTGAAGAAAACCATGTAAACCTGATAGGTTCTGACAATGAAGGTGATTTTTTTCTCATTGAAGAAGAACAAGGTCTCTTTTCCTTTGATCAGATTGAAACAAACTATGAGGAGTCTAAAGACTATCAATTGGGATTTGAAAATGCCATAATGGAAGTCCATAGGAAATATTACCTTAGGAGAAAAAGAAACCCAGAAGCCTACAAGAAAAACCAAATAGACACTGTTGTTAGGAAAACTCCAGAAAACACTCCTAAGAAGACAGCAGACAGTTTCAACACTCTAGTTAAGAAAATCGATCCAAACAAAGAAAAAATCAGCTAGAAAAATAGTGACCCAAGTTACCCTAGTGCATCTACTAGCTGCCCTAAAAAAATTCTATTTTCTAAAGCACCAAATCAGAATCAGAAAATTAAAAATGTAGAAAATTTCATGGCTGATAAAACTGATGTAAATATACCCAAAACACAAATACCTTTCAGCTTTGAGGGATAGATTGCTAAAATCAAGATAACCATGCCTCTCACTGAACTGGTAACTTGAGAAGTGTATAGGTCCCAAGTGTTGAAGGTCTTGAACTCAGGAAATGATACTGACACTCTAAATTTAACTAATGACAAGCCTGAGTTGTTGTTAGGACCTGAGGTTGAGGGAAAGTATCAAGAAGGGGCTGTCCCTCCTTTCTATATCAGCCTAAACATACATGACAAAATATTACACAATACCATGCTAGACTCTTGTGCCTCACACAACCTCATGCCTAAATTTGTGATGGAGAGATTAGGCCTAGAAATAAATGAACCTTACAAAGACTTATACTCATTCAATTTGAGTAGAGTCAAGTGTTTGGGCCTAATCAAGGATCTTTGTGTCAATCTGGAACAAATACCTGCTAAGGGCCTTGTCATGGACATAGTAGTGGCAGGTATTCCCCCTAAGTATGGCATGCTTTTATCTAGATCTTAGGGAGCCAAAATTTAGGGGAACCTTCAACTAGATATGTCCTATGCTACCATCCCTATTTTTAACCAAACAAGGAGACTATACCGACAGTCACACATGAAATATATGGTTAGCAGTCAGGAGAGGCCAAAAAACACTCCTCTTTATTCCATTCATTCAGATCTTGATTATTTCATCTTGTGTAATGAAGAGGACATTAATGAACATATAATTAAAGTTGAGGCAGATCTAGACACACTACAAGAGTCAAACCAATATCTACATGAGGAACTTAACAGTCAAAACTATAGCAGACCTGAACAACCACATGATGATAAAACTAAAATGGACTTTCTGCAAACTGAAAATGAAATTTCAAAGCCAAAAATCAGTTTAGAATATGAATCAGGTTGCTCAAATGAAGGACAAACCTCAAAAACAGAACTTTTCCCATTTTTTAATCCAGAAGTACTAAAACACTCTCACATAACATAAATCTTTGGGAATCTGGATAAAAAGAGTCTTATGTTTTTGCCTTACATAGATACTTCATCATCAAAGACTTTCGTCCCTTTAAAAGAGTTATTAACCCACACAAATGTTGCTATGTACCCTAAAGGAGTATCTACTGGAACTGATATAGAGGAGTATAATGTAGGCAGACTAGGAAGACCCAAAATGATTAAGTTATCTAGAACTTTGTCATTACACACAACATTGAAATACATAAGGCTATGCAAGAAGTTTCAAGATGCTTGTGTATATAGGGATGAAAGCTTAAAGCCTTGTGACACAAACATTATTCAAAAGAGGCCTCCTTCCAAGAAAGACCATGGAACCCTTGGGAAAATTGTGTCACTAACAAAGAAAGCCAAAGGATGCAGACTGTGTATAGACTTTAGGTACCTAGACAAAACCTCCATGAAGTACAAATACCCTTTTCCCAATATAAATCATCCTATAATAAGGGTAGGAGTTTCTAACAAGCTGTCATTACATGATAGTGTTTTAGGTTACCATCAGATGATACCACTTCGATCAATCAACATAAATCCATTTTCAAAGTTCCTTGGAGCAACTACATGTTTGACCAATTCCTTCCTGGGTTAAGGAGTGCAAAAGATGCCTTCCAAAGAGACATGCCCCATGTTTTCAACTTCTTCACTATGATATACATTGATGACATCATCATTTGTTTTGAAGCTGATAGAGAATACCTTTTCCACCTAAGAGGGATCTTTGACAAAAACAAGTTTTGGAAGCAAGACTCAAAGAGGAAATACCAAGGAGATCATGACTTGATTGAATTTTTTTGGAAAAATCCTTACACCATGCCCTCAAATAGAGGTAACCATGTTTTATGTTTACAAGAGCTGAATGGATAAGGGATGTTGAGAGATCCTGTTGAGGACAGGATGCTCAAGCATCACTGCTATAAAAACCCCGAGTTTAAAATTTTCATTCATTGTACATAACATTGCATAAGAAAAATTACAAAAACACAAAAACATAGAAAGAGCGAAAAAGAGGGAAGATTTGAAAAAAGGTATAGCCCCATACCCAAAAAATAATACTACTAAAAGTGTGCAAGACCAAATTCCACTACTGGTTCAAAAAGAAGATCTTGTTTTAGTCATATAGCCTAATCATGGCTGAAACATGTTTTTAAAATTTATGTTGATAACTTAGCAAAAAAGAGCTTGTCAAATCATTCAAACTTGTCTTGTCAAAAATCATAGATTAGGAATAAGAGATGCTAGTTCCACCTACTCAAAACTGAACCAAGGAGAAAAATTAGGATGCATAAAAAATGATACATCACAACTCTTATTTTTCTAGTGTTATTTGTACAAAAATAATGTTTGTGTGCAACTATGTTCTTATGCCACAACCCATGGTAAGTCAGATTGCCTAATCCTGATTTAAACCATGCTTTCAATTTCATGTCTATAGCTTAGAAAATGAAGTCTGTCATACAGCCTAATCTTGACAATCAGTTAGTCTAAGTAGAGAATAAAAAGAGTTCATAGCATAATCTGAACTCTTGGAAGAAATAAGATAGAAGTAGATAGTTTGTTTTTGCTTTCAAAATAAAAATAATGTCAAGGGTTTGCCAGTTTAAGTGCACCCAAGGAAGAAAAAAATGTTAGGAAATTAGGTTGGGTAGGTAGAGATGAAGTTGAGCTAATAATGTCTTTTCATATTATTGAGATCACAACTTCAAAGAAGCATCAACAAATGAAGAGAAGTAAAAATCTGCCCAATGGATGAGGCACCGGTCTTCATAGAACCAGAGATCTGAAGTTCTGGACACCTCCTGAAAAGGAGCTGCCCTTTCCAAGTGGATCCACTCTTAGTCATCAGTAATTTTTGCCTTTTTAAATGACTAAATGCTTATCCTAGATTTCTAGAAACAAAATTCATGAATTATTGTGAGTTTTAGAAATCTCATTGCTTTCGTTATCCTTAGGATATTTTTTTCACTATTTCATTATCTCATCATGTCATGCTCAACTCACCACTCCCAGAAGACCCATCATGGGCTTATACCACTCATTCTGTTTATGTTTTGTCACCCCTGACCTTAGCACTCTGTTTTTTTTTTCCTAATTCCTCCACTTTCCACCTAAGATCACCAACAAACCTACTCACTCTTGTGTTTCCCATATACATCAAGCATTGATGGTCTCAAAACTATCTCTGTAGGCTCTTTAGATAAATCAAGTACATTGGATTTTGGATCTTCAGTACATGAAAATATCAAAAAATCTATTTTTTATACTTAAGGACCTCAAGCCAAGTTTTCAGTCAAAGGACAAGTCCAAAGAGCCTCCCACTAGGTCACCTAGGGTTTCATAGGTCATAGGATTGCTCTGGTGTTCTAAATATTTGTTTTTCCTGTGCCAAGAGGCTGCAATCAAAGAGGAAGAAGGACAACACATGATTGTCCAAATGAATAAGAAAATACTTTAAGGAAGGCCTCCTTGGTCAAAGCACAACTTCTAAAAAATACATTTGCCCATCTTAAACATTTCTGCAGGAATGATTCAGATGGCTATCAACAGAAAAAGAGGTAAGGTAAGAGGCTAAGTCATCACTAAGGATAGCCACAGCAAAGGAAGAGTTAGCAGGCCTGTGTACAAAGAGAATCAAGGTTTTGGGACTATTTGGCTAGGCAGTATTTCCAAGCAAGAAACCAATGCAAAATCCTCGAGGACAGAAGGCACAACAACACAACCAAGCACACATTGAAGGTTTTGAGAGATTGTAAATGAAAAAGGGAAAAAGGTGAGGTGAACTGAACATAAATGAATGAAATTGAAAGGGCTATAGAGAAATTAGAAGACAACACTAATTAATTTTCTCTAACAGCCCTAAAACCTAAAATTTTTGGAAGGATGGGCAAAGCAGGTGATATGAGGATGATGGGCCTCCATCATGACAGCAAGAGGTTTTCAAAAATCCTTTGGAGGTGATTTTTGGGGTTTGTCAAGATAATTGTGCTTCACTGCACCAATGAGAGGAGAATGCAAAGAGTATTAGTGTGAGGGAGACTAAATCTTCAAGTACAGTCAAGTGCCCTCAAAATGGTCAAAATAAGGAAAGCATGAGGTAAAGTGTCAAAATTAAAAATCATGTTGAGCATGAGATCATTGTTGAGTGACTAAAGGTTGTCAAAATCCAAACAATGACACAAAGACCAAAAGAAAATGTGTCACACGCACCTGCAGAAATCAGAAGTGGCCAACAGAAGACATAGCATGGTATGATTTTCCAATATTTGTCAAAATAAACATGTCACTGAAAAAATCAACAGGAAGGTAAAAAGACATGTTTCGGGTCACTTACACTCAAGAATGCCAAAAGGGGATAAAAATAGTGGTTTCATTTTATCAGTGAAAGCATAAAAGTCACGTTGCCAACACTCCAAAATTTAGAGGAACCTCTTCATCTCTTTAGCACACCCTCACCAAAGGAAGAAAAATCACTTTGACAATCTCAAAATCACCTACAAAAGTCTAAAGGGATATCAATAAAAATTAGAAAGTGACAAAAATAAAACATAGCAAAAGTGGGTTTTATAAGTTTGATTTATTTATCAAAGGGTATAAAAGGCCTTCTTAGTATTTTTTCATCTTATTTTGCTATTACAAGAGAAGAGAAGCTTTCAGAAGAAAAAACAAAGTTTTTTGTCGATTTTCGGGCAAGGGTTATTGGTGCTGCACGAATAGGTGGCATTGCGCTTACAAAGCCTGGCGTTTTGCTTATCCAGAATTTCCCCGTTATTCTGGCCTGCCAGCCGGGAGCTCAGGTGGCGCTACGCAACACATGGTGTTTACCTGCACTGCACTGCCACGGCCTGTGACCCAATCGCGGTGCATGCACGCGCCGTGCATATGCTCACCCGTAGGTAGGACTTTCGGCGTTGTGCCCACATGACAGTATGATCGCCGGGACACAGTAGCGCATAGGTCACCAGACTGCTTTGGGAGTGGTGGCACTCGCCACGCAACCCTCCAACAAGTGTAAAAATTGCTCCTAAGGCCTAAGGGTCACCCTCCTTCAACTACCTAAGACTAGCAAAGTGCCTAAACTCACACACCCTTATTTCTCCCTCCTTTCAAATAATTTTAAGTTTTTTTTTTTTTTTAAAAGGCAGTAATTAAAACCTTGTGGGGAGGAACCGAGTCTCTAAACATAGTTCTGCATTATTATGGCCCTCCTTTGAACAAGTTAAGCGACATTTGAGGGAGAGTAAGCGTGTGGCTGCAATTCATTTTTCAAGAGAAGCCCTTGTCTCCAAAGCAAACACCCCAGCGCCTAGGCCCATATTACTCATCTCAGAAAGGTTTCCATCACTACCTTCTTCATTTTTTTCTCCAAACTTAGCTTGTTCAAGCTGCTATCCTCTCACTACCATGTCAGGAGAAGGAAAACAAAGAGGCAAATAGCGGAAGAAGCCGATGGCCCATGAGACCAAATCATAAGGGAGGAAAGTGAAAATGAGTTAAAACTCTCGTACATAGTGGCTATTTACCTCATCTCCCCATGATCCTCTCATGTTTCTAGAATATGGGATTTTTTTCAATTTTGTGGAGAAGGTCAAATTAGTAAGCAACACTACCAGCTTACAAGTTTGTTTGTCCTCAACCCTCAACAACAAACAAGTGAATTCTGTAAGATTCAATTTGAACTATTAGCAGACACTATCTATGATGCTACAGTGTCTCTGTTGTTGGTGAAAATGTTTAAGAGCTAAACTGGACAAGGATTATTATGAGCAGTTTATCAAGACTAGGTACGTACAAGGTTGTAGTCTATTTTCCTTCTCACACCTCAAAATAAGATTTTCACCCTTGATGAAAGTTATCATGAAGTAATTCACTCCGTGAGGAGGTACTCTGTGATTTATTCCTACCATCTTAAACTCGAATGCATTTGTTAAGGGTTAAGATGCTAACTTTCCCTACTAGTTTGTAAGTATGGACAAAATGTCTTCTATTGTTTAGAGAAGGAGTCCTTCCCCAACAAATGAAGTGTATTTCACCATTCTCGATCAAAATGGTGGTATTACTGATGGAACAACAGTATACCTTGGGAGGTATTCTCAGTACAAGAAGTCTTCAATAAGTTTCCTTACAACCCTCCTCATCAACCAAACTTTTCCCTCCTCATCTACACAAGTGCCCTCACCTCAAGGAAACCTCCTTCTTCCCTTCTCTCTTGATGCATCAAATGAAGAGGATTAGAGTGGAAATAATGGACAAAGTAATGACAGTAAGGGTAATGGTGCAAATGAATCAACCCAAAGTGAGGAAAAATAGTGGAGATGATGAAAAGGGCCAATGGCTGGTGATGAAATCGGTGAAGAAGAGGAAAATGATGAGGCAAGAGATAGAAATTGATGAGGAAGAACAGAAGGAATGATGAAAGCAAGAAGGGGCAGGAACATGAGAATGAAGAGAAAAAAACAGCAGACATGACAACAACAGAACAGAAGGACAATATGCAAGAGGATAGTGAAGAAGATGAAGAGTTGGATAGTGAAAAAACTAAATGCAGCTCTGATACCAATGAAATAAAAAATAATGACAAAGAAGAAGGTGACCAAGAAGACAGTAAGGGACAAGATAGAAAGGAGGAGAATAGTCATGACAGTCATGATAGTTGTCATGGAAATCATGACAACAATCATCCCTTCAGTGATTATGACAATGATGATATTGTAGAAGATGAAGATGAATATAACTTTGTCATGATGATAAAGGAAAAGGGAAGAGGCTCATAGCCTTAAATGATGATTCTAACCATGGCAAAGAGACCAACAAAATCACCATCATACCTCTTGTATGAACATATCACAGAGGACCACAATATGTTTTCTGCCTCCAAGAGGCAAGGGATCATTCAAATTTTCAGTCAAATTTCGACATGGGCAACAAAGATGGAGAAAGGTGAGAAAGGTAAGAGAGGCAGGAAAACTAAATATAAGCCTCAATTCATTGACCTAGACAATGATAATGAAGATGGAGATGACCACGAACACGTTCCGTGGTGTGTATTAACAAATTAGGGAGATGGAGAGAGATTTTGATATGGCCTCACAAAGACATCATTCACAAGACTATAAGAATTAACACAAGTATTTTTAAGAATATAAAAAGGGGCCTTGCTTCTCCGTAAAAAGATGACCAAGCATTATGCAATGAAATAAAATTGCTTATACCAAACCTGGAAGAGTCTTCATTGAAATCCAAGCACTAAAAGGATGAAAAGACCAAGAAGGCCTTGGATTTTTGGCATCAACTTCCCTACAGGTCTCTCAAACCCCTTGATGAAGACCTCCACCAATTTTGAGGGAATTTGGACAAGTTTTTGTTTTTTGAGATTTTGAAGGTTTATTAGCACAATGGCCATCGGGCACTACGTTTTTCCCTGGAGCATCCTTAGAGGGAAAAATCTAAATTTTTGGATTTATCATCACTAGTACACTATGTTCACAAAATTTCAGAGTAATGGGAGCATTTTTTACCCCTCAAAAGGTCAAAAAACACCTAAATTTTCACCATTCTGCCTCCTTTTCAAGCCTAGCACTGTGCACGTAGTAGTGTTGGAATTTTGAAAATTTTGATAGGTTATAGGGGTTTGATTAGAAAACCAAGAGTAGTTTTGGAAATTAGACTCATCAGGCTTTCCAACGGGCCATCACGGAGCAGAATCTGACGTCGGGAAGGTCTCCAAAACTTGGTTGCAAAAAGACCTATTTTTTGCCTAAGGTGGCACTGCGCTAATTGACATCACTGTGCGTTTTGGACCAAAAGTCAACAAAACACACTTATTTATTGCAAAATCATATTTTAGTGTTTTTTTAGGCAAATCACTCTATAATTAGGTGCAAGAATTTATTTTAGCATTTATTTCATGAGATATTTTGTGCTCTGGTCTCGCATGGTCTCTTAGGGCATAAATGACACCATGAGTGATTTTGACATTTTCCAACCTATTCAGGGTTTTTCCTCCTTTGCCAAGTTAAATAGAGCATGAGTTTCATTGTAAATGTTCACATTTGATGAGCTTTGAGAGAAATACATGTTTTTTGAGGTTGAAGAAATTTCAGTGTTGTGGAGCTTGTGGATGATTTGGTTTTGATCGATGATGATGAAGGCTTGCTTGTAGGATCCCCCGAGCTTGGTTAATGGTGATGTGTCTCTAATTTTTTCATGTTTTCTTGTTTATCATAGTGTCCATCCTTCTATGCTGCAGTAGATCAGAAAATTATAGGCTAAGAAATGTTGTTTGAGGCACCTTAGTCCTTCCTGTTTACTATTGTTTTTATGTTTTCCTCTGCTAGGACATTTTAAGGAATTCTTGATTGCTCCTTAAACCCCCTAAGCTTGTTTAATCCATGAATGGTTCAATATATTAGTTTTCATATATTTTTTATGGTTATCCTTGCCTATTTGATGCTGTTTAAACTCTGTTCTGGAATCTCTCTTTGAAGTATTACTTGCTAGGTTTAGCCAAAGAGGCCATGTTTTGATCATGCCCTTTGTCCATGCTTGACAAGTTTGCCTCAAAGTTCTTTGTAGCTTGATCAAATGATGTTTATGTGTTCCCTCTTCATTGATTGTTATTTGTTATCTTATATGTTTTCAAAGCTTGAAGGTGAAATCACTAGAAGTTAAATGAGTTTCTCTCCTTCTATATTTCATTGGAATGTTTGTCTTGAATGTCTATTTGTTTAAGTATTGTCATTGAGTTAATGGTTTGACCTATCTCATGATTATTATCTTTTGCTTATCAGTATTTGAGACCTTCTTGTTTATGGGTATTTGACAAAGGATTTCAACGCCTTGCCCTACCTTATTCACCAACTTAATGTCCATTTCACTTCACAAATAACCTTAAAGATCCATTGATCACACTAGATTTTCCCTGTGATGCACCCTGAATCATTGTTGAGATATCCATGACTTTCATAGACTCCGTAACCCAATGATTTGAAGACCTTTCACTCCACCTATTCTACCTGTTCATTTTACCCAACCAAAACAAACAAACAACCCCTACACTTCACAACTAGCCTAAAATAAACCACCTAAAGAAAAAAAGTTCATATCCTTTGCAAATAATAGAGAGAGCCCTCTCCGAGTCCAGGAAGGCTAGGTCCCAGGACTCCAAAGACTAGTTTGATGTTACACTGTGCATTTGGTCTACCAATTTTCTAAGTCATGGGACCCTAAAAGATTCCTCAGAACTAATGTAGGATTCTAATTGTAGAGTTATTTGTTCTTCCTCTGGTTCTTCTATCAATGGGATGTTGAAGAAATTTTCTTCTTCTTCCTCACTAGGGATTTCTAACTCCTGAGCCAGAATTTTTTCTCTTGTAGAGGTGAAAGTTTACTCTCTTCCCCGTTGGAGATCTAGGATCTTCTCTTCTAAGACCGCTCAGAGATGGTTGGAGAGTCTCCTAGTTGATTTACCTTAAGACTTCAGTGAAGTCTATGTCTTGTTGGGGTGTAGTGGAATATGAATTTGAGATGGTGGTGTGGCACTTCATGCTCTTGGTGGAGTGAGTGGTGTTGATGGAATCAAACTTCTACCTCTAGCTATAAATTTACCCCCATAGTCTCTTTCTCTACGCATATCATTTTTTGTTTAGATGTAAGAACAAGGCCTCCTAATTACACCTCCTTAAACGACGCTTAAAATGTTTAGTCAATTTAATGTCTTAAATTTCTACCATAAATTATTGACCGAAGTTAGTAATTTGATGGAAGTGTGTGCACCATATATGCGTTTAGATTCCTCTTTCTTACTTCATTGTGTAGTTTTATATTTTTTTTGGGGGCGGTTTTATTTTATGTCTAATGTTAAAAAATAAAAAATGATTCAAGGATTAAAATCTAATTTTTAAATGAAATATTGAATGCTAATAAATAACTAAATCAAAGAAATTTAATGATGAAAAACTTAATCTTAAGAAGGAAGAAAAGGAAATGTTATTTTTATTGCTTTAAACAATTGATTTATAAATTACTCTTAATAAAATGAATGTAATATAAAATCTAAAAGAAGGAAGAAAAGGAATGTTAATTAACTAATCTATGTTGTATAAAAATAAATCAATCTTTGAGTGATTAAATCCGAGCTATGTTAGGTTATTTTACGTCGGAAAACATCTATGAAAACATCTAATTGAACTTATTCTTCATTTTTAAACAAGCCATCATTATAAATTCTATTGAATTCTATTGATCTCCGAATTATATTCTATCTATCAACACAACAAAAATAAAACCATATTCTACCTATTAATTGAGAACACTAATTCTATGAAAACATAACATCTCATCTAGTTTTAACTCTATCTAAGAATGATAAAAATATAATTCTAAACTAACTCTATTCTACACTCCATGGAAACGAAAGCATCAAATCTATCGCAAGAAATCAAATTGATTGTGCTAATTGAATTCAAATTTAACTAAGGCAAGCAAAAGTTACGTAGCATATATTGTGCAAAACGAAATGTCTAATCTAAATGGTTAATGTGTAATCAAATGCAAGAACTATTTCAATTGAATGGTTATGGTCATGATAATGAAACAATTCGTGAGAGCACAGATATAAATAACCACCGTGTTTAAAAACATAAAACAACCAAATTCGAAACATTCAGAAACTAAAATGACATAGAATTTAATTCATGAAATGATGAGAAACTAAACTACGAAATGACTATAAAACCTCTTTTCCAGACAGGCCATCCGCAATGGAATGTGTAACATACTTAAGCTATATGTGCGTCAATGGTCTAGAAATCGGTCTTCTTCATTAACAAAACATAGTTTAAAAAAATGTACGCGTATTATCACCAACATTGTTTATTCCCGGTTTTGCAACTAGTATTTATAAAAAAAGTTTAAATTAACCCATTTGTGACAATTTCACCTATGGAAAGTAAAATAAATCTAAGACTAGAAGTCTAATCAAAAGCAAATTCTTCATGGCTCTTTCGATTTTTTACGTAAGAGCAAACTAGAATCTTCGTCTCCATGATCTTATCCCTTATCTGAGTAATCTTGGACCGTGATTGTAGTAATAACTTTATCGAATTTGAACAGGTAAGCAGGATATGATCCATATGGACCATTTTAAAGCTACCCATATGACTCGCTTCTTCATTTTCTTTCTCAAAACCGTCAACAATAACGGTGGTCGGAGAAACAAAGGTTAGCTACAGAATTGCACGCTCTGTACCTATAATTAATTACAAAAATTCATCTAAATAATAAGAAAAATTACAATATTAAATAAAGATAACCTAAATGCCTCTCACATGGAAATGTGTCAATTATCACCGATTGAGTTTATGAATTTTGCAAAAAAGGAAGAAAAGATCGTAAAAAGATGTCAAAGTAGGAATAAATTTCGAGGTGCAAACACATGCAAATGTGTTCTATTGTGAATGTGGAAAACTTGAGATTGTATGAGCTTCAATGATTGATGATTCGAAGAGAATATTCGTATTCCATCTATTGAATATTTTGCTCCCCGAATATTTAAATGAGTTGTGAGGAGGACCCGACCCTGACATGAGAATTAGGAATTCACATCGAGGCAATGTGATATCTTCGGAGGTTTCAAAGGTGCCAATCCAATTAAAGAAATGTGAATTGTGATCGTAGTGAGGGGAGTTGTACCCTCACTTACTTGCCAAGTAAAAACACATTTTTAGTGGTCCGAAAATCTCTCCAATGGGGAGAATGATCCATGGGATAAAAATATGCTCAACACTCAAAGTGCTCAAAATCGCCGAAACTAGCGCTAAATCATATATCTCATATTTTTTATTACAAAAACGCTGCGCCAATCCAACACCGTATGTGAAAGTTGTTGCATTCTAAATTTTTTAGCAAACAACTAAAAAGTAAACTTGTAGGGTCAGACTAGGATATCGACCGGGTAGGACATATAGTGATGTGGCAAATCGACTTCAAAAATATAACCGGGTAGTACAAATGTCGATGGGTCAATCATGCGTTGATATGTCACGGGTCATGTAGGTTTAATTGGTGAAATTTCATTGGTTAGTGAGGCTTCGGTTTGACCAATTGACAGAAGCCATGAGGCTCAATGGGAGTATACCATGTGGGCCCAAGATTTCATGAAAAGAATATTTGCTGACCGACTAACCTAATGGGGTTCATCCCCAAGACCTCCGGAGATCTATCCAACATTGTTATCGTTATACCACAAATGGTTCCTTAACAGTCATAGCTTCCGGCCAATTTATATTTAACATGAAGTATTTTTTGGAATCAAGTGGAAGGAGTGGGGCACGTGGCCCCGCCCTGTGCATGTGGATGCGAGGTGGCCGGGCGTTAGGTGACAGAGGCAGAAAGAAATCTTCAGCCCTAGGTTTGATTCAATGCGACAAAACCATGACATATGGCGGTGCCACAGGTGGATATTAGCTCAACCCCTAGTTCTATGTATTACACACAACCACCGGCACGAGGAAAGCAAATGCAGCACCCTTCCTGCCCCCCCCCCCCCGTACACACATGCCCTTCTATGTGACCAAAACCGCGAAGCTAGAAGGCACGTGGCCTTTAGTCACAAGCCTCGTGGCCATATTAGATGCCACCTCCAATCGAAAAAAGGGCAAGAAATACAGTGAAAGCTGATTAATGGTTCGATAATTTGCACTAATTTTGGAAAATTGTTCATTTCTCCCATGCTATATTGTCACCCGACAGTTCTTCCAAAGAGGGAATTTAGTACCATTTTTTCCAGTCTTGGTCATTTTGCATGAAAAATAGTAGAGAAATGGAGAAGGAGGCCTAACTTGGCCAATTTTCATCCTTTTTGAGCCCAAGAAGAGCCTACAAAGGGGTTTTTGGGTGTTCTTAACATAATGGAAGCATTGATTAGGGTAATTTTGAGGTATAAAATGGGCCTCCTAAGGAAATTATAATATAATAGTGTAAATAATAAAATAAGATTTGATTACATCATCAAATTTTGGAGGGAAAAAAAGAAAACTTCAACTTGTATTAACTTACTTCCAAAGCTTACTCACTAAGCGGAGTACTCATTGGATGCATAAATTTAATTCCTCATCCAATAAATACCCATGTTACATATTTTCGATAGATCTTGCTAAACGAAAAATGAGAAATACATGAAAAAACGTGATTTCATATTTTTTCATGTATTTCTCATTTTTCGTGTAGCAGGGTCCATCAAAAGTATGCAACATGCGTACTCCTTGGATGATGAATTAATTTTTTCATCCAAATCTAGTGCCCCGCCTAAATTCTGAGTAATTTTTGGAGATAAGCGAGTCATTTATAGAAAAGTGGTTTTATTATTTTATTATTTTATTATTTTTTAATCTTTTTACCCTTTTACTTTAAAAATGGTGAATCATCCCCCATGGTTGACATCATCATCTTGAATCCTATTGGTTCTTATAAAGTTTATTTTGGTTGTACATTTTTCTTAGGAGGCCCATTTTAGACCTCAAAATTCCCCTAATGAGTTTTTGGAGTTGAGGATTGTATGTTGATGTGATTTACATTTTTAGCATACAATATACAGGGACAACATTGGAAGCTAGACCCAGAGACGTAGCCCAGGAGAGGTGAACTCCATCATCAAAATTTTATTTTGTGATGCTGCATGCTGTTTATTTTTCTCTGATTATATCTCCAAAATTTGAATAAATTTTTTAAGTTTGTGTGCTTTTTAAATTTTGATCCATTTCCCAAAAGACATAAACTAACTTGAAAATTTTTTCAATAAACCTTCAAATTTTAATTTCATATCAACAGGTACTCCAAATGGTTCTTCCATGGTTGCAGTTGTTTGTTGTGCATCCTTAACCTTACACTAGCATAACATCTAGGGTCTATTCTTCTCCCGCCATGTAACATATTCAATGTTATGTTCATTGTTTATAGCAAATATTGAAACCCCACACGTATTATTAGGTTTTTGATAAACCTGCTCTTTATCCTCAACAAATTATTTTGACATAAAATATTTATGTTGATTCTCTAAACAATTTGTGAGACTCTTAATAAATATATTCTCAGCATCCTCATTACTCTCATCCTCTCTAAGGATTGGTCCTTATTCTGCTCAACAATAATAAACCACTTCATCTTTAGGCTCAGCTGCTCTAAGCTCTTCTTCCCCCATACATACACTCAATAGGTGCTTTATCTTCCTCCCTAGCTTTATGGCTTTAGGAATTTCTCTCTTAAAAATATTTTATCTGATATGTAATTTGACCTTTTTTCTCAGACCCCACATCTAGCGTTCTTCCCTATTTTGTAGTAGCTTGCTTATCTCACAAAGTCTTGTCCTTAACTTAGGCATTTTTTTATTGAATTCCCATTGGCTTAATTTCCTCCTCAGTTATTTCTCACGGATTCTTCCTTTCCTCGACTGTTTCTCTCACTTACACCTTTACCATGACCAATAATGGTCATTTCTCTCTTCTTTTACGAACTCCCTTTATCCACATGTGACTTGCAACAAGACTTCTCCATCACTGCAAAAAATCTATCACTCATCACCTTGACACCAAGTCCTTCTGTCAGTATCTCACTTCTCTTGGAAATTCTACTCACAATCATAACTGTGGAACTGCATCTGACAACTTCTACCCAAGTGCACTGGAAGTTATCATCTTTCTAGTTCTCTGCAATGGAACCTCTTTTCTTGAGCAGTCCCACTCCTCAAATTTTTAAAGTTGTTAGGTTGTTTCTTCCTCAACTTCTCACTTCTTGATAACTCCCCTAGTTCTCTCCTCTTGAGGACTTGATGTCCTCTTCTACCTTCAACTGGCTGTAACTAGGTTTCTCTTCTTGTTGTTGATCAAAATCGGGATCATGGACCCGAAGTGATAGCTCAAAATTCGTGTTATCTGCATGCCTATGGAACTCATGACCGTACAGACATCGCCTTCTCGATTCCTAAGATCGTGAAATTCGGCTCGAAAAACCGACACCGTATGGAGAAGTTGTTGTAGTTTGAAAAGTCAAGTAAACTGCAAAATTTGGACTTTGACCAAGTTTGACTTGTAATTGGGAAAAATTAAAAAGAGAATATTCTATGGAATATTCCCCTAGTTGCTTCGAATATCCCTAGAATGTTCGTTTTCTGGACCAACCGGGCGTGTTGGACAAGTGGCGATTTTTGTTCGTTGCGCATTAGCACCGTTTTTAATCAGACCAACATGAGTCGCTACGCGGTTATGCCCGATGGCGCCATGTGGCCCATATTCAAAGGGTCAAAAATTTGGGACTATACATGAATTGAAAGTGAGACCTCGGGCATAGAGCGCTTGAGTCTTACCATTCCGCCATACAAACGATTCTTAACATGAAAGTGGAGTCGTTTGACTTTATTTATTTTTAGCGTGTATTGGGGGGGGGGAGCAGAAGGGCAAGCCCCGAGGAAAAACCCTTCCCCATGCACCCAAACACCCAAAACCAGGGGCTAAGACCATAATTGGCGGGATGTATTAAACATGGTTTAATTAGTGTTTAAACGTGGTTAACCCACGAAAAACGGTGTTAACACTAATGTATGCTTATCCATTTTTAAAAGCGCTTAACCGACCTATAATTACGGATTAGCATTAATTTAAGCTACAGTTTAATCTAGCGGTAAATTTGGAAGTGCGCCCAGATTTAGGGAAGTTCCCTACTTTAACTATAGTTACTCCACATTTAGTGGAGCTTTCTAGGGGACACTGGACAAATCTTGTTTTGGCTCTATCTTGTGCTAGATTAGACCAATTTTGGAGTGCCAATAGTCAATTTCTACTATATCAGACATTCCAGAATCATTGGTGAGGGTTTTAGAGCCATCAGATGAATTTTGAGTAGGTTTTTTCTTCAGAAACACTCTAGGTTCCACCACATACCATACGAACAACACCTGAGGCTCAGCTGTGGGCGCTAGATGCCTTATTCAAAATCCAATACCAATTTTGGATGTTTCGTATGTTCTCGAACTAATAGTGTTTTTTTCGTAGCCTATAGAGAAATTTCCTGAAGGGTCGATATGCTTCAAAGAAGTTTCAAGGGCCATCATTGCCGCCTCTTCAAAACAGTTAGTCAGTGGCCTAGCTAGGGCAACTAGAGACCTTATACAACGAACCAATAGTAATTTCTAATTGTAATGAGAATTATGAATCCATTTATGGAGGCTTCAAACTATTTTAAGGACTTCTAGAGGTCTAGAACGCATCAGAGAATTTTTCAATGACCCGAGTGCCAAGGGGTGCAGATAGGTGTTGGAGGAGAAATTAGAGTAGCTGGAGGCCATTTTCAATGAAAAAATAGTATATTATGACTATTTTGGAATTATAAATCCAATTAGTGGATTTTTAGATCCATTTGATGACTTCTGAAGGTCAAGAACCTATAGGGAATTTTTGGGCAGCCTAGGGAAAATCATGGAGGAAGGCCTAGATTGGGGATGCAGTGCTCGTTTTGAGAATATTATCTGCCTAATTTTGGTGTATGATGTGTTCTGGAGATATTAGGTGAGGTTTCAGGGACATAAAAATAATTCTGAAGGAGTTAGTTCCATGGAGAAGCTCAATGTAGCTCAAGTGCACCAACAGAAGGAATCAAGTCTAAGGAAGCCTAGATCTGTTTGCAGAGTGATGACAGCCATGATAGGGATATAGATGGTATTATAAGCTCTTTGTTTCAGTTTAGTAACCATTGGAGTTAAGTGTGGAACTTTTAAAAGAAACTTTACCATAATCCCAAAGAGCCAAGTCAAGATGACAAGAGCTCAAGGAGACGTAGCCCACGATATTCAGGTGAAATCCTAGATTAATTTTGTTGTTATGTGTGGATATTTATTTGATGCATTATATTTTTCTTATACATGTTTAATTTCAGAAAAAACAAATGGAATTAAGACACTTAAAAAGTTTAAAAACATATACGTATTTCAAGTAATAATTTCCGAAAAAGTCAAGTACTAGCTAGATCTTTTATTTGTTTAACAGAGTGGGAGGTTCTTGAAAAACATAACAATTTATCCAACCCATTTTCAGATCATGTTGGTATCAGAGCACTTGGTTTCTTGATTGACAGAGCAATATCTTGCTTGTTTGACTTGAAAGGTGTTTAAACGCTGGGTAAATAATTTGACCTGCTGACCGTTGGCAAACCCATCGACCGTTTCGAGTTTTCAGGTGTGGGAAGGAACAGCTTGCTGATAGATAAGTCTAGGAGAGGAAAAGAAGGAAGAAGGGTTGAAGGCATTCTCCTTACCCAAAGGACCTGAAGGCAACCCTTGAAGCATAAAAGGGTTTGTTTGCAAAAGGTTTCTTGAAGAAGATCTTGACTCTACAACCATTTGTTCAAAATCTTTGTCATTTGTTTTGAAAGCTTTGTGAATTTTGTTGAAGTTAATTTAGTTCATATTCATGATGAAAAATTCTTCAAGTGAGGTTTCAAAATCATCCTCCTTCACAAGATTCTTCAATGAAGACATGAAGCGAGACTTCTACATCTTGAAGGACATGGTGCAAATTTTGTTTGAAAATAGAAGAGAAAGCATTATACTTCATGAGAAATTGGTTGCTATGAAGCAAGAGAAGGAAGAAATTCTTCAAATATTGCATGAGATGGAGATGGTATCACTCAAGCCCAAGAGGCTTTGACCAAGAACATGCATGAAGCAGAGGTAATTCACTCTATTTTGTCTTCAGTTTCCTCTTCAGATAGATGTGTTGGTTCATTTGAAAATCACATAGAGGTATAGGTTCAAAGTTAATGTTTAAAATGGGCTATGAAGGCAAGGGTTTAGGAAAGCATGAAGAAGGCATGATTGATCATATTTTGGTTGAGGAACGACCTAAGAAATTTGGTCTTGGTTATGTTCAATCTAATGGCGAAGACTCCAAAGCCATGAAGGCATGTGAGGCAACTTCAAAGAGAACTTTTGTTCCAAGTTCTAACACACAAACATATCAAGTTTGTTTTCAAGTTGATTGCCATTGTTTAAAACCTATGTTGCAGCAAGAAGATTGTAGACATGCAGATTATGGTGAGCATGCGAGTTCAGACAATTTTCAAGACAAGAACGATGATGTTAATCTTCAAGAGAAAGTTGGAACCTCTTCAAGTTCATCTCCTCATGAAGGTAAAAAGGATGGACATGGTGCGAATTTGAGGTATAATTCTTCCCATAGTCAAGTTGATTATGTTTCTGCAAGGCATGACAATTATACATGCTTAAATGGAAGAAAGAGTTGATGTGCATATTGTGATATGTTTAACCATGATGTTTCGAGATGTTGGAAGAGGATGAAGGTATACAGGAAGTAGTTGAGGCAAAGGAAACTTGCAAAGAAGGTGCATAAGACTTGCACACATTGCTAGAGAGGGGACATGTTGTTTCTCAATGTTGGACATTGCATCCAACTATTCATCCCAAGCATTTGAAGCAAGAGGACAGAAAGACTGGCGAAAGTGGAACCAAGGATTCCATCATTGATGTGAGAATGGATGTTTCACATGAAGAATATTTGTAGCAACAAAATTTTCCATGGAAGTGGCTTGGTAAGAAGTGTTTTGACTTCTTGACACAGTAAGACATACTTTCATTTGTACATAGCCAAATTACAGTCAAGTATGCATGTACTTATGCTGTAATATCATGTTTTTTTGAGCCACCTTGGATAGATGATCAAGGAAGTGATGTTCAACTACCTTCTGTAAATTTCTCACTAGAAATTTCTAAGTGAGTGCAAGGAAGACAATTCTTAATAGGAGGACAAGCACATCCAGGAAGGGAAGTGTCAACTACCTTCGAGTTGTGGTTCAAAGGCACTAGCCACAAGGCAAGTGTATGGAGGCCGAAGAGAAGAGGGTGCTGGTACTCTCATCTATTGTGCAGATCATTATATCAGTCTTTTGGGGTCCAAAAAATTCCTAATGGGGAGGTGTGATCATAACTGGATTATGGACCTAAGTGATAGCTCAAAATTCAAAGTGTTTGGAAGTGTTTCAAACCTAAGTGAATAGATAGATCTCATCTTCCTAATTCCGGCGCCATGAACGGTTCAAAAAACCGACACTGTATGAAGAGGTTATCGGAGTTTAAAAAGTCCACTAAACTACAAAATTTGGACTTTGACCAAGTTTGACTTGGAATTGGAAAAAAATCAAAAGAGAATATTCTTGGGAATATTCCTGGAATATTCCTCAAAATATTCTATTTGGACCAACCAGCATTAGACAAGTGGTGAATTATTGTTCGCAAATTGGGTGCACATGTTTTAAATGAGACCAATCGTGAGCTACCACGTGGAAGGCCTGGAGGCTGCCACGTGTCCCATATTCAATGGTTAAAAAATTGGGACTGCACAAGAATTTAACATGAGACCTCAGGCATAGAGCGCCCGAGTCTTACCATTCCACCATACAAATGCTTCTTAACATGAAAGTGGTGTCGTTTGAATTTATTGTTTTCGAGCATGTATGGGGGGGGCAGGGGGGAGGCAGAAGGGCCAACCCTTTCCCATGCGCCCAAGTGCCAAAAACTAGAGGCTAAAACCATAACTATCGAGACGTATTAAACATGGTTTAATTAGTGTTTAAACGTGATTAACCCATGAAAAACAGTGTTAACACTAATTTATGCTTATCCATTTTTAAAAGCACTTAACTGACCTCTAATTGCAGATTAACATTAAGTTAAGCTCGCTAATCTAGCGGGAAATTTGGAAGTGCGCCTAGATTTAGGCGTCTCATTTTAATCAGTTTACCCACATTTAGTGGAGTTTAGGGACACCGGACAAATCTTGTTTTGGCTCTATCTTTAAGCTAGATTAGACTAATTTTTGAGTGCGAAGAAGCACCTGATCGTTATCTCGGTATATTGCTAAAATCATTGGTGAGGGTGTCATAGCCATTAGAGGACTTTTTAAGGTGCTTTTGCTTCAGTAGAAGTTCTAGGGGGCCACCATGTGGTCGTATAGCAGTCGAGGCCCAGCGAGGGGGAGCTAGAGACCTTATTCAGAAATTCAATATTAAATTTTGGATGTTCCACGTGTCCACCATGTGCTTTTCAGCCCACAGAGGACTTTTGAAGGTTCATATGCTCGTTGAAGTTCCAAGGGTCAATTACCGGTTGGCCAACTTTTCTTGTCAAAATAAAGAAATTTTTCAGGCTCAGCTATGCATGTTTAGAGGCTCCTATGCAAGGAACTAACAGTCATTTCTAACTACAATGAAAATTATGAATCCATTTATGGAAGTTGCAGAATATTTTGAGGAATTCTAGAGGTCGAGAACCATCATAGAAATTTTTAGTGACCCGAGTACCAAGGGGTGCCAACAGGTGTTGGAGGCAAAACCTGAGCATACGGAGGCCATTTTCGATGAACCAATAGTCCATTATGAATATTTTTAGCATTATGAATCCAATGAAGGGATTTTCAAAGCTATTTGAATACTTTTTAAGGTCAAGAACCTACATGGAAGTGTTGGGCAACCTAGGGAAAACCGTGGAGGAAGACCTAGATTGGGGATGAAGTGCTCGTTTTGAGCAGATGATCATCCTAATTTTGGTTTTTCAGATGTGTGGGCGATAGTAGGCAGGTTTCTTATGAAAAAGGACTCGATGAGTTAGTTCCATGTGGAGAAGCTTAATGCAGGCTTAAGTGCACCCCATGCATGAACTGTTCAACGAAGCCTAGATCTGCTTACAGTAGAGATGATATCCATGACAGCAATATAGATGGTATTTTAAGCCCTTGTTCAGTTCAACAAATCATTGGAGCCATGTGGAACTTTAAAAGAAACTTTACCATAATCCCAAAGAGCCAAGTCAGGATTACAAGAGCGGCCGTACGTGAGCCTGCACCACGATATTCGGGTGAAATCTCGTATTAATTTTGTTGTTACGTGTGGATGTTAATTTGCTACATTATATTGTTTTTGCATACAAGCGAGCCTCAGAAAACAAATGGACTTAAGACACTTAACAAGCAAACATACACCTATTTCAAGTAATAATTTCCGCAAAAGTCAAGTACAAGCTAGATCTTTTATTTGTTTATCTGAGTGGGAGGTTCTTGAAAAACATAACAAGTTATCCAACCCATTTTTAGATTAGTTGTAGTCTTTCTTGTTGTGGGGTTCCTTTCTGCCATAGCCCTTGAGAAAACTATTGGTTCTCTTTTCCTCAGAATTGTCACAACTTCTCCTATTGTGATATTATTTTTCTATGAGCTCCTCTTTCCTCCTAAGAGCTACACAACTCTTCTCCTTTTATCACAACTCCTATTGCCTATGATGGATGCTACTAAAATGTGATTTCTTTGAAATAAATTTCTTAAAGACCAAATTTACTTATTAGATTCTTCAACATTGAGGACTCAAAATTTTCCACTGTTATCCTATGATATTTACTCGACTAGAAATTTTGTTCCTTAAGCTTCACTATCTCATCAATTGTCCTTGAGAAATGAACCCTTACCTGCTATCTCTACTGCAACATAGAAAATGCTTCCAACTACATACAAACTTAATGCACAAATTCTTCTATGTAGCACATGCTTTAGTCTTAAAAAATCAATCTAACTCACCCAACTAACTTTGAAATTCTCTCAAAGGCCTCCGCACCTTCACTTGAAATTAAATATAAAAATTTAATCCAAACTCAATAAGAAAAACATACCTTTACAATTTCAATCGAAGGGGTGCACTCTCGTTCTTTTTAATTTCCAAAGAGCATGATGACTTTGATACCACTTGACGCAAAAAAAAACAATCTTTCTTTTATTTTAACACCCAACTCATAAATAGAATGAATGAGTGCCAATTCAAGTGTGAAGTCCACACTCTTAATACATGGAATACACCTCTCTCAAACGTAAACTCTTTCCAGCTGATATTTCTTTAAGCTAAAATTTTCAATTGTTATGGGGCCTTACCTATTGAACAAATAAAAGTCAAGGTTGGAGCTTCACTTGTTCCCCACTTCTTTCTTCCCTCGCCGACCCGACTACTACAAGGTACGATTAGGGCTATTAACATCACACTCGACCAAAGATGGGCTCTGACCAACAACCAAGATGTCATGAATGAAATAAATGACCTATGGGAGTTTTATTTAATCCTTAGTCGAAGGTCAGTCGATCGACTCCTCCCTCGATTATCCTTTAGTGTTGAGGCCCAAAAGTCCAACTCTACACTCGATCCTGACTTTATCCTTGGTGTGGACCTCCTTTTCTCCTTTGTGGTTGTTTTTTATATTGAACCCGATGGCCTTCCAAAGGCCTTCGTTTTGTATTTAATTCATCCCTCAAGCCAAGGATTGGATCAAATTATAGTGAAAGAGTGTTGATATTCAAAATTTGGGACTCTATGCCAAACATGATTGATTGTGCTCACTTTTGTTCAGCTATCGGGTTTGATGATCCAAACATTGAAATCTACTTAGTACTACTACGCCAAACCAATATTGAATCAAAATGAATGTCAAAAAATCAAGCTAAATTGATGTTAGGGCTTATTCCTTGACATTTATATTATGAATATCTCAACCCCAAGGTTCAATTTCATGCCAATGAGAATTTTTTATGAAAAATAGTCCCTTGAGAAATTATACGCAGTGGGGATTTACATGGCTTCTTGACTAGACTTTCGCGCAACTCAAGCTCTTCCTTCTCGAGCTATTTCCTACTCTAAATCCCCATGAAATTTTGTCTCTCGCCTAAGGCTTGTTCTTGTCCTATCTTCTATGGTCTTCTACTCAACTCGAACTCGGTCCAATAAGGCATCAAGATATTGCTATTGATCAACATATTATTGCTAGTTCAATGCTTGGTTTGGTGGATCGTATTCACTAGCTGACTATACAGGGATAAACTTACACATGTACACAAAGAAATTCAAATGTTATCTTTATTATTCAACTAAGAAATATTTTCAATGAATTACATGGACATCTATCTATTCACTCTTGGCATCTAATTTTTACTATAGGTACACATCTCACCTTCTATTCATAATTGTGGATTCATACATGGGATTAATGGGTCTCAGCCCGAGCTCTACTGAACCTTTTGAACCCTCTCTCCAACTCTTCTCCCCACAACCCCTTGGGAATGAATTTTCTACACATATATGAAATTAAATATTGTTTAGGATAGCTGGTAATAAAATGACAACTAATTGGACATCTGTCCCAATTCTAGGAACGACCTAATAACCCAGGTTCGAAGTTTGCAGTAATTACAAATGCCCATTTGGCCAATCATACCATCTCAATGAACCAAACAAAAACTCATCAAACTGAGTAACAACCTACCACTCTCAGATTCTTCTAAAATCAAAACACTTTTCTCTAAAATACACTCTCCTAATTTTAATCTATATTAGTTACAATGATGAAATACATCCTTTCTCATAATTTACATGACCCATGACCCCTTTTGAGCCTCAAACAAAACAAAATTCTAGTTGGTTGGGGTTGATGCTCCTACATCACAGCCATAAATCAATTGATATAATCTATGTTTGGCGAAAACAAGGACTAACAAGAACTGTGAGCAGTGATAATCACTGTCGGGACTGAAATCTTTATGATTCGTCTATTAACAATCTAAACTAGTATTTTGAAATGAGTTCAACTCGGGAAAATGCTCCCCTAAAATTGTTTGCAGACTGTGGAGGACGAGCTCCAAAATTTTTGATGCGTATAGAGGATTTTCTAATATATTCCCAGGCTGTGGAGGACTTGCTCGTATTTATTTTAGAAAAAGAAAGTTAATTGTTAAGATATGTGATGATTAAACTATTCCAAGATTACAAATGAGGCAAGGGTACCAAAATTATGAAACTAAAAATAAGTTAGCGATAGTTTGGAGCCATTTAAGGACATTAAAAAAGGAAATACTAAATAACGATTTAAGATAAGAAGATCTTTAAGGCTGATGATGTGAAGAAGTACACACAATTTTCGTAACACATTTCTAATTTAAATGAATAATGAGAATATGACATAAACTCCATTTCCATTTAGTTAAATTTAGAGAGTATGATAATTCTAGTAGCAACATTTGAATTAAATTGAATCACTTTATTGTTTCTAACAACTAGCCCCACCAAGGATTTGCCACTGAGTAGCTTCGAATTTGAATTTTGTATTGAAATGAATCACTTTATTGTTTCTAAACACTGACCCCAACATGAATTTTCCATTGAGAAATTTTGAAATGTTCTTGGAAGACACGACTAGCCCCACCATGGCTTTGCCACTGAGAAATTTCGAAATGTTCTTGGAATAGTTACTTAGTGGGGTTGAAGATAAACTAAAGCAGTATTGAAATGACAAGCCATAACAGGCGTAAACATCTGACCTGGTTTCGTTTCCCCCAACCCAATACTAGATATCAATATCTTTTTGTTGGCCTGATTTTGTCTACATCCCTTTATTATATCACATCATTTTGCTCGTGAGAATTTTGTTATCGTTTTGTTGGCATTTTTTTTAAATAGGAGAATTTGAGCACTTAGAGAAGTTAGTCATATTAATTATTCAAATTTCTTTACTATGCAAGTGTCCATTGATCAGGTTTGTGAGTGCCTAGAGAAGTTATTCATATTATTTATTCAAATTCCTATACTTCACATGTCTCCATTGATCAGGTTAGTATAGCATTTTATTTCTCTTTCCTTGAAGAGGACTGTAGAGGTTTTATATTTGTTCTCTTGAAAATGACTACACGGGTCTTTGTTCTATGTTTCTCTCGTTGTTACCATTTTCTTAGACCTAATACCATTATCGGCTAGTGGATTATTCCTTCCGTAAATAATTAATGTTCTTCTTCCTCACCAAATTTCTATAGATGCTATTATACAAAGAGTAAAAGTTACAACACACTCATTGTAGCAATAATTTTCAAGCATTCGGCTTGCTGCACCCTTAGGACCTGGGTACTTTCCATCCGTTGGTTTTCGACCGAAAGTACCCTTCCAAGGCACGGTAATATTATGAGTAAAAGAAGCTGCCATAGAATAATGGTTTTTACGCAATATACCTTACACTCACAGATGTATGGTAAATTCAATTTCTTAAATGAGAAATATTTAATCCACTTTGACAACCTTAGGTCCGTTGAGATCTAGGTTTTATGTCTGGTGTGTGCACCAATCACTCCACTGTGACCACCACAATCTGTACCATAACCTTCTCGTTGACCTTCAACTATCAACGGAAAAGTACCAACTCGTCTAAATTCATAAAATGAGAGACATAAAGATCATGTTGTTCAAGCAACCTATGCCAGCCAAAAATCAAATTCTTGAACATAAGCACAATTAGTACTATCTATTAAAGTCCAATAAATAATGAGAACGAGAAATCAACAATTTCTTTGTCAAATTCTATCTGGCTAAATTCTAGAAACTTTAAGCTTAATAACAATGCGCTGGTCTAACAAATCACAAAAAAATGAGGTTTTGTTATCAAAGTCTAATGAGTATGTATGTGTCTCAAGAGAATTTTATCTACTAGATTTTATTGTTAGGGTCATATAAATATACAGAAAACCAGAAAGTGTGCGTTATTAAACATAAAAACAGAGAAAATTGGTATTGTCTTCTAGTGGGTATTGTCACATGCTTCAAAAAACAACACATAAGTAAAGGTATATTACAGGCATACCGCAGTTTGAAAATGAAGGAAAATAAAGGTATCCATTCCTCTAGCCACATGTTATTTCCTCCAAGCCATAAAACTCCTCTACTCACAAATGCTTTCTGAAGCTTTGTGAGACACCCCTTCTATGACCTTGTCATCATCTCCAATAATTGCCTTCATAATCCTCTTTCCACAACAATTATCTTCCACTGCTCTCTGGGCTGCTTCTGGATTTTGAGCTTATCAAGGCTAAACTAGCTGAAGCGCCCGTTTAAATCCCGTCTCACCGTAGCATTCATGCTACAAGGCACTTCACATCACCATACAAAACCAAGTTCTAGATCTAGAGCTACTTCACTACGTAGTATAAGGATAGTCTTTGTAGGTGCTGGTGGGTATACGAACAACGCATCATAATATAGTCTAAAGGCAGTATAACAATTATTGTATTGAATGGCCTGTAGCTCCTCTGTATTGACCCTTCCCGAACCTATGTCGAAAGGTATAAAAATAGAATGTGAACCTATGTCGAAAGGTATAAAAAGAGAATGAGAGTGTAGCAAGCTCTCCCCAAAGTGACAGGTGACTTGACAAGTGGCCTACTGCTGGAACGCATGGTGGCAAACTTTGTATTATGTAATTTTAAACTTTAATATTTTAATCTTTTGTATTATATAATTATAAACTTTCTATTATGAAACTTTTGGAAGTAATTTGACAAAACAAAAATAAATGGCTTCAAACTAATGCTACCTCCACACTAGCATTAATTCAAGTTTTTTCAATAAATTAAAAATAGTTATCCTAAATTTTATCAAAATTATAAAATCTTCTCGAAAATTAAAAAATACAATCTAAAAAGTTAGATAAAAAATAGTTTAACACATAATATATTTTTTTAAACATAAGATTAAAACATCAATATACTACTCGATCAAAGCCATTTAATACTAAATTGGCGATTATCGATCGCTATAGTCCCTCTACACCGAAGAGGGACTAATAAAAGGCATTTTAATGTTTTATATAAATATCCAACCAACTTAGCAACTTACCTAATATATGCTTGAGTATGGAAGTATTGCGATATTTGCGAACAGGAAATTAAAATGAAATACTAACTAAATTCCAGGTTGCATCAAAATTTATAAGACGGTTTGTAATAACCCTCTTTGGAAAAGGGCCTATACTTCTTTGTCTTTTCTATTAATCCGAAACAAAAAACTAACGCATTTCACGTAAGGAATATATAGGTAGGCCAATTCCCATGTGATACATTTTATCACAAAATTGAGCAAAGAGAGTTTTTAAAACCATTGGCACCCAGCTCCTATATCACCTTATATTCTTGTAGTCTAGTCGTGTATATAAATAGTTTAAAAGCCAAATTGTCCATTATAAAATTACGGTCAAAGGGAGGACTAAAATATTTATCCGGAATTGAAGATATGAATTTCTTCCTTTATTTATTTATTTTTTTGCTATTCATCAATCAACGTGGGACATTTCAAGTTCGTTGTGGACAGATTACATTCCACTAGTTTTTTTATATGCTATTTATTCTACTAATTTACCTTATTAGATTTATTATTTAATTTTTAAATTGTTATATTTATTATTTAATTTTTATTATATTTATTATTTAATTTTTAAAATTATTTTAATTATTATTTAATTTTTAATTCTAAAAGTATTAATTTTAAATAATTATTAAAAATGCATAAATAAACATTAAAAGAATTTTTTTTGTGGTTTTCTTTTCATAATGCCCAGAATTGTATTTTTTCACATCTTCAAATTCACTTATTTGATGTGATTTGGTTCTTAAAAATACATTGATACATTTAGGCATCTTCCAACATAATTATATGGTAGTATTAAAAATCTTAAAATATGTTTTATTTTATTTTATTTATATAATCTTTTATTTGACAAAAATAAATTTTGTTGTATTTTTTTAATTTAAATTTTATAATTTTAGTTTGTTATGAAGGAATTCTGGGATGTTTCTTTTCCTTATTAAAATTTTATAAATATTGGTTTATTGAAGGTTTTTAATATTTATAAATACTAGTATGTTGCGAAGACTTTATTGGATGTGACAATGTTTTAACAAGTCCAAATCTAAAAGTATAATGGTTATAAATATATAAAAAATCAATTTAAAAGTAGCATATTTATTTTTTATTAATATTTATATTTTACTATATATATAGAGTTTATGTCCAAATCTAAAAATACAGCTTGTTATAAATATATAAAAAATTAATTTAAAAATAGCATATTTATTTTTTATTAATATTTATATTTTACTATATATAGAGAGTTTATTTAAAATAAATGTGACTCTGCTTAAGGATCTTCGAGTATATCCACTATGTATTTGTCGTTTTCTAGACATTCCCCATTCCAAAATGAAAGACTCACTTGGTAGTTGGTTATAAAATCCACATGGATATAGATTGTTTTCATAACTGATTTCTTTGTTGTAATACTAAAATGAGAGATTTATATATAAATTAAATTATTCGTAAACAATCACAAATATAAATCCATGATAAGTATCAAAATACTTTATAACATATTTCGCATTATTAAAATTAAAAAATTAATTAAATTGGATAATTGGGTTCATGAAATTGAATTATATTTTAGGATTCAAAATATTAAGGATGATGTTACAAAGATCAAGCTTGCTTCTCTTCACTTGGAAGGTGCTGTTGAGATTGCAACAAGATGATGAGCTTAGTGGAAAGAAGTCACCTTCTTTAAGTGGGCCCACAGGTATTTTTGGCGCAAAGTCTATTTTTAGACATATGGATCATGTTCTATGAGCTGGCAGGATGCTATTTATGTGATGGTTGGTTTAAGTTGGAAAAAATATATGGACTTCTATTTTTAGACATATTGGGCTAATCTAGCTCTTAGATTGCTGCATTTAAAATAGATATGTCATTATTATTAGCTCTTAATAATATTTGGACTATAAACATTATCTTATTTCTCGGTGCACTTCGCTAAGTGCATGTATGTGGCACAGAGCCAGACAGATGAACACACTACTCCCGAGGCGGCGGGAGCCAGTTGCATGGATACCAATTAGAACTCATGTGAGAGTTTGGTGGAGTTGATTGGAGGAAGTTAATGGAGTTGTGTTCAATTTAACTAATCTAAACATAGTTGAGCTAGTTTTATCTAGTTCAACTGATTGATACACACTAGTGAGAGAGGTGTGAATTAATTATTAATTAATTCACTAATTATAAACTCATTAATCAACTAAAGAATACATCGCTAATCAAAGCAGCATGGACAACAGAGACCAATACAGATAGGTGAAGGAGAAAATGTGACTATCACCAGATTACATTTATTGCATGATTTGCAACAACCAAGTGATTGGAGAAGCTAATGAGGATTGCGCATGCTTTGTGGTTCGGGTTATTTATGAGCCATTCTATGATTGATTACGCAAATAGAGGTAGGCTATTAGGTGGTAGAGATTGGAGCATGTGTTTTGCTAGATCTAGCTTGATTATTTTGTAGCAATTGGAGATTGCATCGAGAGCTTGTGGAGAGCTTTGTATGATGATCGTTATGAAGGATATCTATGATACACAGGCAATATACATATAGTTGGGGTTTCTGGGCCTTAAGCTTTCCATGAAATACCCGTGTTCATATGTGTGATTGTTTCGTGTTTTAATGGTGCGCATGCAATTGATTTTATTTCCGTATGTAATGATCAATGGTAGAAGAGATTTAGTATTGTGCATGAAGCTAAAATAGTGTGTGACTGTAAGAGAACTTTTGCGAACAATACACGCTTATTCAAATTTTCACATGGTATCACAGGATATTGACTATTGGAGAAATTGCAAAACATTGAAGTGCTGAGTTTAAATGTGGAATTCTAATCTGCGTAGTGTTTTCTTTGGTGTCAAAGTTGAGATGTCTTCAACGGATTGCGATTGGAGTATGCCCTTGAGGGAAGCTCGAATTATATTGCATGGAAGGACAAAGATGATGTTGTTAGATGACAATGGGTTGAAGGAGTTCATAGGATGTAGAAATTCCAAAACTCATTTCTAGTGATGTTGCCGTACTTGATGCATGGCAAAAGAAGACAACAAAGTGTCGAAGAATTCTGCTGAAGGTGTGAAGGACTGCCAGTGTCCACCCTTCATGTTGCTGCTTCTCCATTCTTGATGTGAAAGTTTTGAGCGCATTTATTTCAAAGCAAGAGAACCAAAGGAAGTTGGCGCTCAAGGATAAACCTAAACATAAAAATGGGAGAAAGGCGATGATGCCCAAGTACCTCACTAAGTTCATCCAATGGTGGATGAGCAGGAAGTGTGGGGGGTTACCGTTGATGACGAGGACTTGGGTGAGCTTGGCTCTCCTTGGGCTTCCAAGAGTTGGCATTCTTATCGTGACTTCGTCAATGGCCTAGGGAGAAATTGCCGTGATGGGAGCGACTTTGGTCGATCTTACAAGAGGAGACAAGGCGAAGTACTAGGGACGGATCTTCATCAAAGAACTCGATGAAGAAAATTGCACTTTGGTCGCCAAAGCAAAGAAGGGGAAGAGCAAGCATGCTTCTCAACCCGCAAGGCGAAAGGCAAGAAGCAGTGGATATGTCCAAGGTGAAGTGCTTTTCACTGGCCACCAACACGAACATTACGCCACTAGTTGTCCACACACAAGAAGAAAATAAGCAAAGCCGCCGGACCGTTAAATGAGTATGCCTTAGCCTTGCGCTGAGTCGATTTTTCGGCCGATCGCATGCTTGGTCTCAAGTGTGATGGGTTCGCGTGTTTTTTGATGTTGTGCGTTTTTTCACATGACAGACAAAGATTTTTTTACCCATCCGGATGAGAAAGATCTTAGAGTGCACATCGAGATGGGCGATGATGGTAGACACAAAGGCGATCGATATTGGCACCATTTCCTTTGAGAGGAGTCCGGTAAACCTTCGTATTGAAGGAAGTGGTGTGCATGTTCTAGGATTGAGGAAGAATTGATCTCCGTGGTGATGTTAGTAAATATATGGATATGATGTTGTCTTAGGCGAGGGAAAGGCTTTCCCCGGTGCGTAAGGCAACCGGTGAGACTCGGAGGATAGGGTTCGAGTTAAGAACCTTTATCAATTGCAGTAAATGGTCGCGCAATGGCGGGCAAGGCAAAAGGAGTGGTGAGCCAGATGATGGGTGGTGAGTTGTGGCATCGGAGATTGGGCCACCTTTCAATATGGATCTTTGAAGATACCCAGTGAGATTTCTGATCGGGGCTTCCTAAGGGTACCTTGAGCAAACGATTAGTGCAAGGGATGTACCTTAGGAAAATTTGTGAAAGCCACCTTTCACGATAAGGATAGTCGCGCCACGACGATCCTTGAGAGAATTCGCTACGTACGTGTGGACCTTTCATATTTTTAAGGAAAGAAAGCATGCACTATGTGATATTTGTTGATGATTTTTCTCGGAAGCACAAATCTTCTTCACATGCAAGAAGAAAAGCGAGACATACCAAAGTTCGTGAGTTCAAGGCACCGGTTGAGAAAGAACTGGGAAGCAGTGAAGGCTTCTAGGAGCGACAATGGTGGTGAATTCATCTTTAAGTAGTTCAAGGACTTCTTGGCAACAGTATGAATTTGAAGAGAAGCCCATAGCACCTCACAACCCAAAGTGCACGAGGTTGTCGAGCGTAATAACGTAACGATCGTGGGTACCCAGACGGCGATGTTGCATGACTGTGGCTCTTCTCACACACTTGTGGGTTGAGGCATGCACATCACAGAAAAGATATGTGCAGCATTGTTTGTCCCCACAAGATACTTGGCATGAGTACACCCGAGGAGTGCTCGGTAAGGGTACCGATATTTCTAATTGAGGATTTTTGTCTACCCGTTTACATTCATGTGGACAAGGATGCCGCTAGAAGCTAGAGTCGATCGTAGAGGTTGGGATATTTGGGTGTAGAAATTTGAATAATCGTTAAATTATTCACCGATATTATTCGATCACACACTATTTGAGCTTCAAGCATACACATAACCTCTTCTACTGTTATTGATCAACAATTTGCGGAAATATAAACAAATTTATTAAAGCACATTAAAACCATAAACAATCACACACATAAACATAGTATTTATGGGAAATCTAAAGCCGAAACCCCCAACTATATGTATATTATAATGATAGAGATCATGTAACAATAATTGTACAAAACTTTCACAAGCTCTCAAGACAATCTCCAATTGTTACACACTACACAAGCTCGCATCTATAAACACATGCTCCAACTTCGCTCCACCTATTAGCCTCGCTCACCGCGCAATCCAAGATGAATAATGGCCCAACCGAGTTCGAATCCCTCCCGTATGAACCGCACAATCCTCACGCTGGCATCTCTATCAATGTGTGGTGAAAACTCATGCACCAAAGATAGTCACGTTAAATCGAGAGTCACACCAGTTTTTCTTCGACCTACCCTCACCGGTCTCCAATCGAAACCGTCCATGCACCGAAGTTAATCGATGTATTTTTTAGTTGATTTATGAGTTATAATTAGTGAATTAATTAATAATTAATTCACACCACCTCACTAGTGTATCAAATGTATTAGACCAGATACAACTAGCTTCAACTATGTTTAATCGAGTTAAACCGAATACAACCTCCACCAACTTCCTCAATCAACCTCCACCAAACTCGTCACTCGAGTTCTAACCGAAGTCTCCAAGGCTAGCTCCACTCTGACCTCGGTGAACAGTGTAATTCCTTCTCGTCACCGCATGTGCTACCATGGCACTTAACTAAAGTGCTCCAAGAGGATAAGATACTGCTTAGAGTCCAAATATTATTAAGAGCCAATAATATTCGACATATCTATTTTTAGACTCGGGAAGTTCAAAAATAGATTCCGCCTGGGGAAAGATGTCTAAATAAAGTCCATCTATTTTTTCCCGACTTGACCAACCATCCACAAATAGAATTCTAAACTCATAGAACATAATCCATATGTTTAAAAAATAGACATAGTCTAAAAATAGACTTTGCGCCAAAAATAGGCCTGCGGGCCCACTTAGTGAAGGACATTTTCTCCACTAAGCTCATCATCTTGTTGCAATATCAACACTCCCTCTCAACATGACATGGATTATCTCGCAACCCTCATCTCATCTCCTTTGTGGTATTCAAATTTTCTCTCGGTGAGTGCCTTCGCCAAGATATCAAAGATTCCGATCCTCCGTAGAATGTAGGAAAGTAACATGATCTTCCACCGCACACAATCTCCCATATGATGATACCGTATGTCAATGTGTTTAGATCTATCATGAAATACCGGATTAATCGGGAGTTTGATGCAACTCTAATTATCACAATAAATTGCGTAGGCTCTAAGTGTGAACCGAACAACCCGACCACAAAGATCTTCTCCTCATCCATACAGCCTCGCATGCAGCCAAACCGCCACACATACCGCCCGCCGAATCGAGTGCCACTATATCTCGCTTTTCCTCGCTATACCAAGAAATCGTTGTCGATCCGATACCGAAAATCCCTCCGTATGTGCTCTTTCCGTCCGTTGCCCCTACCTAATCCGTATCCGTGAAGCCACATAGATTCACTCCCTATCCGACCGTTCCAGCCCACAACCATCTCAAGGTGCCTCTCGAGATATCTCAAGACATGCTTCCCCGCCTTCCAAAAGAGCTTGGTAGGCTTAACCATAGCTTGTGAAAGTCGTTAATCGTACAGCACATATCGGGTCGTGTATTGACTCGTATACATAAGTGACCCCACCAATCGTCGAGTCGACAAACAGCGGGTATCCACTACCTCCGATGAAGTAGCATCCTTCCTCCAACCATCAAGAAGAGGAGTATCAATAAAGCTAGTAGCCATGCATGTTGAACTTTCAAAGATTCTCCCGGCATACTTACCCTAAGAAACAAACAACCCATCATCGCTACCGCCACCCCCAATCCTGTGAAATAATGAAGGAGGCCCAAGTCCTTCATCTCAAACTCTTTTGCAAGATCCTCCGTACGAGAGTATCACCAACTCACTCGTCAAAAATCAAATCATCTACACAAAGTACAATGATCAACAACTTACCTACCACAATCCGGTATAGGTTAGGATCCGCCTTGGCTCTTGGAGAATCCAAGTCCGGTGAAATAATTGTCTATCCGTGTACCGGCGACGAGGTGCTTGTTTCAACCCATACAACGCTCTTTGAGCCGCACACATGCGACTCACTATTGAACATCTCAAAACCTTTCGGGTTGCTCTATGTACACCTCTCTCAATCACCCTATTGAGGAATGTAGTCTTCACATCCATCCGATGAATGTGCCACCCCATCCGCGCCGAGAGAGCAAGAATCACCCGTATGGAAGAATACCCGGCAACAGTGCAAAGTTCTCCCCATAATCGATCCCCTCAATCTTAAAAGCTCTCGCAACAAATATTTCCTTGTACTTCTCCACACCCCGCGACCGCCCTCGCTCACTTTGTAGATCCATCTAACCCACCACTCGTTTTCCCTCTGGGCCTCGAGACAACCTCTCATGCAATCGTTTCCTCACAATCGAATCATACTCTCTTCCCCCACCATGGCATCTACTCCATGCGGGATCCTCTACAGCTTCTTCGAAAGAGGATGGCTCGCTACGACACTTGCTCACAAGAGCCATGTATCCAAAGATACCTGGCCAGTGACCGTTCGTCTGCTACCGTGATGGGTGCTCCTACAACCCTTCTTCAGCATCGTGAGCCGCCGGCCCTCAGCCTCTCGTAGTGCGCTTCCGCCTCTCGATGGTTGGCGCCGTGCTTATGGCCCCTCCCACTCCATGAACCTCCTCTTGTGGCTGATCCACATCCCGAGGCTCATCTCAGGGAACTAACAGCTCCCTATCCTACGCAAGGTAGCTCCTCCTCGAAGAAAATACTTCATGGCTTTCTCCTCATGAAATTTGATATCCCATCGCACAATGGGGGCCCTTGCGACCGACTGGCAAATACACACGATAGTTTTGGGTCGCATTGGGCAGTGGCCCCATAAATATCCCAACCTCTTTAGTTTGGCCCAGCTTTTCCGGCATCCTTCGTCACATGAATGTAAACAAAAGAACCAAAAATCCTCAATGGAAATATCTCATTTCTTACCGTAAAACGCCTCCTCGGGTGTACTCATGCAAAGTATCCTATGAGGACAATGGTTCTAAGGTGACATACCGGCAGACAAAGCGTTTCCGTCCACAAGTGAATGGGTAGGCCCGACCATAAACATCGCCCGTGCGCACCCACGATCGTTCGTTTTCCGCTCAGCAACCCCGTTCGCCGTGCTGGTGAGGTGCTATGAGCTCTCTCTTCGAATTCCTTCGTGATGTAAAAGTCCTTGAATCTCCTTCTGCAGAGATGAATTCACCACTATTGTCGCTCCTAAGAGCCTTCACCGTCTCTATTCTTTCTCAACTAGTGCCTTGAACTCACATAACTTTGAGTATGTCTCGCTCTTCTTCTCACATGAAGAAGATCCAAACACTTACGAGAAAATCATCAACAAAGATCATAGTACTCGTGCTTTGTTGTCGAAGCCACCGAGAAAGGTCCACACACGTCCGTGTGAATTCTCTCAAGGATCATCGGGGCACCACTATCCTTCTCATGAAAGGTGGCTTTTTACAAATTCTTCGAAGGTACACCCCTTGCATCGATCTCTGATCGCACAAGTGAGTGCCTTTAGGAAGCCCGCAGAAATCGTCGCATCTTCAAAGCTCCATGGTGAAGGTGGTCCAACTTCGGTGCCACAACCCTCCATCATCCTCGGCTCACTACCCTTCGCCTTGCCTCGCCATTCCCCGTGCAACCATCTACTTGCAACGATAAAGGTTTCAATTCTGAACCCCTATCCTCCCAAGTCTCACCGCTTGCCTTACCGCACAGAAAGTCGCTAAAGACAACATCATATCTCCCTTGTCTTCAACATCGCCACAGCAGACAAGACTCTTCTTCAACTTCGGAACATGCATCACTTCCTTCTGTCACGAAGGGTCATCGACTTTCCTCAAAGGAAATGGCACCGATACCGCCGCATTGTATCTACCATCATTTCCCATCTCAATGTGCACTCCAAGATCTTTCTCATCCAGACCGCAAACAAATCTCGATTCATCGTCATGTGAAAAGATGCACCACCGTCGAGAAACCACATCGAACCCATCACACTTGACGTACCGTTGCCGTGATCAGAAAAAAATCTGTACCAAACTGCGAGGCTAAGGCCTTCTCCACCCGCGCATCCGCAACCGCTATTTTTCTTTCCTTCTCGCGGACACCCAGGTATAATGCCCGTGTTAAGACAGCGGAAAGCACTTCACCTTGGACATGTCCTCGCTTCTTGCCTTTTCGCACCGAACGAGGAAGCTTTCGTTCTTCCCCTTCTTGATTTGGTAGCCAAAGCTCAATTTTCATCGCAGTTTCGTGATGAAGATCCGTCATCGTACCGCCTTATCTCCTCTTGCACAAGATCCGACCAAAGTCGCTCCTATCCGGCAATTTCTCCCCGACCATTGACAAGAGTCCTCGATAGAATGCCAACTCTTTAGAAGCCCAAGGAGAGCCAAGCTCGCTCAAGTCCTCATCATCGTCAGCTCACCCCCACACTTCTCACTCATCCCCACACTCGGTGAACTTCGTGAGGCACTTGGGCACACTATCGCTTCTTTCTCCATCTTTATGTTTCTCGAGTTTATTCTTGAGCGCCAATCTCCTCTAGTCACTCTTGCTTTTGGAATAAACTGCCGTGGCGTTTTCAACATCAAGAATGGGAGAAGCCCACCAAGGAAGGCCAGACACTATGTGATCCTTCACACCCTCCAACAACTTCTTCGACACTTTGTCGTCTTCTTTTGCCATGCGTCAAGTACTCGTAGCATCAGAGAAGTAGGCTTTGGGACTTCGAAACCCATATATGAACTCCTTCAACCCATTGTCATCTAGAACCGCCCTCCATCTTGTCCTTCCATGCAATATACACCCGAGCCGCTCAAGGGCATACCCAATTGCAACTTTTGAAATACATTCAACTTCGACACCAGAAAACAAATTCGAATTCCACCAAAGACAAAACTCAAATCGCTTCAATGTTTTGCAATTGCTCCAATGATCAATACCGGCTCGATACTATGTAGAAATTTGAATAACTATTAAATTATTCACCTATTATCCTAATCACACACTATTTGAGCTTCATGCATAATACATAACCTCTTCTACTATTGATCATCAATTTGGCAGTAAATATAAACAATTGGTACGCAAATTAAAACCATAAACAATCACACATATAAACACAAAGATTATGAAATATTAAAGTTGAAAACCCCATATATCTATATTATAATGATAGAGATCATGTAACAACTGCCAAACTCTCACAAGATCTTAGTACAATATCCAATTGTTACACACCACACAAGCTCAGACCCAGCAAAACACATGCTCCAATCTCGCTCCAATTAGCCTACCCCCACCGTGCAATCCAAGATGAATAATGGCCCAATCGAGTTCTAATCCCTTTGGTCCGCATCATGCAATCCTCATTACATCTCTATCAATGTGTGGTGCAAATCATGCACCAATATAGTCACAAATCGATAGTCACACCGTTCTTTCACCCATATCTTCAACGTCTCTCATCGAAATCGTCCACATGCACCTGGTTAATCGATGTATTCTTTTAGTTGATTTATGAGTTAACAATTATTGAATTAATTAATAATTAATTCAGATCACTCTCACTAGTGTATCAATCGCTAGACCAGATACAATAGCTCAACTATGTTTAATCGAGTTAAACCGAATACAACTCACTAATCTCCTCAATCAACTCCACCAAATCATTACTCGAGTTCTGAATCGAAGTCTCCATGCAATAGCTCCACTGACCCTCAGAATAGCGTAATTCCTTCACACAACCGCATGTGCTACCGTGCACTTAACCCAAGTGCTCCAAGAGGACAAGATAAATGTTTAGAGTCCAAATATTATTAAGAGCCAATAATATTCGACATATCTATTTTTAGACCGGAAATCTAAAAAGAGATTCTCGCCTAAGATGTCTAAAAATAGAAGTCCACATATTTTTCCCGACTGACCAACATCTCACAAATAGCATCCCTTAAACTCACAACATGATCCATATGTCTAAAAATAGACATAGTCTAAAAATAGACTTTGCGCAAAAATAGCCTGCGGGCCCACTTAGTGAAGGCGACTTCTTTCCACTAAGCTCATCATCTTGTTGCAATCTCAACAGTGAGGTAATACACCCCAAAACTATCATGTGTATTTTCCAGACAGTCGCAAGACTATTGTGCGACGGGATATCAAATTTCATGAGGAGAAAGCCATGAAGTGTTCACTTGAGAGGGAGCCACATTTGCATAAGATGAGAGCTATTAGTTCCTAAGGATGAGCTCAGGGATGTGGATCAACCACAAGAGGAGGTTCATGGAGTGGAAGAGACCACTAATGCAAAGGCCAACCATCGCAGGGAAGTGGAAGCGCACTGGCGTGCTTCTAGCGATTGCCCAAGATGCAGAAGGTTGTAGGAGCAATTTACATCACAGCTGCAGACAGAGACTCACACCAACTTCCAGATACTGGACACATGGCTCTTATGAGCAAGTGTATCATGACGAGCCATCCTCTCTTTCGAGAAGTCATGGAGGATCCCGCAGGTAGATGTGCCATGGTGGAAGAGTATGTTTCGATTGTCGTAAATGTTGGCATGGGAGATTGTCCCAAGGCCGAAAGGGAACTGGTGGGTTTGAGATGGATCTAGAAAGTGAAGCAGGCAAAATCGACGGAGTGTGGAGAAGCACAAGGCAATATTTGTCACCCGAGGCTTCCGCGTATCGAGGGGATCAATTATGAGGAAATTCCGCACCGTCGCAAGGTATTCTTCCATATGGACGATTTCGTTCTCTCAACGATGGGGTGGCACATTCATCGTATGGATGTGAAGACCGTGTTTCTCAATGGGGTGATTGAGGAGGAGGTGGCATAGAGCACTCGAAGGTTTTGAGATTTCAGCGAGTCGCATGTGTGCGTGCCCGAGAGAGCGTTGTATGGGTTGGAACAAGCACCGGCGTTTTCAGCACACATGGACAGACAAGAGCCACCGTACTTGGATTCTCCAAGAGTGAGGCGGATACGAACCCATACCGTATAGTGGTGGAGGGTAAGTTGCTGATCATTGTACTTTATGTAGATGATTTTATTTTTTTGATAGGTGATGAGTCATGATACACTCCATGCAAGACTGATCTTTGGGCAAAGGACTTTGAGATGAAGGACCGGGCCTCCTTCATTATTTCTTGGGATTGGAAATTTGGGCGGGGTCACAGTTGATGGACTATTTGCTTCTCAAGGCAAGTATGCCCGGCGAGACATCGGAGAAGTTCAACATGCATGGCTGCAAGCCTATTGATACCCTTCTTGGTGGATGGAGGAAGGAGGATGCTACTTATACAGAGAAGGGATGCTACTATTTATCAATAGTTGGTGGGGTCGCTATTTATCTCTGTTCAATACACGACCTAACATATGTTATGTCGTTAACTAGTCATACATGGTTAAGCCTACCAACCCCTTCGGAAGGCAGTGGGGCATGGGCTGAGATATCCCTGTGAGGTACAAAGGGATATGGATCATGGCATGTATAGGAGGATGAGTTGAGGTGGCATGGCTTCATGGGATCAGTATCATCACATTGCAGATTGTGTGCAGTGGAAGATCATGTTACTTTCATATATATTCCCCACGAGGACTGTGATGTCAGTATCTTCGACGAAGGGCACTACCAGGAGCAAATTCGAATACCACAGAAAAGTAATAGGGGGTGGCGATAATCTTATCTTTTGAGAGGAGTGTTGATATTGCAACAAGATGATGAGCTTAGTGAAAGAAGTTGCATTCACCATGGGCCCGGCATATTTTTTAAGTAAAAGTCTATTTTTAGACACACGGACTGTTCTATGAGCGTGTGGATGCTATTTTGTGGATGTATCGGTCAAGTTGGAAAAAAATAGATGGAATTATATTTTTAGACATATTGGGTGGAATATATTTTATATTGCTACCTAAAAATAGATATGTCGAATACACAGCTCTTAACAATATTTGGACTACAAACATTGTCTTATTCTCTGGAGCACTCGTGCGTGCTCGTATGTAACAAGAGCCGATAGAAGGAATTACACTATTCTTGAGGTTTATGAGCTGGTCAGATGGATATTCAAATAGAACTCATGTGAGAGAGTTTGGTGGAGTTGATTGAGGGAAGTTAATGGAGTTGAATACTAGTTTAACTAATCTAAACATACAGTTGAGCTAGTTGTATCTAGTCTAACCGATTAATACACTAGTGAGAGTGTAGTGAATTAATTATTAATTAATTCACTAATTATAAGCTCATTAATCAACTAAATAATACATCAGTTTAACTTCAAAGTATGGATGCCTTCAAAGGAGACCAGTGAAGAGATAGGTGAAAGAGCAAAGCAGACTATCGCTATGACTATACTGTTGCATGATTTGCACAACCATGATTGAGAAGCAATGAGACTGCGTAGTACAAGCCAGGTGGTTTGAATTTATTTATGAGCCATTATACAACATTGATTATGCAAATATGCAGGCGGTGCTTGTTAACAAAAAGTAGACTGAGGAATGTGTTTTGCTAGACTCAGCTTGATTAGTGGCATAGCAATTGGAGATTATATCGAGAGCTTGTGAGGAGCTTTGTATGATGATTGTTACATGATCTCTATGACATATAATATACATATAGTTGGGGTTTTCTTACCTTTAAGCTTTCCCATGAAATACTGTGTTCATATGTGTGATTGTTTATGGTTTTAATGTGTGCATGCAATTGGTTTTATTTCTGCATGTAATGATCAATGGTAGAAGAGATTCTATATTTTCCATGAAGCTAAAATATTTTGTGATCAGGAGAATGTCGGTGAATAATATATCAGCTATTCAAATTTGTACAAGTGCAACTCTCATTTGGTGGGAGGCCAAAACTTAAGAAGATTTGAAGAAAAGTGGTAAAATTATATCTTCTTGGAATGATTTTATGGTTACATTAAGAAGGAATTTTTATCCATTAGCTTATATATAAAAAGAAGTTATGGATTGGAAAAAATTTAGACAAGCTAAAAGTCAGAGTGTCCAAAGTTACACACAATAATTTAGAAGAATAATTTTAATATTGGGTGTTGATTTGTCTTCACAAGATACTCTCCTTAGATACATAGGTGGATTACATAGTTATTTGATACATACTATACTTATGTTTAATCCCACCAATCTATATGAAGTATGTGTTTAGGAAACTCATTTAGAATTAAGAAGCAAGAATGTTCCTCAAGAGACTGGCAAGAAACCTTCCAAATTTGGAGACAAAGGTAAGGGGAAGTTTAAAGGAAAAGGAAAAAATAATGCTACAATCAAGAAAGAGGGAGAGAAACTTACCTATAAACATTGTTCAAAAGAAGGCCATGATGAATGCCATTTTTGGAAACTACATCTATAAATTGTTCAAGTCCAACAAGAAATTGTAGCACCTACACTAGTGTGGGACCAGGAGGTCCAAGTAGAACCTACACTAGTGTGGGACCACAGTCTTACAAAGACTTCATAATCAAAAATAATTTAGTGCATGTCTATTTTAATTATCCCTTAATTAACATCGACAATAAAATGTAACTAATCTCAAAATCACTAGAATAGTTAACCCAGTGTGATAACTCAACTAACTCGCGAATTTTAGTTGAGGGTAGTTGGTGAGGCATGCAAAGTAATTCTAGTTGTAACAGTAGTTCAAAGGCAACAGCATTAGTTAACGCAGTTGTAATTAGTTTAACTTCCGCTTATGAGTTAAAATCACTTGTGCTAGTTGTAACCGTTTGTTTCACTAGTAAGAGATCAAGTGAATTAAATATTATTTACCTAATAACCGCGGATCTCACATGCAACTAATGGGATTTACTATTATTAGTTGCATGTACTTACCTAGGTGAGAACTACTTGATTCAGGTGAAAGGGACAATCGTTGTTGTAGGATTGTCGGTTGAAAATTTGGCAACCAAACACTCGTTCGATTTCCCATGATCCTTGCGTAGTCAAGGAAGCCCAAAAATCCTAAATAATAGGGATTGTGCAAGAAAGGCAAGTTGTTTAGAGGTTGAGAATTGGCTAAGTATTGGTTAGTTTTGTCCAGGACGATGTGAGACAATTAGCTCTAGGTACAAGAGGCTCTTGTGAGGAGAGTTGTATTGTAATTGTTTCATGTATCCATGTTGAATATAAAATAGATGATAGTGGGGTTTTGAGCAGAAATCTTTCCCCGAGAAATTATCTCGTGTTGTGGTTTGATTGATTCTTCTTTGCTTCATGTGATCACATTTGTTTTAAATTCGCAATTGATTTGTAGAAGTGATTCGTGGATTCAGCTTTAGTAAATTGTTAGATCGGATTGAATCCATGATATAAATATTGTTTTTATAATTTCTAGCATGGTATCGCAGCATAGGAAATCGGGCAATAGTGGAGGAGGAGTTGAGTTTCTAACCGAATAGAATTCAAATTCTATAATAACTTTTGGTGCTGTTGTGCCTAATTCAGGATCGAAGTGGCTTCCAATGGCTTGATATTGGAGTATGCACTCGACAGCGGCTCTAAATATATTTCTTGGAAAGATAGGATGGAGGTAGTACTCGAAGACAATGGCTTGAATGAATTCATTGAGAATGATGTTCCTAAACCCGTTGTGATAGATTATGCAAATCTTGATGCATGGCAAAAGAAAGTGGCAAAGATGAGGAGCATGTTACTGGAAGGAGTAAGATACTACATTGTCTCAAGTCTCCATGGAAAAGCAACACCATATGCTATGTGGAAAGCTATGACATATATATTTTAGAGCAGCAGTGAGCATAGGAAATTGGCACTGAAAGATAAACTCGGGAAGATCAAGATGGAGAAAGGCGACTCCATGTCAAAATATTTAACAAATTTTTTTAGTTGTCAGGATGAGCTAGGGAGCGTTGGAATTACTGTCGCTGATGATTATTTGGTGAGCCTAGCTCTTCTAGGACTTCCCAATAGTTGGCATAGTTATCAAGACTCGAAATGGGTGATGATAGGCAGTACATTGCTACTGGGATTGGTACCATTACCTTCCAAATATAGTTAGGTAAACCCTTTCAATTAAAATATTTAATGCATGTACCAGGCTTGAAGAAAAATTTAGTCTCAGTTTCTATTTTGGAGGATAGAGGCTATGATATTGTTTTCAATGAATGAAAAGATTTCTAAGTACAAAAATACACAGGGAAAAGCCGAAGAAGTTATGGATTCGAGTTAACTTTCATAAACTCGAGATAGATGGCTGGCCGAATACTGATGGTAAGGCAAACAAAGTGGTGAACCTGGATGAGGGTGATTTATGGCACAAGATATTGGGCCATCTTCACCACGAAGCTTTAAAAGTCATGCAACATATTTCTACGGGTCTTCCCAAGGGTACATTTGCGCAGTCAGACACATGCAAGGGATGTACTATGGGAAAATATGTAAAGGCTACCTTTCATGAGAAGAAGAACCGAGCCTTGGGGATACTTGAGAGAGTTCATTCAGACGTGTGTGGACCATTCTCTGTTGCTTCGATAGCAAAGCATAAGTAATATGTGATATTTATTGATGAATTTTCTAGAAAGCGTTGGATCTACTTGCGCAGAAGAAAGATCATACATTCTCCAAGTTTCTTGAGTTTAAAGCACTGGTGTAGAAAGACATGGGGAAGCATGCAAAGGCTCTTAGGAGCGAAATTGGTGGTGAGTACATATCTAATTAATTCAAGAACTTATGCAGCAAAGAATGAATTCGAAGAGAAAACAATGTTACCGATGAAATAGGTAACCGTCCTGTTACCTACTTTTTTTTGGTAGCATAAAAAGCACCTGATTTTGAAAAGTGGTGATGCAGAATCACCTCTCGTTTTTTTTTAGCACATTTTTGACACTCTAATATTTTTATTTATGAAGTATGAATATTTGTTTCAAAATGTTAGTGATTTTCATGCTAATTTTGAAATGTATTGATGCAGCATCAACTTTTTTTTTTTTTAGAGCGGTGATTTTCATGCTAATTTTGAAACGTATTGATGCAAAGATCAACCTTTTTTTTTTAGAGTGGTGATTTTCAAGTTGGTAATAAAACACAAAGCTTAGATAAAAAAAATACATAAAAACAATATAAAAAACCAATAAAAATGTTAAAAATAAAAATAAAAAAAACTCGTAAAAATAAAAAATTTAAACAAAAATAAATTAAAAAAACAAAAAAAAACACAAAAATATTCGAAAATTATATCAAAAGAAATGACAAAATTTGAAAAAAAAAACACATAATTTAAAGAAAAAAAACAAAAATTAACAAAAAACATCAAAAAACATTTCTTTTTTTAAGTTATTAAAAAAATCCATATAATTAAAAAAAAAAAAATTTAAATATAAAATTTAAAAATAATTTAAATTACAAAATTAAAATTTAGATAAAAAAAATAAAATACAAAAAAAGAAAAAATTAAATTAAAAAAATAATGATAATAAGAAAACAATAATACAAATTAAAAAAAAATAAAAAAATAAAATAAATAAATAAATAAATAAAATTGAAAAAGAAAATTAAAATAAAATAATTATAATAAAAAAAACTATCATTAAAAAACAAAAAAAGAAAAAGAAAAAAATCACGTGCAAATAATTAAAAACAAATATCCATAAATTTGCTGTTTTTTTTTTTAAATGAAACAATTTATAAATTTTAAAAATGAAAAACCAAATAAACTAAAAGATTTAAAAAAAAAAAAAAAAAAAAAAAAAAAATTAAAATAAAAAATTTGAACTAAAAAAAATAATTTTAAATTTTTTGAATTTAAAAAAATAAAATAAAAAAAATAAAAATCAAATTAAAAAAAATAAAATATTAAAAATAAAAATAATAAAATAATTTTTTGATTTGCAGTGGCACCGCCACGGTTCACGCTGGCGTGCGGGGTCATAGCTCCTCGCCGGGGGCCGCCACCGCCGCCACCGGGGAGGCCAACTCGGAATCGCCTCCCACGACGGGGGAGGCCGATTCCCAGGAATCACCCTCCAGCAGCCGAGAGGGCCGCCCATTCTCGACCGGGCAGAGGCCGATTCTGTGAACGCCCTCCCGCGACGAGAGGCCGATTCTCGGAATCGCCTCCCGTGACGATAGGCCCATCCCCGGGAATCACCCTCCCCGCGGCGGGAGGTCGACTCCGAGAATCGCCCTCACACGGTGAGAGGCCGATTCCCGGAATCACTGTGTCGATTCCCGGACCGCCCCTGTGCCGACCCGGAATCGCCCTCCCGCGCCAGGGGAGGGGCCGACCTCCGGGACGCCGCGTGGGCGGGAGGTCGATTCCAGAATCGCCTTCTCGTCAGCAGAGGCCGATTCGGAATCGCCCTCCGCGGCGAGAGCCCACCTCGGGGAATCGCTCAAAGCCGATTCCCGAAATCGGCCTCCCCGCCGTGAGGGCGATTCTCGAATCGGCCTTCTCGTCGCGGAGGGCGATTTCGAATCGGCCTCCCGTCTAGTAGCCGGCCTCCGCCACCACCTGGGCGGGAGGCCTATTGGTGGCGCCACCACAATCAAAAAATTCTTTTTTAATTTTTTTTTTTTTTAATTTTTAATATTTTATTTTTTTAATTTGATTTTTAATTCAAAAAATTTAAAATTATTATTTTTTAATTTAATTTTTATATTTGAAATTTAATTTTTATTTATTTATTATTATTATTTTTTTTTCTTCTAAATTTTGTTAATAATTTTTATTATTATTATTATTATTATTATTACTATTTTTTTTTAATTTAATTGATTTTTTTTTTTTTAATTAGTTTTTTCATTTAATTTTTTGAAATTTAGTAAATTTTGTATTTTTATTTATTTATTTATTTGAATTTAATATTTTTTTTAAATTTTTTATTTTTTTTAAATTATTTTTTTAATTACATAAATTATATATATATATATATATATATATATATATATATATATATATATATATATATTTTTATTTCAATTAAAATTGTGTATTTAAAATTAGATTTTTTTTTATGTTAAACATAATATTTTCAAATTAATTTGTTTTTTATTTTATTTTTTATTTAATATATTTTTCTCAATTTTTCAATTTGAATTGATTTTTAAAGTTTTTTAACTCTTTATTTTAACAATGCTTTTTTTTCTTTATATTTAAAATTTAATTTTTATTTCAAAATTTATTTGTTTATTCATTTATTTATTAAAATTTAATTTTTTTTTTTTTAAATTTAATTTGTTATTTAATATTAAAGATTTTTTTTTTAATTTAATAAAATCTAATATATATATTTTTAATTTAAGTTCATATATATATATATATATATATATATATATATATATTATTTTTTATAATTTAAATTTAATATATTTTTTAAAATCTATTTGTTTTTTTAATATATAATTCTTTAAATTTAATATTTTTATTGTATTTTTTTTTTCATTTTTTTTTTAATTGTTTTTTCATTTTTTTACTTTTAATTTCAATAATGTTTTTTTTTTTAAAATTTTTATTTTAAAGTTTTAAAGTTATTAAAATTTAATATATTTCTTTAAATTTAATTTCTTATTTTAAAATTTAATTAAAAAAAAAAATTTAATAAACATTTTCTTTTTCTTTTTTAAATTTAATTTCTATATTTTATTTTTTATAATTTCTTTCTATTTTTAACTTGTTTTTCTTTTTAATTTAATATTTTTATTTTTTTATTTTTATATATTTTGAAATTTTAATCTTTAATTTTTTCTTAAATTTTAGGTTTTTTTAATGTTTGAATTAAAAATTTTATTTTGTTTTTATTTTTATTTTTTTATTCTTATATATTTTTAAATTTTAAGCTTTAAAATGTTTTTATTTTTTAAATTTATTTTGTTTCTTAAATTTTAGGGTTTTTTTACTGCCTCTTGAATTTTAAAAAATAAAAAAAAATGTTATTTATTTTTAAAAAATGTCAAAATTATGAAATTTATTTATTTTTGTTGTCTCCAACAATTGGTTTTGTTTTGAGTGTGTTTTTTCAATCGTTTTTTCAAGAAACAATTTTGTTTTTTAGCATAATTTTAATAAAATGTTGAAATTTGACCTTCAAAAAAAACCAAGTGCGTTCTGGAATACACTTTTTTTTTGTTTTTGGGGTGTTTTTTCATGTTTTTTGAGTCTTTTTGGGCTAGAGTTCCCATTTTGAGGTCAGATTACCTATTTCATCGGTAACAATGTTAGAACTGATAGCGCCTCATAACCCACAATATAATGGGGTTGGTGAAAGAAAGAACAGAATGATTTTGGCTGCAGCAAGAGTGTTGTTGCATGATTAGGGCCTACCGATGCATCTGTGGGCATAGGCATGCAACACAACGGTATTTGTGCAAAACCGTTGTCCTCATAGGATACTTGGCATGAGCACACTAGAAGAGGCTTTTACTGGTAAGAAACCTGATGTTTCACATTTTAAGATTTTTGGCCCATATGTTTATGCATGTGACCAAATACACTGTGAAGAAGTTAGAAACTGGGTCACTGAGATTGGGATTTTTAGGTACATCGAAACTCCCCACAACTATCGGGTGTATTTTCCAAACAACATAATGATTTTTAGACAAGATATAAAATTCGGGATGAGGAGAAAGCCATGCGATTGTCCCTCGAGAGGAGCCGGATTTTTACGCAGGAGGAACTGGTTCCAAAGGATGAGCCTCAAGATGTGGAGCAGCGACATGTGGAGGATCATGGAGTGGCAAAAAGCACTCATGCAGAGCCATCCATCATAAATTGCAGAAGGCACACCACAGAAACAGATGGATTGAGAATTGATGTAGCACAGAATGTAGGAGCCCCTACTTCATCGTACGTACGTAGACAGCTTCCGTACAAGTTTACAAGATACATGGTTTGGTGAGCAATTTTGCTATTGTGACTATACCATCTTCCTTTTAGAGGGCAAGAACAACCACTAAGTTGATGCAACGGTGTGGAGGATTATGACTCCATTGTCAAGAACCCGTGCATGAGATCGTCCTGCATGACCGGTTGGAAAATTAGTGGTCGGATTCAGATGGATCTACAAGGTAAAAAGCTACTTATGGCGGTGGGAGAAGTAAAAGGCCGATTTTGTGCTTCCGTGATTCTCACAGATTGAGGGGATCAACTATGATGAGACTTTTGCACCAGTTGCAGGGTACTCTTCCATTAGATCCATCCTTGCACTCTCAATGCAAATGGGGTGGTGCATTCATTAGATGGATATGAAAACTGTGTTTCTCAATGGATTTATTAAGGAATAAGTGTACATAGAAGAGCTAGAAAGTTTCAATATCTTTGACAACAAGTCGCATGTTTTTCGACTTAAGAGAGAATTGTATGGGCTGAAGCAAGCACCTTGTGCTTGGTACACTTGGGTTGACAGCTATTTCACCAAGTTGGGCTTCACCAAAAGTGGCGATGTGCAAACATGTACCGCATTGAAAGTGATAGTAAGTTTCGATTATCATACTTTTATGTTGATGGATTCAATATTTACAGGTGATGAGCAAATGATACACCATGAGAGGAGGATTCGTAAGGAGTTCAATTGAAGGACATGGACCATTATTTCATTGGTTTAGAAATATGTATGAAGTGACGGTGAATATTTTGTTTCTCAAGGGAAAGTATTCCAAAGAGACACTGGGTAAGTTTCAAAATGGAGAGTTGTAAACCCATGGACACTCCTCTTCCAAGAAATTAGAGGAGAGGATGCTATCGAGGAAGTAGTGGATGCTACTTTCTACAAGAAGCTATTTTTTTCACCCAAGGTACTCAGTGAACACCGTATCAGTATATTTGCTACGTATTTAACCGCATGAGTCAAGCTGGCGTGTTGCTTACCAAGACCTTGGAAGGCAGAAGAAGGGCCTTGAGACACCGAGGGCACAACATATCGTATTATGGTACGTACGGAGAGGGACCGAAGCTTTGAGGCTTCATGGATGTAAGATTAGGTACGCATTCCATCAAACAGAAATTGTTAGTTACTGTGGAGGGATCTTCGTACATGATTGTAAAACACCCTTGGCATGGGTAGTTAAGGCGATTTCGTGGCACCTAGTTCAATGGAGGCGCGTAGCAAGGCGGCGCAAGTCAAGCTTACGTAGCCTTTTGATGACAAAGATCCCGTTTGTTTTTTTAGTTCTCGTACGGATCCAACAAAAGGATACATTTTGACAACTTGTCAATTAAACTCGGTTAATCCCCGTGTTTCATGATACATCCAAGCACACAGACATTCGGCAACACCATTTCGGTATATTGAAAAGCAGGTTACAATGTTACCAGACATTCTACAAGATCAAGATGCAGATATTTTTACGAAGGTGCTCACCAGGAGAAAATTAGAATACCATAAAGATAGGATCAGGGTGAAAGATAATCCCCTTCTTGTTGAGAGGGAGTGTTGAAGTCGAACAAGAAATTTCAGCACCTACACTAGTGTGGGACCACAAATCTTAGCAGCACCTACACTAGTGTGGGATGAATTTGGTGCATGTATATTTTAATTATCCCTTAATTAAGATGGACAGTAAAATGTAATCTAATATAAAAATCACTTGTAATAGTTAACTGAGTGTGATAAACTCAGTTAACTCATGAATTTTGAGTTGAGGTGATCCGATCACGAGTTGAGTACTAATCTAACCATCGTGTACGGTATGAAGATATTTTAAATGACTATGGCTTATACAGGTTTAAATGAGCATGTTATTCCATCGATTATAGGGCATAAACAAATAAACATAAATAAATGAACTTAACATATTAAGAAGCACAAACAAATAAGTAAGAGAGAGGCAACCAATTGGTAACGGAGTTCACCTCTATCTCTTTAACATATCTTGATCTCAGCTTCAATTGGAATGCAGATCTTCTATATTCCTTCTTCAAAGTAAGCTTTCTTACATTCAAGCTCTATGTTCAAGCATTAGCCAAGCACTATCGCTATCAATGACTAAGCATTCTCTCCTTTCTCCCCCCCCCCCCTTCTCATGGCTTACATAAGGAATATATATAGTTTTCCCTCACCCACTCTCCAACAAAGAGCATTAATTACAAGACCCACAAATGTAGGGCCTAGTTACAAGGAATAAAAAAAATTATCCGAAAGTAGTGATTCCAACAATCTTCACTACAATTGGGAAAAAGTCTCAAAACTACTTAAAAGACTCTTCAACGACACCCTTGATTCTTCAACCCACAATTGAGAAAAATAGAGAATTGGTGTGAGGTGTGTTTCTTACACAAAAACCAATTTCCCTGACTACATTAAATGAATAATATGTGAGACCAATTTTTCTCACAAATATTAATCATTTATATCAAAAGTGAATAATAACATGTGATTAATAAAGGCTCATAAAATTTATAATTAAATGCATACATAATTTCACCCACTTAAACACTTTATCACCAACTTAAAATTCCATATGGCGCAGTTTTTCGCGGTGAAGGTCTTCAAGCCACACCTCCCTACAAAGAAACTTTTGTCTCCAAAGTCACATTCACATGACTCCTTCACTTGAAGTACTTCGGAATTGGAACACAGTGTCAACACCTGCAACTGCTACAACGCATATGTCTGAAAAGGCACATCCCTAGAAGACTCCTTCACCCAAATTTCTTCAGAATCAGGATGCAAAGATAACACCTGCAACTGTTGCAACACAAATTCCTGAAAAGACACATCCCTTAAAGACTCCTTCACCCAACGTACTTTGGAATCAGGATGCAAAGCCAACACCTGCACCTGTTGCAACACAAATGCTTGAAAAGGAACATCCCTTGAAGACTCCTTCACCCAAGGTACTTCGAAATCAGGATGCAAAGCCAACATTTGCCTAAAGTTGCAACGCAAATGTCTGAAAAGGCACATCCCTTCAAGATTCCTTCACCTCGGTCCTTCAAAATCAGAATGAAAAAACCCACATCTGCCTAAAGATGAAACATGTAGCTGATAATACCTGTTTACATATTTTGAAACACTTGTTGAGATTTCATTGGTCAAGTTTACATGCCAAAATAGGCTTAGGAAAATCACCTCATTCAACTTGATTACAAAGAATCCAACAAGGCTTAATGCTCAAAAATATGTCTCTCAATCTCCCTCACATAAGAGTGGCTAAAACAAGACTTTTACAATGCTTCATAATCATCTCTTACATAATGACTTTCATGGAAATTAAGGCCTTCTACATGACATTCATCAATTTACATGCCAATTTTTTTTTATGCCAAAATATGATGGCAATTATGGCCCTTTTGCATGGCAATTACAAAGAAATTTAATGTGCCAAATATGTCCACAAAGGTAAAATTAAAAAGTTTTAGAACCCCCTTTTACATAATGTGTACATAAACAAAGAGCACTAATGGTGGGAAAATAAAAATTCCACCCTTTGACATATTATGTGCTCAATAACATGTGCACCTGGAAGGTGAAAATAAGTTAAATCCCCCATTACAAAAGTGCTCCTTCAATTTCTAGGCGTAGGGCTATTAAGTAACAAGTCGATTTATTTTCACCGAGAAAACCACATATTTGAGTCGAATTTGATCGTAAGGAAATGTATATGAACATAACCGAATCCAATGCCTACCTGTGCATTTAATATCAGAATTATAAGATGATTTCTGAGTGAAAATGCATGCTTTCAAGTAAAGAATTTAGAAGTGATTTTCAAAGAATACACTCTCTTGAAAGGCACCAACATAGCCAAAATAAGGACTATGGTGAGAACTAGGATCGGAACACGTCCATTCCACCAATGAAATACAAACCATTCTTCAACTATACCAGCATGATGCACGCCATTTGATTATGTTACAAGTATCACATCACCTATGATAATCATATAGACAATAAGAATTCCCAAATTGTTAATAATAACACAGATTTGTAACAACATCTTCCCAATTTTGCCAAAGGCATCTCCCATGAGGTCACCATGGGAAGTCACTGCCCCAGATTTGCTAAACCTTAATAGAATTTCAATTGAAGGATCCGTCAACATGCAAACAAAGATAATGAGGAGACTGCCAAGGATCAATCCCAAGACCTTCTACAGACGTAGAGCCATAATCCCGCCCTCCCACCACCGTAGCTTCTATAGGATTGAACACCGCGCCGCAGAAGGAGGCACCATTGAATCTCAGCACATCATCTTCGCTATACCGGTGTCGTAGAGCAGCACGGAATCGTTTTCACTCACTAAAGGCTTCGCTTTCGTGACTTCTCTCTCGAGGCCATAATAGTCATTGTTTAGACAAAACCGTGCTCCAAAACGCGGCATCGAATTTTGAGATGACAGGAAATATTTAATGGTCTTCCAACCATAGATCCAACAATAAACAGATCATATTCATTCCCTCCATCAAGAAATTATGTTAACTTCTCAACGCACCAATGGACCCCCTCGACTTTTCTCAGGGCAGAAAGGGCTCGGGTACGTGCTCCCTCGTGGACACAAGCATACCTCCACGATTGCTCGAATCCATGATTTCCACATACTTTATGGACCGACACACCATAACTAACCACCTACGCACCGAAACATCAAAAATCACCCAACACACCAAAGAGAAATCGTACTGCGGCCGCGGCACATCCTCTGTTTCAAAGAAGAACAAAGCGGACTCCAACCCAGGCACGCCGGATTTCCATGCCACAAAATCAACATTATGGTGATAAAATCGTGATAGATTGTTTTCATAATTGATTTCCTTTGTTGTAATACTAAAATGAGAGATTTATATTCTTTTTCTTGCTATTTTACAAGCATATTTATATAAATTAAATTATTCGTAAGCAACCACAAATATACATGATAAGTATCAAAACACTTTATAACATATCTCGCATTATTAAAATTTTAAAATTAATTAAATTGGATAATTGGGTTTGTTGATCATGTCAGCCCCCTCAGTCTTTTTCTCCACGTGACCCGGGCGCTAGACCAAGCATTAGCTCGGAGAACGCTTATCACAATCGGGGTTTCACATGCGCCCTTATCCTTTGTAAATGCAAAAGTTCTGATGCGATGGTGAACTTGTTCCGCCGCCCCTTGAAATAATTCCCGCCGTCGATCCTAACATTTAATGGTCAACGCTATTTTGCAATGCGCTCACGTCCGTTCACCCCTCCCGATCTCATCACAACCCCGTCCGATCATCATGCGAAATCACCCGGCCCGACAGTGCCTATCCGCCCCTGTGGTCCCCGTGCTCAAAAGAACTGCCTATAAATGACCCGCTTATCGCACCGCTTAGAGGGCGGGCGGTATTTACTTTAAACTTATCTACCCATCAAATGACACATGTCTGTCACTTGCTTCAAACCACCCCCATCGCGTGTTATTGTTCAATACCTGACCCGTGCGAATATGCATAATAACCATCCGATCCGTTCTCCATCCAACCGCGCCATCGACCTCGAAGATGCACCTAAATTAACCTGTATGTATCCGTACCGGCCCGCCACAATCTATCACCCTCCCATATGTTTTCCACCGTCGATCTCTCTCGAGATCTCGATGGTCCATATTTATTGGCACGCCCACCTAAGCTTCTCGGTGTCCCGCCACATCACCATTCCGCCTGTTTTTGTCACGTTTTCCTCTCATTCCGCCACATATTTTTCATTCAAAGGTCAAAATGTTGGAGTTTTTCATGCTTAATTTTTCTCGTATTTCGCCAACTCTCACCTAAGCATTTCTTCATTCCGGCTCGTGTTTTTCTCCACCATTTATCCAAGTCAGAAGCATTATCCTCATTATCCTCATTGTAATTCCACACTCTTCCCATGCATTTTTTCTGACTACTTTGTGTATTTTCGGGGTACGAGCGGCAAGAACTCATGATTCATGGCCTCAATACACCGACAGAGAATACCTCGAAAGGACCATTTTTTTTAGAGGCTAGTAATTGCGGAGAAAGTCTCAGAAGTCGTTACGACATGATTGCCATTAACTACAGTTAAACCCTGTCAAACTTCCGTACTGGGTCTGTGCCAGCTTTTTTCGCGATCGCAGACATCAATATTGCGTACATACAGGAGACCATGAAAGGCAGAGAATCAAAGGTGTAATTAAAGATTTTGGGGCTCAACTCAAACCATTCAACAAGGCAGTACCGTATCGAAGACCCTCGTATATCACCTCCGCAGAATCCATGCATAAGAAATGTCAGTCTCAAAGTGCTTCATTTTCAAAGAAAAGATTTTCTTTCGCAGCGTATCAAGCGCCCATGTGGTTTTTATTTTTGCATACCGTGTTCCCCGAAGAGACTTCACCCGTTGGGCATTTATTTTTAAAGCAGCCCCGCAGCACTCAGCGCACTATATAGTCATCGACAAAGATGGGCAATGCACGTTTCTCCATCCGTTCAAAGAGCAAATTAAATGTTCATCATCGACTTCCTTGACAAATTTTCTTTTTCCCCCATAAAACCCCCAAAGAACAATATTATTAAGGGTTCCGTATTTTACTTCTAAAAACACAGCAGAAGAGGATTTTTGTATGTATTTTGTAAAACTCTCATATGGATGTACAAATCCTGCCAGTTTCAGTGAGGAGGAGTTTACCAAAGAGGATTCGTACCTTTGGTGTCTCAAGGCAGCGTAACTTCTTTCTTATATGTGTTAATTTAATGGTTCATTTCGTTTCATCCGCCTTCGTATCATGTTTCCGGAATGTGAGTGGCTCATTGCTTTGCAGTATGGATTTATCCTATTGATACCCATTCTTGAATTAGTCAAGCGCTTTAAATATGGCTCAAGCATGATATATTGGTTTCACTATTCACTCAAACCGTATTTCCGCTATATTAGTTTTTGGGAGGTTATTTTTTAAAACGCCATTGTCATGTATGTATCTTCAATTGGTAAGCTCAGCTACATGGTAATATCGTGTATCCCCTGGATATCATCTCAATGACAAATCGGTATTCTCTTAATCATTCATACAACAAACACCTTCGATAACCTATTTCGTGACACATATATTTTGAATCGGCCTCTTTAAGGTGTAAGTTACCTCTGAATTGTCCCACGTTTTTATATTGGAGTTTTTCACCTTGCCTCCGGCAGTGTTGCTCTCCCCGTATCTAGTTTCTGAAGGTCTGGGTCCCATTCAAATTAATATTCCCTGTTTCTAGGAGATAGCATGAGAGCTTTTAGTTGATAACTTCCTATGTGATACCATATGCTCTTTGCTATATAAGATGCCCTAGGCACTGGTCTTTTACAACCTGTTGTTGTCTCTAGGAACCACAACAGGGTTCATGAAATTGAATTATATTGTAGGATTCAAAAGATTAAGGATGATGTTACAAATATCAAGCTTGCTTCTCTTCGCTTGGAATGTGCAACTCTCATTTGGTGGGAGGCCAAAACTCAAGAAGATTTGAAGAAAAGTGGTAAAATTATATATTCTTGGAATGATTTTATAGTTACATTAAGAAGGAATTTTTATCCATTAGCTTATATACAAAAAGAAATTATGGATTGGAAAAAATTTAGACAAGCTAAAGGTGAGAGTGTCCAAAGTTACAACAAGAATTTAGAAGAATAATTGTAATATTGGGTGTTGATTTGTCTTTGCAATATACTCTCCTTAGAAAAATAGGTGGATTACATTGTTACTTGATAAATACTATACTTATGTTTAATCCCACCAATCTATATGAAGTACATGTTTAGGAAACTCACTTAGAATTAAGAAGCATGAATGTTCCTCAAGAGACTAGCAAGAAACCTTCCAAATTTGGACACAAAGGTAAGGGGAAGTTTAAAGGCAAAGGAAAAAATAATTCTCCATTCAAGTGTTGAGATCACATTTAAGGAGCTTGTGTGAAAAGAGTCACCTTCATCAAGTGCCTAACAAAGCTATTTTTGGCGCAAAGTTCATTTTTAGACTATGTCTATTTTTAGACATGTCGATCATATTCTATGAGTTGCGGATGCTATTTGTGGATGGTTGTCGAAGTTGGAAAATATATGGACTTCTATTTTTAGACATATTAAGGCAATTTATTTTTAGATTGCCGTTCGAAAAATAGATATGTTGAATATTATTAGCTCTTAACAATATTTGGACCTCCAAATATTCATTCTCTTGGAGCACTTCGCGTTTAAGTGTACGTATGTAGTCAAAGAGCTTGCGAAGGAATTACGCTATTCCCCGAGGGTTTATCGAGCTAATGCATGAGTACTTCAGCTTAGAACTCATGTGACAATAGTTTGGTAGAGTTATACAGAAGTAGTTGATGGAGTTGCATTTAGTTTAACCTGGCCAGACTCAACAAGAGGCTAGTTGTATCTAGTCTAACTAATTGACACACTAGTGAGAGTGGTGTGAATTAATTATTTAATTAATCTAACAACAATAATCATTAATCAACCGAAGAATACATACCGCCAACTATAGTATGCAGAAGCCTAAAGGAGACCAAAGGAGAGATAGGTGAAAGAGCAAGTGACTACCGCCTGTGACTATAGTGATGCATTGATTGCATCCAAACACACTCAAAGGAGATGCCAATGAGGATTGCGCAAAGCAATATTGGTGGATTCAAGTTCATTCGCAGCCGATTTCAGTGCGGATTGCACAGAGGCAGTTAGCAAGTGGCAAAGATCGGTGCGAACACTCTGCAAGATCGCCTCGTATTAGTGTAGCGATTGTATTGTACCGAGAGCTTGACATTTTCAGCTTTGTATGAGGATTTTTACATGATCTCTATGATACATATTATATATACATATAGTTGGGGTTTTCATTTTGTGCTTTCCCATTAAATGGGCTTGTGTTAATGTGCAATTCTTTATGGTTTAATGTGTGCATTAAAATTGATTTAATTTCCGCATGTGATGATCAATGTGTGAATAGATTTTGTATTGTACACAATAAATAGCAGGTGATCAAGATAATATTGGATATATAACACATAATTTATATAATTTCTACATGGTATCGTAGCAATGATCATTGACCGTATTGCAATTATTGAAGTGGTTGAGTTTTGTGTCGGTGAATTCGAATTTGCTATAGTGTTTTTGGTGTTTGTTGAGCATCTATTGAAATGTCTTTCAACGGATTTCGAATGGAGTATGTCCTTGATGGAAGCTCAAATTATATTGGTATGAACGACAGGATGGAGGTTAGTGGTGCTGGATGATAATGGGTTGAAGGAATTCATAGATGTTGATATTCCAAAGCCTGGTTCTAGCGACGCTACCGCGCTTGATGCATGGCAAAAGAAGGTAACTAAATGTCGAAGAATTTTGTTGGAAGGTGTGAAGGATCACATAGTGTCCAGCCTTCATGGTAAAGATATTCCATTCTTAATGTGGAAATATTTGACAGACTTGTTCCAAATCAGAAGCGACCCGAGGAAGTTGGCGCTTAAAGATGCTTCCGTAAAAATAAAAATGGAGAAAAAGGCGACAGATCCCAAAATACCTCATGAAGATTTTCCACCGGTAAGGATGAGCCGTGAATTGTGGGGTTACCGAGATGAAGAGACTTGGTGAGCTTGCCTTCCTTTAAGCCCTCGAAGAGTTATACAGCTACCAGGATTCTGTCAATGGTTGGGAGAAATTCCCAGGATGGGAGCGATTTTGGTCGGATCTTGTGCAAGAGGAGATAAGGTGGGGTACTAGGGATGGATCTTCATCGAAGAATGAAGATGAAGAAAAGTGTACTTTGGCTGCCAAATAAAGGAAAGGGAATGGAAATAAAAATCCTTCTCAATCTGGTGTGAAAGGCAAGAAGCAGGACTTGTCCAAGGTGAAGTGATTTCACTATCACCAACACGGACATTACGCCACTAATTGTCCACATAAGAAGAAAAATAAGCAGCCGCCTGATCTAGCCGGAGAGGCTTTAGCCTTGGGGCTTTTGAGCCGGGATTTTTCGTTGGGATCGCATGCTTGGTTTCAAGTGTGATGGGACTGGGGCAGTGGTTTCTTGACAAGCAGCATCTTTTCCACATGACCTAGGACAAAGACGTGTTTAGTGATCCTCGATGAAAGGATCTTGGAGTGCATATCGAGATGGGAGATTATGGCAGATACAATGCATCGGTATCGGGACCATTTCTCGAGAGGAGTCTAGAAAACCTTCATCTTGAAGGAGCTGCTGCGCATGTTCTGGCAGATTGGAAGAAGAATCGATTCTATGGCGATGTTGGAAGACAAGGGTTATGATGTTGTTTTTAGCTAGGAAAGGCCTTCTTGCTAGCAAGAAACAATTGGTGAAACCCGATGATAGGTTCGACTAAGAACCTTTATCAATTGTAGGTAGATGGTTGCGCAGTTGTCGGCGGTGCTTAAGGAGTGGTGAGCCGGGATGAGGGAGAATTGTGGTACTCAGAGATCGGGCCATCTTCATCATGGCTCTTGAAAATTTTGCGCGACTTCTATCGGGCTTCCCAAGGGTACACTTGCGAGTCGCACCGTGCAAGGGGATGTACTTTGGGAAAATTTGTGAAAACCACCTTTCATGAGAAGGATAGTCGTGCCATGACGATCCTTGAGAGAATTCACACAGACATGTGTAGACCTTTCTCAGTCGCTTCGACAGCAAAGCACGGGTATTATGTGATATGTTGATGACTTTTCTCATAAGTGTTGGATCTTCTTCATGCAGAAGAAGAACGAGAAATTCTCAAAGTTCTGTGAGTTCAAGGCACTGGTTGAGAAAGATTCAGGGAAGCATGTGAAGGCTCTTCAGAGCAATAATGGTGATGAATTCATCTCTAGTGAATTCAAGGAATTTTGCAGCGCAAAAGGAATTTGAAGAGAGCTCATAGCGTCTCATAACCCACAATAGAATGGGGTTGCGACGAAGAAAGAACGATCTTGGGTGCGCACGGGCGATGTTGCATGATCAAGGGCCTTCCCATACTACTTGTGGGCTGAAGCTTTGCTTTGGGGTTTATGTGCAAAACCATTGTCCTCATGAATTACTTGGCATGAGTACACCCGGCATTTTACGGTAAGAAGCTTGATATTTCTCATTTGAAGATTTTGGCTCACACTGTTTACATTCATGTGATGTGTTAGAAAATTATATATTATGGAGCACTGCAACATAAATATGCAGAAAAATACAAGCACAAAAAACACATAAAACCAGAGAGACACAAATATACGTGGTTCACCCAGTTTGGGCTACGTCCACCCCGAACAACCAGTCATTCCTTTCTATTATCCAACAAAAATGAAGAGACAAAACCTATAGCAGATCCGCTGTAATATCTTCTGTTCTCTCTCACAATCTCCCTCTCTGTTTATCGCTCTGAGAATACACACATAATACATAGCCGCAATAAAATACCCTCATATATACAAGGGGGTTGCCTTCTAGGGCAAAAAAACCTAATCTAAACATAAATTCTACCGTCAGATCATTTGCCTAATGAACGGCCCAGATTGACTAGAAATTACTATACTTTTACAAGGCAATTTTACATCTGTTTTTAGCTTCGGGGGCACTGCCCCCGAAAACCCCCGCCAAGGGGGGGCTCCGAAAAGCGTTGCCACCCCCCCTGGACCCCCCACTACAGCGATTAATTACTACAGGGGTCCAATGCTGTGATACAAAGTAAACAAGATAATCAGGCTCCACACCCAACAATCTCCCACTTGGAGACTGATTGTAGCAACTCCACCGCTGCTTCATTTGCTGGACAATGACTCCTCTTTGGACTTGGTTGTTTCTCATCTTCATCGTCATCCTTGAAGACCAATTGAAACTGAGCACATTCTCAGTTTCTCCCTGGTTACAACTTTTGTTAGCATATCTGCAGGATTTTGGCTAGTGTGTATCTTTTCCAACTTCAACTCTCCATCTTCCAATACTGACCGTATGAAATGGTACTTGAGATGTATGTGTTTAGTCCTAGAATGAAATGCCGAGTTCTTTGCAAGATGAATGGCACTTTGGCTATCACTGTATAACGTGCCCATATCATGCTTCTTACCCAATTCATCCATAAACCTTTGTAACCAAATTATTTCTTTACTAGCCTCTGTAGCAGCAACATACTCTGCTTCTGTTTTTGAAAGTGCAACAACACTTTGGATTTTTGAAACCCAACTGACAGCTATTCCACCTACAGTAAATACATATCCTGTAGTGCTCCTCCTGTTATCTCTGTCACCTGCCATATCTGCATCAACATATCCCTGTAAAGAAATGTTTGAACCACCAAAGCATAATGCTTGATTTGTGGTACCTCTCAAATATCTGAGAATCCATTTTACTGCCATCCAATGTTCTTTTCCTAGATTATTCATGTACCTGCTTACAACTCCCACTGCATGTGCAATATCAGGCCTTGTGCAAACCATTGCATACATTAAGCTTCCAACTGCTGATGCATATGGAACTTTAGACATATAGTCCATTTCTTCTTGGGTCTTGGGGCACATCTCCCTACTAAGTTTGAAATGGCTAGCAAAAGGTGTACTAACTGGTTTTGCATTCTGCATATTAAATCTTTTCAACACCTTTTCTATGTACTCATTCTGAGACAGTGTTAATTTGTGATTTTTCTTGTCTCTAGTTATCCTCATACCAAGGATTTGTTTTGCGGCTCCCAAATCCTTCATTGCAAATGAATTTGCCAATTTTCTTTTGAGCACATTTATTTCCTGCATGTTAGATCCTGCAACAAGCATGTCATCTACATACAATAACAATATAATATAGTTGCCATCATTTTTCCTTTTTAGATAAACACAATGATCAGAGTGACATATAGTATAACCTTGTTCAGACATAAACTTGTCAAATTTTAGATACCACTGCCTTGGAGCCTGTTTTAAGCCATACAAGCTCTTATTTAACCTGCACACCAATTTTTCTTTCCCTTTTACCTCATATCCTTCTGGTTGTTGCATGTATATCTCTTCCTCCAAATCTCTCCATGGAGAAATGCTGTATTTACATCTAACTGTTCAAGATGTAAATCTTCCGCTGCTACAAGATTTAAGATAGTTCTGATTGAATTCATCTTAACAACAGGAGAAAATATTTCATCAAAATCAATACCTTTCTTCTGTGCAAACCCCTTCACCACAAGTCTAGCTTTGTACCTCTGTTTTCCTCCATCTTCTTCCTTCAGCTTGTAAACCCATTTATTATGCAATGTAGTTTTACCTGCAGGCAACCTGACTAAGTCCCAAGTCTGGTTATGCATTAAGGAGTCCATCTCTTCTTCCATGGCTAGCTCCCACTTCTTCCTGCTTTCAACCTGCATTGCTTCTTCATAACATTCGAGTTCACCAGAATCAGTCAACAATAAATAATATAATGAAGGAGAGTATCGTTCAGGGGGTCTACTTATCCTGGTAGATCTTCTAACACCACTTTCAAGTGTTTGAGGTGCCTGTTGCTGTTGTGGTGGTTGCTGCTGCTGTGGTTGTTGATTATTATTATTTTCAGGCACCTTTACTTTTTCAGTTATCTCATCAAGAACCATGTATTCCTTGCTTTCTTTTTCCTTTTTCTTTTCCTGCAACTGATTCTTATACAAGACCTTTTCATTGAATATTACATCTCTGCTCCTAATGATTTTGTGATTTTCATAATCATATAAGCGATAAACAAAATCATTAGCACCATATCCAATAAAGGTACATTTCTTTGATTTTGCCTCAAGCTTTGTTCTGTTTTCTTTATTAATATGGACAAAGGCCTCACAACCAAAAGGCTTTAAAAAAGAGTAGTTTACCTTTTTACCTGTCCATGCTTCCTCTGGAATACCACCATCCAACGAACTTGAAGGCCCTCTGTTTATTAGATAAACAGCAGTATCTACAGCATCTGCCCAAAATTGTAAAGGCAATCCTGCATGCAATCTCATGCACCTTGCACGCTCCATGATTGTTGTGTTCATCCTTTCTGACACACCATTTTCTTGTGGTGTTCTTGGAACTGTCTTCTCTCTACGAATTCCATGCTCTGAACAGTACCTATCAAACTCTTTGCTGCAATACTCACCTCCATTGTCTGATCTGAGACACTTCAACTTCTTTTCTGTCTCAATCTCAACCAAAGCTTTCCATTTCTTGAAAGTATCAAATACATCAGATTTATTCTGAATACAATAAATCCATGTTTTTCTAGTTGCATCATCAATAAAAGTAACATAATAACGAGAGCCACCGAGAGATGATACCTGAGCACGTCCCCATACATATGTATGCACAAGCTCCAATTTTTTGCTCTTCTTTTCTTTCCCAACTCTGAGAAATCTGACTCTCTTCTATTTTCCATAAATGCAATTCTCACAGAAATCCAAATCAACATTCTTCAAACTTGGCAACAAATTTCTTGAGTGAAGAATCTTCATTCCCTTCTCACTCATGTGTCTGAGCCTATGATGCCATAATGCTGCATCTACTCCTTTGGAAGTTAAAGCATTAACAGAGTTAGAAATACCATTGCATAAATACAATGTACCAACCTTTTCACCTTTTGCTATTACCGGCGCTCCTTTGGTGACCTTCCAAGTTTTATCTGTGAAAGTTGTCACACAACCTTCACTGCCTAACTGCCCTGTTGAAATCAGATTTTTCTTTAGATCTGGAACATGCCTTACCTCCTTTAGTAGCCATTGGTTTCCATTTTGTTTTTTTACAAGAACTTTACCCATTCCAACAATTTTATAGGGTTTATCATCACCCAAAGGAACTTGTCCAAAATCTCCTTGAACATAGTCATGAAAATATTTCTTATCAGGTGTGGCATGGAATGAAGCCCCTGAATCTACAACCCAAGAATCAGTAACATTTTCGAAAGAAAGAATCAAAGCATCTTGTAACACATCACCTGTCACATTTGCTTCATGATTGTTTTCTTGTTGTGTGTCTCCTTTTCCCTTCCGAGATCTACGGTCTTTCTTTAGGTGTCCTTTCTTTCCGCAATTCCAGCACACTATCCCCAATCTGGACTTGGATCTGCCTTTCCTTGATTTACTGCGATATCCCGAGCTCTTTCCTCTTTCCATTCTTCTTCCCCTAGACTCTGCACTCAAAGCATTACCTAATGTCTCACCGGAGCTTTTCCGTCGCATTTCCTCGCTAAGGATAGCACCAACAACATCATCAAACTTTAAAGTACTAGATCCAGAGACAAAGTTACTAATGGCCATTACTAAACCATTCCAACTCTCTGGCAATGAGCATAAGAATAACAGAGCTCTAACTTCATCATCAAAGTTTACCCCTACAGAACTTAGCTGACTGGTAACTGTATTAAATTCATTTAAATGGTCTGCAACAGATCCACCTTCCGACATCTTCATATTAAATATTCGTTTCATAAGAAATACCTTGTTTGAGGTCGAGGGTTTTTCATATAGTTTCGCCAACGTCTGCATCAAACCCTCTGTTGTTGTTTCCTTCGAAATATTGAAGGCGACTGATGCCGCAAGACACAACCGTACTGTTCCGAGTGCCTTTCTATCGAGAATGTTCCATTCCGCATCTGTCATGGTCGCCGGCTTCTTTGTTTTTCCGCTCAATGGTAGGTACAGATCTTTCTGATACAGATAATCTTCCATCTGCATCTTCCACAGCGCAAAGTTTTGGCCGTTAAATTTCTTGACCCTAAACTTACCATCGTCCGCCATTGCTCCCACTCGAACCAGGAACCCTTTTTTCCTGCGAGTTTATCAGCCAAATATACCTTCGGCTCTGATACCAGTTGTTAGAAAATTATATATTATGGAGAAATGCAACACATAAAATATGCAGAAAATACAAGCACACAAAACACATAAAACCAGAGAGACACAGATATACGTGGTTCACCCAGTTTGGGCTACGTCCACCCCGAACAGCCAGTCCTTCCTTTCTATTATCCAGCAAAAAGGAAGAGACAAAACCTACGACGGATCCGTTGTAATATCCTTTGTTCTCTCTCACAGTCTCCCACTGTTTCTCGCTCTAAGAATACACACATAATACACGAGTACCAATACAATACCCTCATATATATAGGGGTTACCTTCGGGGATAAAAAGCCCTAATCTAAACATAACTTCTACCGTCGAGATCATTTGCACGATAAACAACCGAAGTTGACTAGAAATTACTATACTTTTACGAAATTTTACATACGGTACAGCTTCGAAGGCCCGCGAAAACCCCCACTAGGGGCTCGCTTGTGCCGCCCTAGACCCCCACGGCGGCGATTAATTACGGATGAGCGTTTCCGCCCCTTTTTTAAGGTACGGGGGTCCAATCTTTGTGATACAAAGTAAACAAGATAATCGGGCTCCACACACGCAGCGAAGGATGCCAGGAAGAAGCTAGAGCTGACCGCAGAGGTTGGGATATTTGTGGGGTACACAGAAACACCCCACAACTATCATGTGTATTTTCCAGATAGTCGAAATACTGTTGTGCGACGGGATATCAAATTTCATGAGGAGAAAACCATGAAGGTGTCGCTTGAGAGGGAGCTACACTTGCATGCAGAAGAGGAGCTACTAGTTCCTAAGGATGAGCCTCGGGATGTGGATCGGCCCACGAGGAGGTTCATGGAGTGGAAGAAACCACTCATGCGGCGCCAAACATCGAGAGAGCGAGAAGCACTACAAAAGGCGGCGGCCCGAATCTTGATGTAGAGAATGACCCCAGGAGCACCCCCATCACATCGTGGCGAACGTTACCTAGCGATATGCGGATACATGGCTACGATCGACAAGTGTATCGTGACGGAGTATCTTCTTTCGAGGGAAGGCTGTGTGGAGGACCACATGTGGGTAGATGCCATGGTGGAAGAGTATGTGATTCGATTGTCGGCTTGGGTGCATGGGTACTGGCGGAAGGGGAAATCGGTGGTAGGTTCGAGATGGATCTACAAAGTGAAGCAAGCGGTGATGGGATTGTCGATAGAAGTAAAAGGAAATATTTGTTGCCGGAGGCCGGAGCTTCTCATAGATTGCAGATCGAGGGGATCGATTATGAGGAGACCTTTGCACCTGTCGCAAGGTACTCTTCCATACGGACGATCCTTGCTCTCTCAGCGCAGATGGGGTGGCACATTCATCAGATGGATGTGAAGATTGTGTTCCTCAACGGAGTCATTGAGGAGGAGGTGTACATAGAGCAGCCCGAAGGTTTCGAGATCTTCAGCAGCGAGTCGCATGTGTGCAGGCTCAAGAGAGCGCTGTATGGGTTGAAACAAGCACCTCGTGCTTGGTACACACAAATAGACAGTTATTTCACCGGACTTGGATTCTCCAAGAGTGAGGCGGATCCTAACCTATACCAGATTGTGGTGGAGGGTAAGTTGCTGATCATTGTACTTTATGTAGATGATTTGATTTTGACGGGTGATGAACAATTGATACTCTCATGCAAGGCTGATCTTGCAAAAGAGTTTGAGATGAAGGACTTGGGCCTCCTTCATTATTTCCTGGGATTGGAAATTTGGCAGCGCAGTGATGGATTGTTTGTGTCTCAAGGCAAGTATGCCCGGGAGATGCTGGAGAAGTACAACATGCATGGCTGCAAGCCTATTGCTACTCCTCTTCCTAGTGGTTGGAGGAAAGAGGATGCTACTTCGACGACGGTAGTGGATGCCACTGATCCACTACTTGTGATTGGTTGGTTCACTCATGTGTCTAGTCAATACCACATTGGGACATATGCTATCTTGTTAAGCAAAACTCACAATCTATGGTTAAGCCTACCAATCTCTTTTGGAAGGCAGGCAAGCATGTCCTGAGGTATCTCAGGGGCACATTGGGATATGGATTGTGGTACAGACAGTCGGATGAGTTGAAGCCGCATGGCTTCATGGATGCAGATTGGGCAGGGAGCCCAATGAATAGAAAGAGCACATCTGGAGGGATATTCAATATTGGATCTACAACAGTTTCTCGGTATAGCAGGAAACAGAGATCTGTGGCACTCAGTTCAGTGGCGGCCGAGTACATGGCAGCAGTTTTGGCTGCATGCGAGGCTATATGGATGAAAAAGATCTTGGTCGGGTTGTTCGGCTCACACTTAGATCCTACTATGATATATTGTGATAATTAGAGTTTCATTAAACTCTCGGTTAATTCAGTATTTCATGATAGATCTAAACATATTGACATCCGGTACCATCATATCAGATATTGTGTGCAACGAAATATCATGTTGCTTTCTTACATTCCCACGGAGGATCAGGATGCAGATATTCTGAGAAGGCGCTCACCAGGAGCAAATTTGAATACCATAGAGACAGGATCGGGGTGGAAGATAATCCCTATCTTGTTGAGAGGGAGTGTTGAGATTCAACAAGATGATGAGCTTAGTGAAAGAGTCGCCTTCACTAAGTGGGCCCGCAGGCTATTTTTGGCGCAAAGTCTATTTTTAGACTATGTCTATTTTTAGACATGTCGATCATATTCTATGAGTTGCAGGATGCTATTTTTGGATGGTTGTTCAAGTTGGAAAAATAGATGGACTTCTATTTTTAGACATATTGGGTGGAATCTATTTTTAGATTGCCAGTCTAAAAATAGATATGTCGAATATTATTAGCTCTTAATAGTATTTGGACTATAAACATTATCTTATTCTCTTGGAGCACTTCAGTTAAGTGCACAGATGTGGCACAGGAGCTGACAGAAGGAATTACGCTATTCCTGAGGGTTAAGTGGAGCTATTGCATGGAGACTTCAATTAGAACTCATGTGACGGAGTTTGGTGGAGTTATTGAGGTAGTTGGTGGAGTTGTGTTCAGTTTAACTCAGTTAGACACAGTTGAGCTAGTTGTATCTAGTCTAACTGATTGATACACTAGTGAGAGTGGTGTGAATTAATTATTAATTAATTCAATAAATATTAACTCATTAATCAACTAAAGAATACATCAGTTAACTATAGTGCATGGACAGTTTCAGTGGAGACTAGTGGAGAGATAGGTGAAAGGGAAAGATGACTATCAGTTGTGACTATAGTGATGCATTGATTGCATCCAACACTTAGTAGAGATGCCAATGAGGATTGCGCAGTGCAAGCCAGGTGGATTCGAGTTCATTCAGAGCCATTCTTCAGCAGGGATTGCACAGTAGAGGCAGGCTAGCAGGTGGCAGAGATCGGTGCATGGATTTGCTAGATCGGGCTTGATTAGTGTGTAGCGATTGTATTGTGCGAGAGCTTGTGAAGCTTTGTATGAGAGTTGTTACATGATCTCTATGACATATATTATATACATATAGTTGGGGTTTTAGCTTAGGCTTTTCCAGTTAAATCCTTGTGTTCATATGTGTGAATTTTTATGGTTTCAATGTGTGCATGCAATTGATTTAATTTCCGCATATGATTATCAATGGTGGAATAGATTTTGTATTGTGCATGAAGTCAAATAGTGTATGATCAGGAGAATCTTAGACATATAACACATTAGTTATATAATTTCTACAAGGGAGGAGGTCGACATCCATAATCAATTGGAGTTCATTCAGGCATATCCTCATATGTCCACTGTGGGTGATGATGTTTTTATTGGTAGGCTAATCACTATCGAAGAAGTAAATAATGTGCTTAATTTTTTTTCCAAGGACAAGTTCTCGAGGCCGGATGGGTGGAAAATGGAATTTCGTATACCTATAATGGATATCATGGGTTCATATTTGTTAAAATTAGCTGAAGAATCGAGAAAAATGTGCAAAATATTTGGTACATTAAACTCTACCTTCATTGCTCTAATTCCAAATACATCAGAGAAAAACACATTCTACAATTACCGACCTATTTCTCTATGCAATATTGCATATAAAATGGTTTCAAAGATTATTTCAACCTGTTTGAAAGAGAAACTCCTATTATATCTTCCTTGAACAATTTGGATTTTTAAAACATTTCCAGATTATGAATATGTTGTGGCCATTGCACGTGATGCATACATTCCATAAAGGTCCAAAAGAAGCAGGCAATAATATTAAAACTGGACTCGCATAAATCTTATGACTGTGATTTTATCTAAATGGTTTTGCACAAAATTGGGCTTTCAACAGGGGTTTTTGATTGGATGATGGCTTGTGTCATGTGAGTTAACTATTTTTTCTTGATAAACAGTGTGCCTTCGAAATTCTTTAAGGCATGAGGAGGGTTGTGACATGGCTACTCATTATCCCCACTATTATTCTTGTTGGTGATTAATGGGTTGAGTAGGAGGATTTCGAAGGAAAAACATGGGGGTATTTTTGTGGGTATAAAGGTCACAAAAAATATCTCTATTTCTCATATGATGTTTGTGGATGACGTTCTCCTCTTTGGAAAAGTATCCACAATGCAATGGATGCACCTTTTTCAGTTTATCTCTCATTTTGGCAATGCTTTTGGGTTGTATATTAACAATGACAAAATATTTTCTCATTCAAGCATAAAATGAGCAAGCTCAAGTTTCAAAGATTGTTGCGATATTTTCTATTGATGTCACTTTGATGGACCGTGGATTCAAATACCTCGATTTCAATCTAAAACCAAGCATATATGTTAATAGAGACTACTAATGGTTGATTAATAAGTTTGGAGGTAGATTGACTTCTTGGACACACAAATGGTTGTCACTTGGGGGTAGATTGATTTAAGCTCAGTTGGACTTGGAAAATATATATGTTTATTCAACACATTTATACTTGTTTCCCAAACAAGTCATTAAGAAAATCAAATCCATTATATCAAATATTATCTCGTCTGGAGAAAGAGGTGATTACAAGGTTCATCTTGTCTATTTGGAGGATATTACCATGAGGAAAGAGGATAGTGATGGGGATTAAAGAATATTGAGAAATTTGGGTGGGAATTAGTTATAAATAACTTTTGGAATGATATATTCAAATCTGGAATTTGGAAAAAAATCATGAAGGAAAAATATCTTAAAAATCAACCACTTAAAGAATGGATCGAGTCTGGGACTAGGACTTCAAATAATGTGTTGTACATATGGAATTGATTCATAAAATTTAAACATTGGCTACATGGTAATATACACTAGGAGATTGGATCAGGCATTGCGGCAGAAATTGGAATGGATTTGATCAAAGGTTTTTGGGGCAATCATACTCTTCTTATTACTATCATCAAGAACTTCCACAACAAGGGTATATTTTTCCTAAATCAAATTCATATTGATATTGATGTTATATACATATATCCAACTTGGATAAGTTGTCGCAAGTTCGGATTAATTGGATAATAACAAATATCTAGGATAAATATGTAATTAATTTATACTTAGGAGGCATCACATTAATGGATAATGATGATTCTTTTAAATCAGATAAAAAAACAATACAGGGTCTAATCTATGTTCATGATATCTAGAGGCATCTATCTCTTGCACATCTAAGGTTCGATGGAAAAATGGTGGTATAGGAAAATATGGTCATGGAGAATTCCCTTGAAACTTAAATGTTTCCAATGGCTGGTTTGGAAAAGCAAGATACTTACATGGGAGAATTTGTCAAAGTGGGCCTTCAATGGTCTTGGCATATGTATTATGTGTCAGGGTGAAAATGAGGATGTCACCCATTTATTTTTCTGGTGTCCATATTCTATTGCCATTTGTATAAGTGTTTTACAAATATTAATCATCAATGTTGATTGGAACTATACATCCATTGAAAAAATGCCTTATGGAGTGGAAGTTGAATTACAAGGAAGTAAGAACACTTCCATTCTTTTTTTTGGCATGTGATGCAGGAATTTCTACATATTTGATAATATTCCATATGACATTAACATAAATTGCAATAATGCATTTTCATACTTTAATGAATATGGACTTGGTTCTCAAAAGGGATTAAAACGAACCTTTCATCCAAAAAATTGTTGGGGCAATTATCCTGTTGATTTTCTTGATGTGGAAAAGCAACTAAATATATGTGGATGCAGAGCATATATTGTCTTAAATTTGAATCTACAACCATATGGGTTCAAACATCACGGAAGAGATCATTGCACTATGGGGCTTATTATTTTGTGCTAGATAATTATTTATTAAGAGTATGAATGTTTTTTAGCTTCCAAAACTGCAATTGATTGGATTAATGAAAATTCCTCCTTCGAACTGCCTTTGCTAAGCAAAGGGATAAACATAATCAGAATCTTGATAAGGTAACATTTTCCCATATATATGGGTATATGGGGAACAAAATATTACAGTTGACGCTTAATCCAAGCTATAGCAAAGGGATAAACATAATCAGAATCTTGATAAGGTAACATTTTCCCATATATATGGGGAACAAAATACTACAGTTGACGCTTAATCCAAGCTGGGACATTCATACCAATTGGGAGAGATCAATTTCTCTGCGTTCTGTTTGGGCAGGTTTCGAAGGACTGGAAAGATCCCTTTTACACGAGCTCCTTTAATATGTTGATGATAGATTGTTACCATGTAGGGAGTTTATCATTAGATGATTTTGTATGAGTCATGATTAGTATATGGTGACTTTTTTGGAATTGGCCTCCATATGGGACATATTTCAAAAAGAGTCTGGTTATATCGTTTTTTGATTGATATCAGGGATTTGACTATCTGCTTTTCTGAATATCAGTCATGTGTAACAAGTGTTTTTCTAACACAAAAATTAGTTTATTTTTCTTTCTTAAAAAAAAGGGAGTGGTATGGGACATCCAAGAAATTGTTGGTACGGAAGAAATAGCAAAAGAAACCAAACTTATTAGCGAGGATGCAATTAGAAGTAATATGAATCTCATGGGAGAGATCGGAATATGAAATGGCACAATTAGAAACAACTAGAATAGAATTGAATTGGGTATGACTGAAATCAAACTTGATTAGAGAGTGGGAATATGAATGACACAATTAGAAATAGTAGGACAACCAGTAGTCTAACTAGATGGAAATATCCATGTAATCTAGTCCATACTCCGACTTAGTAGTCTCTAGTAAAATTCAGCTCTCACTCAATAATAGCTAGCGAAATTCGACTCATTAAATCTTATCCTTCTATTCATCGTAGATTACCAAAAATATGATAGTATTGGATTCTCTAATTAAAATTCAGCTCTCACTCAATAATAGCTAGCGAAATTCGACTCATTAAATCTTATCCTTCTATTCATTGTAGATTACCAACAATATGATAGTATTGGATTCTCTGATTAAAATACAAGCTCACCTCATGTTCCATTCCCATAATGAGGACTCCTATCAATTAATGAGCAGACTGACCATTCCCAGTGCAAGGGCTCCATTACCAGGGGCTCCACCGCAAACAGTCCAAACTTTGGATAAAATTAAGAAATCCAATTTCCAACGCGAATCTAGACTTTGGATAAAAGTTATTTTGGATGCAAAAATTCTGCAAGCCGGCAATAAGACTTCAAAAATGAAACTGTGGGTAAAAGCAAATGTTTTAGTAAAAAAATGGGTTAAATACACCAGTCAAAGGAAATTAATATAGATTTAACGCAGAATCAATCACTGCACTGCCCTAAGAGGGACTAATAACAATGTCTTCAATGGTCAATCTCGTTTTTAATCTTCAACATCAAGCATTAAACTACTAGAAGAATTAACAGAATCACTTGAGCTTTATACTGGAAAACATGTAGAGAGTTTACAACGCCCGCGTCCAAATACGAAGGAAAATCCACGGCATTGAGAGGCATTGGTGTTTTCAGAGAAAGAGGTTGCCGGGATTGCCTACGGCTAAACCTGGCATAGACAAAAATGACGGCGAAGAGAAAATGTAAATTGCTCGCATATGGCCGGCTGTTATTGGCGTCCAAGGGAACTGAAATTGCCACCGAAAATATATATGTTTTTACACCGTTTAGGAAATTAAATAGATTATTATTCTACTGTTCAGTAAATATTTAATATTGATTGTTTTAATTTTTTACGCGCTGAGAGATAGATTTATTATACAGCTTACAATAAGAGGATGTATAAATTTGTCTTAAATTTGTCTTTTTATTAATTCTTAAAAAAACATATATATGAATAAGATGTTTAAATTTTATACTTTTCAAAAAATATTTCAAAAAAAAATTAAATAAACTATTCAAAAATCTATGTTAACTAATTTATGTATATGAACTTTATATATATTATTTTAACAATTATATATTAAATATGTATAAAATATTTTAATAAAAATCAATATTGACATATATTTAAAATATATTTAAAATATATTAATAATAAAAAATTATTTTAATTTACTTAAAATGTGTAAAATATGATGTAAAATATTTTAATGTAAGTTAAGTATATATTATATATCATTTAAAAAAAGTTATGTATATCATGAAACAAAAAGGTTTTTATTTTATCAATAAAATATTAATAAAAATTAATATTGACATATACTTAAAATTATATTAAAATGTCTTGAATAAGATGTAAAATATTTTAAAGTAAATTATGTATAAATATATATTATTTAAAAAAAATTATGTATATATCATGAAAAAAATAAATTTTATTTGGTTTTATATATACTTTATTTAGCATTCAAAAATACAATTTAAAACATAAAAAATAACACATTATATTTTACTCTCTAAAAAAAATTACACTAAAAAAATTTGATTTTTCTTTGCTCATATTAAATCCATACATTAAATAAATTATATATATATTAACAATATATATAACTCTAAAGATTTATTCCCAAATAAAACCACGCCTCACCTTTTTGCCAAACAACTCTAATACATGGAATAGACGACATTGTCTGCCTACCAACCCAAATACACTATCAGCTTAACATGCCTCACACACTGTCATTACTAAAGTTGCGGAGCAATAAGTTAGGCGTAGAGTGAAATATTTACCTTTCAAAGATCTATCTAATCCGGACCAAACAACTTACCAACGAAATTGAAGACATGATTTGAGGATTAATATTATTGAAACAATGATATTGTGGAGAAAGTGAAAGTGACCGCAGAAACTATGTTTCCACTTAGCTCTGCAAATTTATCTCTGTAACTGTGAAATTGCGGAAAAGAAATTGTTATCTGGATGCACCGGGTTGCGTGAAAGGAATGGTGAGAATCGATTCATCTGTTATGGCCAACTGGTTACGCCGATAGGTTAATTAGATATCTAGGTCCAGAATGTTGTTTGGGGGCACCGGTACCCATGTTTTTCTCGTTCTGTTCTTCGTGATGATCTCCATCTCGATCCTTCATGAACTCATACCCGTATCCTTGTAAGAACTCCGACCCTCTCTGCAACGGCCACATGGGCGCATCGGGAACATCTGACTCTCCCTCTAGCATCTTCAATGCAACACTCATCCGTGGCCTCTGGTTGGGATTATCCTGAACACACCACAACGCAACCTTTGTCATCCTGGTAACACCCTCTGTGTCCACGCTGCTATCCGCCAGTCTCTTATCAACCAAATCCATATACTTTTCCTCCAGCGCCTTCAGCATGGCCCACGTCGGGAAATAACAGAGCCGAGGATCCGATGCCAAGGGATCGAAATTCGTTCTCCCGGATACCAATTCCAATAACACCATTCCGAAGCTGTAGACGTCGCATTTCTTGGTGGCGATAGAATATCGCAGCCACTCGGGCGCCAGGTACCCAGGCGTCCCGCGCACCGCCGTCATTACCTGCGTCATTTCGTCGTTCAGGAGCTTCGACATGCCGAAATCGGAGACCTTGGGATTAAATTTTGTGTCGAGTAGGATGTTCTGAGGCTTTATGTCCAAATGCATGATGGGTTCTCTGCACTGTTCGTGCAGATACGCCAGGCCACGGGCAGTTCCCACAGCCACATTGTAACGCTGTTCCCATGTCAAACACCCTCTGCTGTCGTCCCGACCAGAGAATAACCATTTATCCAATGAACCGTTGTCCATGAGCTCGTAAACCAGTAGCCTCTGGTGGGAATCGGCGCAGAATCCCCGTAGTCTCACCAGATTCATGTGGCTGATGCTGCCTATCGTCGCTACTTCGGCTCTGAATTCCTTGTAGCCCTGTCTCGGCCCGTCCAGCTTCTTGACGGCAACTCTGGTTTTGTCCTTCAAAATGCCTTCGTACACCGATCCGAACCCGCCCGTCCCCAGCTTTCTGCTAAAGTTATCAGTGGCTTCCTTGAGGTCGTCATACGAGAACCTCGGCGGTAGCCCCGGAAGCGTCTTCAAGAAGGCTTCCTCTGTTTCCTCCGGATCGATTTCTTCTTCATCCATAACTGGCTCTTTCGCTCGTCTCCTTCGCACGACTACGAACATTATCAGGCAGAGGAACAGAGCCGCGGCCGCCGAGCTCGACGTGATCTCAGCAATGCTGCCAATGCTCAGAGGATTACTAGACCCCCAGGTCCTGTTTCCAGGCAACTTACTGAGGACCTTGATATAGGCCTTGTATGTCTGGTTCCCAGTCAATTTCAGGCTCGACAGGGGGCCTCCTGCAAGGTAACAGGACGAGGAACTGCTGCGGAAGAAGGCGGCCGCGCAGGAGCAATTAGTGGTGCACAGGCTCGTGCATTTTTCTGCCGTGGAAACGTTCGCTTCAGGCTTCAGGTAGTCGTTGGGAAAGTAATCCGCACCGTCGAGGGGCATGAAATGGTGGGTCGCCGAAGGCTGCCTGCAGGAGGGTTCACCGGCGCTGCTATAACATCCCTGTGTCACGTCCAGGGACTGAATTTGCTCGAATTGATCGCGCGTCCCGTAGCCTGGGCAGCTGCATTGGCCTTTGTCACAGATGCCATAAAGCCCGCAGGCTCTTGGAAGTAGGCAATTCTTATTAGATGGGTCAAGTTCGAAGTCTATGCACCAATCTGAGACACTGTTCTGTCCGGGCACCTGAGAGACACGGTAGAAGCGAAGGCTGCCATCGCTGTCCAGTCTTAGGAACCTGTACTCGTTTTCATTATTGAAATTAGGAGGAGGCTTATTGAAATTAGGGGGACGCATTGGCAGCCATTGATCCCCATTAGCGCAAGAATTAGAAGAAGAGGATTTGCCTATAGTTTCATTGAACGAAACGTGCAAATTCTGGCCCGTATAGATGGCCTCGGCCCCGACAGACGTGGAATTATAAAAACAGGGCCTAAGAATGCCTTGGTAGTTCAGCCCTTGCAGCCCCATAGACCAATAAGGCTCCTGGATTTGGATTGAGCTTGTGTACAACAAAACCAACCCTCCCGGTTCCATAACGAGCTTATAAGATCCACCACTTGCATTCGTCGCAGATGAATTCGAAACAAGCGTCTGCCCCCTTTTCAGCGCCTGCCCGGGCAGCAGAGTGCGCGTGGGATGATCCCAGCTCTGCCATACGAGATTCGAACCAGTGGACACAAGCGAAGAATTCGTGGTATTATAGATCTGAAAATTACCGCTCTCCGCCATTAAAATGCCTTTAGACTTACCAATCCTGATATTCCAGACAACGGTTCCGTCCGAGTCTTCCAGTACCATGTCCCCATGACTTCCCAGCTTAAGCATTGCGCCCTCTGCAACCATCCTGTTTCTGTTTGCTGTCCAAATCTCCATTGCAGGAGCAGAGGTGAGATTCAATCCCATAACAACAGACAGAACGAATTTGCCAGAAGAATTTACATCAATGAATCCCAACCCAAATCTGTTATTCTGGCTAACAATGGGGTTCCCATATCCATCTGTGACTGCTCTGAAGGGCCCCTGCGCGGTCCTGTACCTATGGAGGCTAGAATTATGTATAGCCACTTTCCAATTGGAAGGCAGTGCAAAGAACAACCCTTCATTTTCCCCAATCAAACACAGGAAAATCAAACAACACAGAGCGTTAGAGGACTCCATGGCCTGTCAAAAAATTACACCTTTCTGCTTTGAATGTCCATTTTCAGTACCCTCTGCGTTTATAGCTACCATGCGTTCTCGAGTTCGGTTACTACCAGAATTGACAGCAATGACGTACCTACTTCCGTAGAACATTTTCCACATTGACTCCTTCATTTTTATTGTGTGGAAGCTAAGTGGGAACAGTAGAACATTTACCGTCTGGTTTCCATGCATCTTCTTAGCTCCTACTCCACTGATCACGCTAATAAAGAAGAGTCCGTGTGGAACATTTTCCACATCCTTTCCTCGCAATGTGATATACTTTTTACAAATAAATAATTGTAAGGTCCACAACTCCAGTCAAATACTTTGAAGTGGAACATTTTCCACATCCTTCCTCGCAATGTGATATACTTTTACAAATAAATAATGATAAGGTCCACAACCCCACTCAAATACTTTGAATTTTAGAATGAAATTCTAACCCACTCAAGCATTTGGTCCTCATGCTTCTGAATTTTATATGCTTTCGACAGATAAATAAATAATAATAATAAGATCCACACCGACATTCAAATACATTGAATTTTGGAATGAAATCTTAATAGCCTAGATTGACTTGTGAGTCAAAAGGATTATATATTAATATAAAGTTTTAATATTAATTTAAAAATCCAGTGTACGAAGATTATGATGGTATGTTATATAATTCAATAGTTTCATTTAAACTTAACAATACGAATAATTAATTATCGTGTCGCCTAGCTGATTGACTTGTGAGTCAACAGGACTATATATTTATATAAAGTTTTAATATTAATTTAAAAATCTAGTGTAAGTAAATTATGATTTTATGTTATATAATTCAATATTTTTATTTAAAATTTACAGTACGAATAATTAATTATCATGTCAACTCGCATGATATAAATTTACATCAATTCTAAACCATATCAATTTAAATAGTATAAATTTACATATTTTTAAACCATAGTGATTACACCGAATTTAATTAAAATATAACATGTTATTGGAGATAAATTCAAATATTGGGATGAGAACGATCAGAAAGCAAATGAACCGGATATACAAGGAAGTGACTCATATGATCCATTTGATCTAGCCATCTTAAGAATAGCTTGCTATGAAGCTAGAGGTTACAGAAAATTGTGGAAACAAACGATATATATTATATATTAGACAATTCTGATTCAGACAAAGATAATGAAATACTAATGGTAGAAAATCAGTTTGTTCTGGTCTTCTCCACGTCAATAGTAGAAGGTGATCGGAGAAAAATGAAGAAAAAGAAAGAGAAAAAACTTGATGTCTCTCTTCATCTGTAATTTTATTTTCTTTTATTTGAATTTTGATCACCAAATAAAACTACTTGATGGACTCTCTTTCAACCTATACAACTTGTAATTTTATTTTTGTTAATAAAATTACAAATTTTTCATGAAAAATAAAATTCAAATATGAAAATAAATAAATTTAAATGAAGGCATAATATAATTTTTAATTGATACTTCAATAAAACAAAACACTTACTATAGTCACCAATTACAATATAATATGTTATATCTTGTGGCCTAGCAGAGATTATGCATTAGGTTTTCGTTTGACCATCTATTGATTAAAAATGTTAAATGTTTTCCAATTTTCTAAAATAAAACTTTGCAATTATTTTTTCTTTATTACAATTTTTTTTTATCGAAATTTACGTCTAATGTTATTGCTCCATGCCAGGTAACCCGTGGCTAAAATTTTATTATATAATTATCACATCTGCACGTCAAATGTAACCCTGCTTTTATGAATGACGCGATTGCACTTTGTGCCGCCACTGCCTGCTTTGCATATTCTTCTGCCCACTTCCAACTCCCATTTTTATCGTCTTCTCCGCCAACCCAACTTCCGCCATCTACTAACCCTATCCGCTACCACCGTATTCTCGTCTGCACACGCTAAATTTAGCGTCCCGTCCTTTTTACAGCACGGAGTTTGCTAATACTTTTATATTTATTTCCACGAGGCTCTTGATTTTTTTGGTGTCGATTCTGCTTAAAACAAAAGTTGGTAGTGTTGAGCAGTTACAAATGAATGGTACACACGTCGAACCGCCCAACTCGATTAAGTCCAGTTGCGTGTTGCCTTGTCAAATGCGGTTGGCCAACATCGACAAATCACGGGGTTAACATTAAGTACATGGTTTGAGGAGTTCTAACTATTCCATCATCGGTCCCTTGTTTCTGGCACCATTTTACCTTTTCAGTGACTTTTGCTAGGCTTCTTCGCTAGTTTACATGCTTTCTGGAATGGTTGACAAGTATATATGGATTTAGCACTTGAAAAATGTTTAGATATTTTAATTGTGTAGGAGTTATTTATTAAATTTGCAATTTCAAATATTTTTTATTAGATTTTAGAGAAATTAAATCAGAAAAAATTCAATTATTTTTTTCAAAAAATCACATTATAAATAACTCGTTTGTTTAATATAATAATAGTATTACAAGAAACCAAGATATTATTTTATTTTGTATCAAACGTTTGTCTAATTGTTATTAGTATTTAGCCATATAAGCTGTTAAGCGTCCAATTATATATATATATGTTTCCACTCATTGGTTTTTTTTTTTATGTTTTATTGAATTTTGGTTATTCGTGTTGATTTTGAATGTGCAAGTTTTTATAGAAATTGTTTATAAAAAATATTATATATATATTTTGGTTATAAAAAAATATTTTCATAATGATTTAATTATAAAATTATGATAATTTTATCAAATTTGTGGTTGAAGAAAGAATTCATTTGTTATAAATTTAATTTACTTCGTGTAATATACGTAACTCAATCTACAAATATTCAAATTAGAACATAAATTTATTTTGCACAATAAACATTACAGATATTTGAGATATCATAAAATTATAAAATATCATAAAACCATCTCATGTAAACCATAAAAACATCTAGACATTCAAATTAATGCAAAGATTGTATCTATGTGTCAATGATTTACTATCATACTCAACAAATTTTATGATTCTATAAAGGTTCTACTATAGCTCTTGTAAGTTTCTACAGAAGCAATAGATGCACACTCACCTCAGTCTATTAATGGACTAACATACATTTCACTAGCTAATTTATTCTTAGGTTGTTTTGCTAATTCAACAATTATATTTTCATCCAATGTTTTTTCTTCTCAAAGTGAGTTGTAATTGTCAACAAGATAAATTTTAAGGATGAAAATTTATGTGAAAGTCTAAAAATGTTAGTGAACTTTTTTTTTGGAAAAAAACATGGAAAATCAGTAAAAATTGTATTAATAATAAATTAAAATGGCTATCAACTCAAAACATAAATAACTAAGTAAATAAAGTAACTCCATTTTTAATATTTATATATATTTTTAAGGAATATATTCTTTCTATCTTTTAGAGACATATCTGGCAAGAACAAATATCCTTAAAATATACCTAGGAAAATGTAAAAATTTCTAGACAATCTTCTCAACAAAAATATTATTACTACAATAAGACATTATTATTGTAGTTAGGTAGGATTATATTATCCACTACCACAATGCAGAATTACAATTAAGTAAAACCAAAATCGACTAGATTCTAAACCTTAACACTAGATTGAATTCCTTATTTTTACTTTAGTTTCACTATATTTAAACTAAGGAGCACACACTAGCCACTATGAAGCACTTTTTAAAAGATTAGTTCAAATAAGGTATGGGGAACTTTTACCATTATTGTTAATAAATAAAATAAAATAATTATTATATTTATGATAATTAATACAATATAAATTTTAAATGGTTTTTTTTTAATATCTAATAATATTTGTATTTTAAATTAAATTATATTAATAATTTAAAAAAGTTATATAATTTACAACACTAGGAAAATCACACCAAAAACATAATAACATTTCAATAGTCTTAAAATATCATCAATCATAAATAATACTTAACAAAATAACAAACCTTGAATCTAACTAAGACACCCAAAATTAAAACCTTCTAACGATTATGTGGAAGTTTATTGAACCTGTATTCATAAATTAGAAACAAAATTAAGAAAATCATAAGCATATTTTTTCAATTGGGGGAGTCCACCTAGATAGGGGCAAGAGCTCCATCATCCTCTTCACTGCTATGAAATTCTAGGTTTGCAAATTTCATGGGGAAACACTGAAATTTTGTTGTCCATTTTGTTTACTCCTTATTGTAATCCATCAATGCACACACAAATCTCCTCATGGGTTTCATTCCTTTCTACCAACAACTTTCCCATTATCATTTTTAACATTGAGTATGTATCCTCTATTTGCAAGTACCAGGTTTGCCTCATAAGGGTGTAGCCCGTATTTAGAGCCCACTGCTCCACATCTTCTTCAACTTGTATATCAAACATAAGCCTTCTTTAAACCCAAGCCTCATATTCATCTCTTCCAATTTCTCCTATATCAAGTGAAGAGTGAGATCCCTATACCTATAGGCCACTAGCTCAATGCTAGTCGGAGTAAAAATACATGGATAACACTCACATCTACTGGTGTTTGGGTTTGAGAGTGTAAAAACCCTTTAAGAAATTGCAAAAAAATTCATAAGAGAGAGGGAGGGAAAGGCTACATTGTTTGGCCAAATAAGAATAAGGTCAAATACTAGAGAAGGGGACAACACGAGTATAGGAGGGGGAGGTCTCTAGTAGGACAATAGAGTAGGGGAGTCTGAGGAAACATAAAAGTCAACACCTAAGAGAAAGAGCAAGGTGGGAGGAGGTTGATGAGGTGAAACCAAAAGGAAATAGGAAACCAATAGTAGAAATCCATGTCAATCCATGCACTACGAAGGGATGAAGAGAGTCAACCTCTAGGTATCAAGAGAAAATCAAGTGATAGAGACTAGAAGAAGAAAACACCTAAAGAGAAAGCATCAAAACTGAAAATGCAGAGCAAAATGTCGGGCTTAAAAACAAATAACATCAAAACATTTATCTATTTAATCCCCTTAAAATTGTATCTCTTACTTAATGAAAGCTTTTTTGGAAGAAGGAAAGAAATGTGCCAAGAATTAGAGTGCTTAAGACACCTTAACAGTGTCTCAACCTTGAATGATGCACTATGAAACCAAATTGAATGTTGGTTATGGACATGATCGTGGCAAAGAATATGTGGAGAATGAAAATGCTTCCCGTTCTTATGATCATAACAGCCAAATCACTTGTGTCAAGTTCCAATTATTTCTTACTCAAAAATTGACAAAGGAAGAATATGTACATATAACCAATAATTATCATGGAATACTTCAATAATCACCCTAAATAAAATATGTATTTAATGAATTTAAATGTACTTAAAAATTATTTTTTTTACTATTATAAAATTAATTTAAGATGATTATTCTTTCTTATAAAGTAAGATTGAATGGTAAACGATTAAGTAAAAATGTGCCATATGAAAACACAATTAACCCAAATATTTCTTTTTTTTTAAATAATGTTGAATAGTAAATTTGTTCAATAATATTTTCCAATTTTCAATCAAAATAATCATTATGTTATAATAAAAATATCTTAGTTACAAACATAGGTACAAAGTTTTTTAAATAGTTTTATTCATTTTATATAAAAATAAATAAATATTTTTTTTTAACTTTTTGAAATAGTTATTTAATTAATATTTATAATTATAAAATCAGTTATTTAATTAATATTTATAATTAAAATAAATTTGTAAATATTATTGTTAAATTATTTTGTTAGTATAATTGAAATTCAATAAGATGTTGATATTTAAAATAGTTTATAGTCTAAAAGAGTGATAGTGAGATATGGAAGAACATGTTTGCTAAAGAATACTTACATATTTTTAAAATCACATCATATATGTTTTTTTTGGGATGACTGAGTGGTTGGTATAATGATATGTTATTCTCTTCACCTTGTTTAAAATTTCATGGGGTGACATCTTTAGCCTATTATGATAAGGTTCAAGAAGTAGGTTTCCCCACCCTCGTGAAGCCTCATCGCTTGCCAAGTCATAAATTCCTTATATATGTGGGTTATGGGTTGGATATACTCTTGATGTTATAGGGGCAACCACTAGGTTTGATTTTAAGTATCACCCAAATTACTTTAACAAACCACTAATTCACCGTAATCATAAATTAAAAAAACACATATTTAGGATTAGTTCCAACTCATAGTCTAAAAGAATGTGTGCATTTATTTTAGAAATGTGGATGTTTTAAAATGCATGTGTTTTTTTAATATATAAATACAAATTGTCATAGCGTTTATTCTATTACCAAATCACACAATGTATTTGTAGCTAAAGGGCGCACAAGTGAAGGAGTAAACTATATGTACTCACATCTAGTGTTTGTTGTAGGTCCTTCTTGGCCTAGGGAGCAATAGGGAATGCCTACAGTTTGAATGCTTTATCAATTTTAATTTATTTTCCTCTAGCCTCTTTGGTGGAATATTTTCCATCGAATAGGATAGAAAGTTATACAATACAGTTTTGTAGACCAATTGATCGAATTGGTTTATTCTCATAAATAAAGAGGGAGTTTACCTAAAAGGAGTGGTGAGAGCACAAGCACCAAAAAAAGTGCATAAGTCGCACTAAATAAAGTAATGACATCACCATTAGTTTCTTTCAGCGACCAATAAATAGCAACCACAGTTTTAGAGGCAATCGACCTTGTTTAAGTAACTACTTCAGTTGATCCAATTGGTAGATTATTTATTTATTTATTATTATTTTTTTACAGGAAAAAAACATGTTGGTTTATATATTGTACCAGTACAAAGTTCATGTCAAAATATTATAGAATGCAAAGTGAAAGGACCAACAAAACATAGGCATCAAGTATGTGAGCATATGTCCAATATAACAAATAGTGTCCACATGTCATCAACGTCTAACAAGAAATAAAGGACAAGTCCCCCAAATATAGAACCATACATGCCAGTCAAAATTTCTAGGCTCAAGTATAGTAGAGCCATGCAAATAAAACCCAAATGTGAAAATAAGTCATCTAAATACAGAAATGGAAATACTCCCCAAAAACTGAGTAGCCAAAGATACAACAAAACATATGGAAATAAAAAATGCAAAAAGGATCCCAATATTATCAGAGAAATATCATGCAAATTAAGGAAGTGTCATAGTGCCATGTGCACAGACATTATCAGCCTCAAATAAGGTGTAATGGAGGCATCCAAAGGACTTAGTGAGTCTAGTTTTGATAATCGACTAGCCTCGATGTTTTTCTCCCGGTATATATGCTCGAAAGTGATGTAATTGAATGAGTCCCACAACAAGAAAATTTGTCCCATCCAATGTGCAAGTTGTGGAGTAGAAAAACTATTTTTTGAATTCATGCAATTTATCAGGACTTGAGGGTCCCCAAATATAGACATGGCATCAATATATACCTGCCATGAAAACCATAATAATCCCTAAAGTGTTATCACCTTTGCACAAGTTTTTGTGCCATTGCCACCATTCCAGTAGAGTTTGTAATGGTACCTCTAGTCCCATTTTAACCACGATCTACATCCACACTTATTATGTTGTGCCGCTACATTGAAGAATCTAGCTAGAAAGGAAATAGGGTGAGCTATATGTCTGATAGAATGTTCCCGAGGAGGATGAAGTGAAAATATGTACCCCTCTGAGCATCAAATGATTTTATGTGTGGTAAGAGTAGTAGAAACATGTACATACTCAAAAATTTCCTTGTTCTAAGTCCACCATATGAACCAAGTGAAAATAAGCGGGATAAAATCGAGGTTTTGACCACGCGACATCCACCAATGATCCAAGTGGATATTGGTGCTCACCCGCTTATTCCACTTCAGGGCCCATCATTGTTTCTTTTAGATTTTTAGTTTCATTAATTGTAGCACAGTTTACTATTTTTTGCAGTTTTTCAGGTCCTGAACTTTTGGAGCCATTTTGAGGCCCTAAACGACGTTTTTTTGGGAAAAATCGAGAGCAACATTGGTATTGGTTATAGACCAATGTTTCTCACTCAAAATTTGTAGTGCTTGGATAGATATTTCTAACGAGGTATTGAGTGCATCAAACAGAGATCATATGCCAAAGTTACGTCCTCGGGAAGTTGATGTACCAATTTACCCAAATGGGGCCCATAGTTTTGGCACTTCATCTCCTAGGGTTAGGTTTTTGGATGTGGGTTTTCCATTGTTTCTCAACAATAAATAGCTCTTTGAACCTCATTGTAACACAGTTCAGAGGCCTATAGCCACCACATATCTTCTCAGAGATAAGCTACTAGAGCCCTATCTATTTTATTTCCATTCTCTCTCTAAAAAAAAATTATTTCTTTGATATTAATGAAATGAAGTGTTATTTCCACTGCATCTTTGTATTTATATGGTTATATGTGTATTCTGTTACGTTCCTGCATAAATCCATATCAGTGGTATCATAGTTGTCTGCTCTTTCTCGATCCTTCTTTGCATGTCCCCAACGAGGTCGGGGTATAAGGAGTTAGGGCTTGATCTAGTTAAACATTTGCAAGATCAGCCTCACAAACCTCGACGGCCGCCCATGGAGGACAAAAAGAAATATGAGGGAGCAGGAGATCCTATCAAAAAATTGCTCAAGTAGGCCCTCGAAAATCAAAGGAATGCGATGATGGATAACTTTGCCGAGATCCTTCAACGATTGCCCACCGACGACACATTTGCATCCAACAACCACTCTAGAGGCCTGACTCCCTTTAAGGTACAAGTAAACTTTGACATTCCCATATTTGAGGGCCAAATATATGCAGACGTCATAGATAGATGGTTGAATCTATTAGAATGATATTTCTCGGTTCATGACTTTTCCAACCAGGAGAAGATTATTTTTGCACTCCTCATGTCAAGGAATGGTGGGAAACCTACTGTGAGAAAAAGGATGAGACGGAACCCTGTCTGTTCTCGGTCATACCCACTTTGAATTATTTTCAAGACGCCATCAAGGAAAAATATTATCCTCTGGGGAGCAATGAGTATAGGTACATACAATGGACTACGTTGCGACAACAAAGGGATCAAGATGTGCATGAGCTAACGAATCTATTCCATACTCTACGCACAAAGTTTGGTATTAAAGATTCGGAGAAACACTTGGTGTTGAAGTGCCACAGTTGTCTGCACAGATACATTCAGGAGGAAATGGAGTTCCTCGAAATATCCTCACTTGGTACGACATACCGTTATGCTACAAAAACTGACCAGAAATTCATACAGAAGAAGCGAGACTTTGGATCTGCGAATCAAAAGAAAAGGAAAGGTGCCCACAAAGCGCAGAAAAAAGGACAAAGCCAAGGCATGGCGGCCCAAGACAACCTGCCAAATCCACAAGCAAAGAACAACACCACGAAGCCAAAGAAGGACATGGGAAAGTAGTGTGAGTTCCATAAGAGCTCCACTCACAACACAAGTGAGTGTCGGGCCAAGCAGTCACTGGTGGCTGAGATGAGAGCTTCTGAATTATATGCATGAAGAAGATTATTGATGTGGAGCCCAACGCCACCGTTGCCACTATGAAGATCCAGAAGGAGGAACTGGAATATCTAGAGGAGGAGGAGCGTCTCTTCCACTCCTAGATGTGAGTAAAGGGTTCCCTGCTATAGTTCACTGTCGACATTGGGAGCCAAAAGAACCTCATTTCAACAGAGGTTGTGAAACGGTTGGGCTTGCCGGTCACTTCACACCCACAACTATACACCATCAGGTAGCTTCACCAGGGATGGGATCTCTGTGTTAACCGGCAGTGTCACCTTCCCTATAACATCAAGCCCTTCACGGATGAGGTATTATTTGAAATTGATCCTCTTCATGTTTGTGATGTATTATTAGGCCAACCATACTTATGGAAGCGACATATTGTGTATGAGTCCCGACCTCGCGCTGTTATTGTTACTTTGGGAAATACGTTGTACAAGATACTAGAGGTACCACTACCTCCATCTATCTCTTTGGTTACTACAAAACAATGCAATAAGCTCATTTCCAAAACCAGGAAATTTGTTTTCCTAATGATCCGCCCCTAGGGCAAGAAGAAGACTGTGGCCATGACCTCTAGACAGGGCTCCTCCACATGACAACAACAAATGTACAAGGTTGTGGAGGAGTATGGGGACATCTCCACCTCACCCACAAGGGTGCCTCTTCACTGTCAGGTCAATCACCCCATTGATCTGACCCCAGAAGTTTCCTTTCCCAATGGACTAATCTATCGGTGCTCTATTATGGAGAACGATGAAATCAAGAGGCAGATTCAGGAGCTGTTGCAGAAAGGTCACATCAAGCCGAATTCATCTCCCTGTGGGAGCTCGATCGTGTTGGTATAGAAGAAGGATGGGACTTGGAGACTTTGTATTGACTATCAGACATTGAACAAGATCACTATCTGGAATATGTACTTGATCCCACGGATTGATGACCTTCTGGACCAACTCAAAGGGGCGAAATATTTCAGCAAGATCGACTTGAAGTCTGGGTATCACCAGGTACCAATTGAACCCTCCGATGTGTGGAAGACTTCCTTCAAAGCCAAGGAGGGCCTTTTCGAATGGTTGGTCATTCCTTTCGGGTTGATGAATGCTCCCGCAACATTCATGAGGTTGATGGATGACATATTGCGTCCATTCACCAACTCATTTCTAGTAGTGTACTTGTATGACATTCTGATCTTCATTTATACTTGGGAAGAGCACCTCCACCACATCTGACAGCTCCTCCAAACACTGCGGCAACACAAGTTGTGTGAAAATTTGGAGAAGTGCACTTTTGGCATGACCCAGGTTTAGTATCTGGGATACATTATTGATGAATCGGGGGTGCATGTGGTTCCAACCAAGATCCAAGTCATTCGAGATTGGCCAGCCCAAGCCACTCTAACAGAGCTTCGCAAATTTTTGGGTCTTACTAATTTCTACCGCAAGTTCGTGTTGGGATTCTCTCATATCACTTGGCCCTTGAGTCAAGTCACCAAGGGAGGAGTGAAGAAAAATTATTTTTGTCAGAATCTCAACAGAAGGTGTTCATAGAATTGAAACATTGCCTCTACTTTGCCCCAGTGCTCACATTACCAGACTTGCCACAACCATTTGAGATCAAGACATATTATTATGATTATGTTATTGGGGAAGTTCTTACTCAACAGGGGCATCCAATGGCATATCACAGTGAGACATTATCTGACACAGTCTGCAAGTATCCCACTTATGAAAAATAAATTTATTCCATTGTGAAAGCTTGTCGACAATGGAAGCATTACATTTTGGGGAGGGAAACGGTCATCCACACAGACCACCGACCCCTACAGTTCATACAGACACAAGGGAAGTTGCAGAACGATCGCCATCAGAAGTGGTCCACATATCTGAAACAGTTTCATTTGAACATCAAGTAAAATAAGGGAAACACCAAAAATGTTGCAGACTGCCTTAGTCGACCATCGATCGTAGCGCTAACCACCGTTCTTAACTCTTGTGGGCACGAGACTTCTGATTGGCCGCTTTTCTACAAGAGCAATCCAGAATTCGGCCACACATACAAGACACTCTTGGAGGCTACACAAGTTCAAAATTTTCACCTCCAAGATGCACTACTATATCACCTGGTACACCTTTGTGTTCCTTCAAGCGAGTGTGCCAAGATGATGTTGAGATTAAACAAGATGATGATCCTAGTGAAAATTAAGCACCTACACTAGGTGGGGCCCACAGGCTATTTTTATGTGTATGTCTATTTTTAGAATGTTTGAGCAAATTCTCTTTATAGTGGAAGTCTATTTATAGATGTTGAGAAAATTATATTTATAGATGATCTGTTTTTTGATGTATGTGTGAATTATATTTATAGATCGCATGTCTATTTAGATGTCATTTATCGATCGCATGTCTATTTAGGTGTATGTCTATTTTTAGAATGGTGAGAAAATTCTATTTATAGTGGGAGTCTATTTTTAGAACGGTGAGCAAATTATATTTATAGATGAGGTTCTATTTTTAGATGCATGTGCTAAGTATATTTATAGATCGCATGTCTAAATATAGATGCATGTCGACTATTATTATCCCTTAATAATAGTTGGACAATAAATATTAATCTAGATATCATTTTTGGGATTCAACTGCGTTAATTTAGTCATTCATCTATGACCATTTCCATGAGAGGTAGTCGTAACTAACTAATTTCTCATGATTTTTGAATATTCCACTTAGCACTCATTGCATCGGGTGATGCTCACAGGGGTGAAGAAGTGGGATTGAAACTAGTGAAATGAATCACATAGCGTCAATCATCACTTCCGGGGCTTGCACCCGGTAACCAGGACTTCCCGGGAGGTCACCCATCCCAGAACTCCTCTGGCTCAAGCGCGCTTAACTATGGAGTTTTCCCCACAATCAAGCCCACTTAGCTTGCTACCCCATTTGCAAAACCTTAGCAACTATTGTGCATCATGAACCATTCAAGAAGAGATCTCTTTACTCTTAGTATTTTAAGTATGAGGGGTTTCTGCAGTGCATTATATTATATATCATTTTTGGGATTCAACTACGTTAATTTAGTCATTCATCTATGACCATTTCCATGAGAGGTAGTCAAAAGGGACTATTTTTTCATGATTTTTGAATAGTCCACTTAGCACTCATTGCATCAGGGGATTGAAACTAGTGAAATGAATCACATAGCGTCAATCATCACTTCTAGGGCTTGCACCCAGTAACCAAGACTTCCCGAGAGGTCACCCATCCCAAAACTCCTCTGGCTCAAGCGCGCTTAACTGTGGAGTTTTCCCCACAATCAAACCCACTTAGCTTGCTACCCCATTTGCAAAACCTTAGCAACTATTGTGCCTCATGAACCATTCAAGAAGAGATCCCTTTACTCTTAGTATTTTAAGTATGAGGGGTTTACGCAGTGCATTATATTAGATATCATTTTTGGGATTCAACTGCGTTAATTTAGTCATTCATCTATGACCATTTCCATGAGAGGTAGTCGTAACTAACTAATTTCTCATGATTTTTTAATAGTCCACTTAGCACTCATTGCATCTGGTGATGCTCACAGGGGTGAAGAAGTGGGATTGAGACTAGTGAAATGAATCACATAGCGTCAATCATCACTTTCGGGGCTTGCACCCGGTAACCAGGACTTCCCGGGAGGTCACCCATCCCAGAACTCCTCTGGCTCAAGTGCGCTTAACTGTGGAAAACTAGTTAACTGAAGTGGAAAACTAGTTAGCTAAAGGAATTTTGAGTTCTAAGGTTGATTGGTGGGACATGCAAGTGGACTTAGTTATAACTGAGTGATTTAGAGTTGTAACGGAGTTGGATGCGTAGTTATGTGAGTTTTAAAGTAGTTTAACTCAGTTAAGTGAGTTAAACTCAGTTGTGCTAGTTGTAACTAGTTGTAACTAAAGATACACTAGTGAGAGATCAATGAATTAAATATTAAATTAATTCACATGGACTGATCTCACATGCAACTGAAGATTTACTACTGTTAACTACATGCATGTCAGAGCCAGTGGATACCCAGTTGAGAGGTAGTTGAAACGAACAGTTGACTATCGATTGTACTATATTGGATTGCACTCTTGCAAGCCAAACACACATTGGATATGATCATGAGGATTGTGCAGTCAAGGAGGGTCTGATTTCATCGAATTGGTCTTTGTAATCAACTTGGATTGCACAGTGGAGGTAGGCTGTTGTGAGGCAGAAAATTGGCTAAGGCATTTGTAAAATTTTTGGATGACAGTGTGAGACGATTGTATATTGTACTGAGAGCTCTTGGAGTAGAGTTTTGTATGAGATTGTTTCATGATCCATGACATATATATAATATGTTATAGTGGGGTTTTCAGCTTTAAGATTTCCGGGTAAACATCTGTGTTATGTGTGAATGATATTTCTTCATGTGTTTGCAATTGGCGATCGTGTTTTAAATTTCTGCAAGAACTTTTGTAGAAATGATTATGTATTTAACAATGGCATATAATTGTTAGATCAGGAGAATCCAATATATACATGCATGTTGTATAATTTCTACATGGTATCAGAGCACAGAAGATTGCAATTTTGAAGCAAAACAGTGAGTTTTTTGGTGGAAACAATTCGAATTTGCTGCAAGAATTTCTTGGTGTGACAGTTGAGTAAACATCGAAATGGATTTTAATGGTTTGTTGTAATGTTCCTAATTTTGCAATAAAGTAGTTGGAACATTAATCTTGCTTTTATTTTAATAAAAGGAATAAAATGGGTGAGGGAGCCCATGTAGCAACTTAATAAACACTCCTAAGGTGCAAAAAGTCACTTAAGTGGATTTCGCTAGTAGCCCCAAGTGTGAAAAGGGTTAAGAGCAAGTGTGCTAGAGCATGGTTGACCAAGTCAACAACATACCCAAGGGGGGAAGTTTGCACAAGAAGATTGCGTAGTTGGATGGCGGGAAATTTGAAATGAGAGAAACCCTAATGTGAGTGGGGTCCATGCATGCCTTGCATAAAAGATGAAGGAGAACCATTGTTGGGGTTTCATCTTGGGAGAAAGAATTTAAAGTTGAAGCTGCCTTCAACTGAGGGAGCTTGTGCTGCTTAGCACAAGAGGGATTCCTGTTTAGTAATGCCCTTCTCTTCCATGGGAGGCCATGGAGAGATTGTTCTTCATCTTCCTCACATCTTGGCTTCAGGCCAAAGCAGTCATTTTCAGCTACTGCGTTATTCTTGCAGCAAGATAACACTGGAGTTTCTGGTGTTGCAGTGAGGGACCTTCATCATCTCACTTCCGGAGCTGTTTTGTAGAGGAGGAGCCATCTCTTTCTCTAGGAGATTAGCAAAGGAAACCCCGGAGCTAATATTGCATATTTTGGCATTGGGCCTTATGTTTTCTCTCATGCCCAACGCAGTCTTCTTTCCTTACAGCGTTATCTTCAGAGGTGGCTTGCACAAGGGATTCATTTTGTGCACTAGTGAGTGCAATCTTCAGTAAGGGGAGAAGCCCCTTCACTTGGAGATCATTGGTGGAGGTATCATTGTTTATTGCAGCATCTACTTCCTTCTCCTATGTTTTATTATATTTGAGTTGCAGTAGCTACACTGCAACTCCGACATTTTTCTGTTTTATGTATTTTAGCCAATCCCTTGGAGGATTGATGTAATAATGTTTTCTGGGGTTGAGATCCTGCTCCCCCATCTTTATTTGAGCACATATTGTCATATCATTCCATATATATCAGTTTGCAATCATTTTCCCTCATAGACTGTGCAGTGACAAAATAGTTGGGTTTATGTAGCAGTGTACTCTCTTGTTTTATGTACATTTACCCTTCACGCTGATTTAAGCTCACCTTGAGAGGCATTTTCCTCAAGGAATTTGTATTACATTTTCTGCTACAGATTATGTATCAAATTTGTACTCTTCTTACATTATATGAGGCATTATTTCATTGTTGTTACATGTTGGAGTTTTAATACTGCTGAAGGTTCTCTCATTGAGAATTATTTCGGTATACTTGTTGGTGGGAGGTCTAAATAACCCCCTTAGGATTATTTATTTGAGCTTATATTCTGCAGGGAGTTTGTATCAGACATATTCTAAGGCATCTCAACACTGGATTTCCTTATTTTCACACATTAGGGGAATTTTGAGGTCTAAAATGGGCCTCCTAAGAAAAATGTACAACAAAAATAAACTTTATAACAACCAATAGGATTCAAGATGATGATGTCAACCATGCGGGATGATTTACCATTTTTTAAATAAAAGGGTAAAAATATTAAAAAATAATAAAATAATAAAACTACTTTTTCAACTCGTATTTCAACTTATCTCCCAAAATTTTTACTCAAATTTCGAGTGGGAGTACTCTTTGGATGCAAAATTTAATTCCTCATCCAAGAAGAACGCATGTTTCATACTTTCTATGAACTCTACTACACGAAAAATGAAAAATACATAAAAAATGTGATTGTAATCACGTTTTTTTATGTATTTCTCATTTTTCATGTAGTAGGACCCATCGAAAGTATGTAACATGGGTACTCCTTGGATGAGGAATTAAATTTCGCATCCAACGAGTACTCTCGCTCGAAATTTGAATAAAAAATTTGGGAGATAAGTTGAAAATATGAGTTGAAAAAGTAGTTTTTTCATTTTTCCCTCTAAAATTTGATGATTGCATCAAATTTTATTTGATTTTTTCCACTATTATTTTATAATTCGCTTATGAGGACCATTTTAGACCTCAAAATTCCCCTAATGTGGGCTTCCTTATACAGCGTCCTCATGGACAGCTGTAGCAGAAATTCCTTGAAGGGAAATATTAGCTTTCGACAAGTTCTATTGGCAGAGTTTGCTAGTGGGCCAGGTAGCCTCTGGATCTCATCCTTCCTTGTGAAGGTGACATATCCAGTAAATTCCCCTACATTCAATCTCTGAAATAGTTCAGTGTTGATTTTTAATACTCTTGGAGCTGGAATATTGGAATATCTTAAGATATTCCCGACATTGCAGAAATTTCCCCATTTGGGATATTACAGTGGTATCAAAGCTTCGAACTTGGCTCAGCCTGTGAAGTTCAAATTTCATAGAAGAAGAGGTCAAGATGATGCAGAGGATGAGATTGATCTCATCAGTTTTTGGGTCCAGCAAGAACCTCTCCAAGGAGGTTGAGGAAATAGAAGAAGGAGAAGAGGAAGGACCATGCACTTCCTATTCTCACAGAGGAATAGAGCAGAAGCATGGAGAGGCACATACCAGTGTTGTCTTTATCATGAAGGAACAACCTTCATCTCCAACAATTAAGGCAGCCAGCACATTTGGGGAAGAGACTCTTGCATGCACATCAGACCCTTCCAGACTTTATCAAGGTATGCATGAGTTTTCATTTCCTGTTGGTTCAATACATGCCATGAGGGATTGCATACCCTGGAAAGCTGTTTTTCTAGAGCATGAGACTTTCACTGCATTGTGCCATTTTGGAGGAAAGAAACCCTCATCATACTCATGCACTATTGATGAGCCATGCATCACATGTGAGGGTGGGGTTTAGAAATTTTGTCATGGAGGAGATTTCATTTCAGGGTCCCATGAAATGCAAAAGGATAAATATGTTTTGGGACAATGGTAGCTCTTGTGAAAGAGGTACCAAGTGGTAGGATACTTACACCAAAAAGTAGATCCTTATGAATGATGTGTGCCCAGTGGAAATGTGGAGGATCCATAACCCATAGGTCCCAGGATCATTTCACAATCATTTCACTTAATGGACAAAGGGGAGAGTATGGGTGCATCATGATAGGGTGGAATTTATCTTACCACTCATTATGTTCCCATTTCAGATTGGGTATGGTGGAATTATGGAGGATCAACAAACATTATTGTTGCTTAGATTTTGTTTGAATGTTGTGGGAGCAAGGGGAGGCACTAGCATAGTGCAAGAGGATTTCTCTTTGATCTTGGATGCCCAAGCAACACCTTCTTCATGGGAGGAGCTCTACATTTGCAGCAACATGATGGGAGGAGTCTTTGGCAAGATTCATGTCAAAGAGGGGAGCTTTGAGATGACAGTGGCCCTACTCCAAAGGCCAGCAGCACTGTCACTTGAGAGCTTGAGTTACTTGTTGGAGTGTATTTCAAGCCACTTCACAAGTGATGTACTTTGGAGGCATGTAGGTGAGGAGCATGAAGGAGTAATGGAGGAGAGCACTCCTTACTACATTTTGAATTTCTTGGCTTGGTTTCACAAGCACAAGAAGAGGGATCTACATGCAATATTTATGGGTTCTTCTTTCATGCATATTCTTCATTGATGGAGGAGTCCACTTGGGAGGGCATCTTAATGGTTTCATATCAGCATATGGACAGATGCATAGCCCAAGAGATGATGAGATGGTTGGCACAACCACTCCCCTACTATGTTGCAGTAATGGGGACTTTTCACTTGAGCCATTTCAGCTCAAAGGTCAAAGTACATGGTGAGGGAGGTAACTATTTGTGGCATGATTTACACTCTATTATCTTTATGAGTAGCATATCAGATCAATAAGGATCTTTTCTTCTTGCACATTGTGTTTTTTTGTACTTATGGTTCATTGCAGCAAAATGATGGCTATTTCAGTAGGGGGTTGTGGGGGAAAGCCACAGGGATTTTGGTGTGCACCTTTGGCACCAAAATGTGTTTCCATGATCACACCTTGTAGGATGGATGTGGCAGTGAACAAGTGGCTGCAAAGACACTTGTTGCATCATGTATTGAGGCAGGAAAATGATGCCCCGCGTTGGTTCCATGCATGGGACCATATTTCACCTCCTTGCCCTCATAAGTTTATGCTTCCATATGTTGTTGGTGGAACACTGTTCAAAGGAAGCACTATTTTGAAGGAGGGAAATAAATGGAAGATGCCCATTGGGAGTGTGATTCTCCCTACTTTGCATGTTGTATGTTTCAGGAGAAGCAATGGGCAGCCCATGATTGCCAAACTTCATCTCTTTCCTTCATGTGGGAGGAGCTATTTGGAGAGTTTGAATTTTTGGAGGAGGCACTTCATGGTTTTTTTATGTTTGATGGGGTGGCTTGGGTCTCTCTTGAAGACCATTTCATTTCAGCCATATATCAACAACAGCCCCATATGTATCATGAGGAGGGAGAGACTCATTGGGTGGATGTGCCCTTTGGGAGAGAAGACCTCCATTCTTTTGCAGCAAAATGCTCCAAGGGGAGTATGGAAGATGATATGGTCACCATGTTCAGCCATGTGTTTTTCCATGAGGTGAACCATATGATTGTTTGGATGCCATATGTTGATGAATTCCAACTCATCACATATGAGAGGATTTGGGCCAGCTTGATTTGCAACATTGGAGGAGAGATCCTTGGGGATCTAGACTTCATCTTGCCTCTTGAAGGCAACACTATTGTAGCCCAAGTTCATCTTTCACTCCACATTCATCATAAGTGGAGGAGAGGACAATGTGGGGTAGGCTCTGGAGCTTACCAAGTTCAGAAATTCAGCCCACATATTTCTCATGAGCACAAGGTGGAGGGGTAGTTTCAGGAGTTGCCTAGTTGGAGGGTGACTCATTTTGCTTGGTTGATTACTTGGGGATGAAGGATCTACATGAGGATATTTCAGACTCCATGCCTTGAGTGGAGGAATTTTTGCAGTTCATCCTTGCTCTTGCTTGAGGACAAGCAAGTTTTGGGAGGGGGGGACTGTAATGTTCCAAAATTTTCAATAAAGTATTTGGAACATTAATCTTGCTTTTATTTTAATAAAAGTAATAAAATGGGTGAGGGAGCTCATGTAGCAACTTAATAAACACTCCTAAGGTGCAAAAAGTCACTTAAGTGGCTTTTTTTAGCAGCCCCAAGTGTGAAAAGGGCTAAGAGAAAGTGAGCTAGACCATGGTAGTGGGCCAGGTAGCCTCTGGATCTCATCCTTCCTTGTGAAGGTGACATATCCAGTAAATTCCCCTACAGTCAATCTCTGAAATATTTTGGTGTTGATTGTTAATACTCCTGGAGCTGGAATATTGGAATATCTTAAGATATTCCCAACATTGCAGAAATTTCCCCATTTGGGATATTACATTTGCGGCTAGAGTATGCACTTGA